>JAWWMS010000091.1:4726567-4762100 GCA_035048045.1 Chlorospingus semifuscus
CCCCCCATTCCCTGCCTGCCCCCCCATGGTCCCCCACTCTCATCACGTGACCCTCTCCATTCATACCCTCTATGGCCCCGCCCCCTCTCTCCTTATTGGCTTCCTCCCGCGCACCGCAACCAATCACCGCCCAGCACCGACGGCGCGCGGAGGGGGCGTCGCCGCGCGGGACCGGCGCTGATTGGCTCCTCCCCCGGGCATAGCCCCGCCCATAGCGGAAGCAGGAAGCGGGCGGGCCGGCCGTGACCCGCGGGCGGGCAGCGCCGGCCGCGCCATGACGGGAAAATCGGTGCGGGACGTGGAGCGCTACCAGGCGGTGCTGGCCGGGCTGCTGGCCGAGGACGAGAACAAGTTCTGCGCCGACTGCCAGGCCAAAGGTAGCGCGGATGGGCGCCGGGGCCTGCGGAGCCCGCGCCGCACCGGATGCACCCCCCCCCCCCATCCAGCCGCACCGGCCTCGCCGCTCGGTGCTCCCCGGTGCGGCCGCTGCGCTGAGGGTTGGGCACCCCCGGGTGGGGATGGTGGGGATGGGTCCCGCGGTGTTGGCGGCAGAGGGGAGGGCTCCGGTGCTGGCGGGAGACAACGGTGCTGGCCAGGCGGTTACGGGGGTTGTGCGGGGGAAGAGGCTGAGGCAGCCCGGGGGGATCGGGGGAGAGAACGGAGGGGTTTGGGGCAGAGAACCGGGTGGGTTTTGGGCAGAGAACCGGGTGGGTTTGGGGGAAAGAGCGGGGCGGGTTTAGGGCAAGAAAGGGGTGGGTTTGGGGCAGAGAACCGGGTGGGTTTGGGGGCAAGAGCGGGGCGGGTTTAGGGCAAGAACGGGGTGGGTTTGGAGCAGAGAACCGGGTGGGTTTGGGGGCAAGAGCGGGGCGGGTTTAGGGCAGAGAATGGAGGGGTCTGGGGGCAGAGAACCGAGTGGGTTTGGGGGCAGGAACGGGGTGGGTTTGGGGCAAGAACTGGATGGGTTTGGGGCAGAGAGTGGAGTGGGTTTGGGGCAAGAACTGGATGGGTTTGGGGCAAGAATGGGTTGGGTTTGGGGGCAAGAGCGGGGTGGGTTTGGGGCAGAGAACAGAGTGGGTTTAGGGCAGAGAACAGAGGGGTCTGGGGGCAAGAGCAGGGTGGGTTTGGGGACAAGAACGGGGTGAGTTTGGGGCAGAGAACAGGGTGGTTTTTGGGGCGAGAATAGGATGGATTTAGGGGAAAGAACCTGGTGGTTTTAGGGGAAGAACTCCGTGGTTTGAGAAAGAGAGCAGGATGGTTTTGGGTGGGAGAATGGGGTGATCTGGAGGAAAAGAATGGGGTGGGTTTGGGGCAGAGAACAGAGTGGGTATTAGGCGAGAATAGGGTGGATTTAGGGGAAAGAACCCGGTGGTTTTAGGGGAAAGAACTCCGAGGTTTGAGAGGGAGAATAGGATGGTTTTGGGGGAAAGAGCTCTGTGGTTTTGGGTGGGAGAATGGGGTGGTTTTGAGGAAAAGAACTGGATGGGTCTGGGGGCAAGAATGGGGTGGGTTTGGGGCAGAGAACAGGGTGGGTTTGGGGCAGAGAACCGGGTGGTTTTTGGGACGAGAATAGGGTGGATTTAGGGGAAAGAGCTCCGTGGTTTTGGGAGGAAGAATACGCTGGTTTTGGGTGGGAGAATGGGGTGGGTTTGGGGCAGAGAAGAGAGTGGATTTGGGGCAGAGAACAGGGTGGTTTTAGTGGAAAGAACTCCGTGGTTTGAGAGGGAGAACAGGGTGAGTTTTGGGGCAATAACCCGGTGGTTTTGACGGACAGAACCCGGTGGTTTTAGGGCAAAGAACTCCGTGGTTTGAGAGGGAGAATAGGACGGTTTTGGGGGAAAGAACCCGGTGGTTTTGGGTTGGAGAATGGGATGGTTTTGGGGGCACAACATGGTTGTTTTGGGGGAAAGAACCTGGTGGTTATAGGGGAAAGAACTCCATGGTTTGAGAGGGAAAACAGGCTGTGTTTGGGCGAGAGAACAGGGTGGTTTTGGGGGAAAGAACACGGTGGTTTTTGGAGCACAGCAGGGTGGTTTTGGGGGAGAGAACACGGTGGATTTTGGGGCACAGCAGGGTGGTTTTGGGGGAGAGAACACGGTGGTTTTGGGTAGAAAACCCCCAGATTTTTGGCCGCAGCCCCGCTGGGTTTGGTGCGGGTCTCACCGGGAGGAGCTGCGGTTCCCGAGGGGAGATGGGGAGGGAGCGGCCCCAAATCTCCCTGGAAATTGGGAATTGTGGGAATCCCGGGAACCACCCCAGAGTGGGTGGGAGCCTCTCCTGAAAGGGGGAAGAAGAAAAGCCGGGGCTGTGGAATGGAGGGAATTCCAGCTGGGGAGTCACATCCTGTCACCTGGGGCTGGAGTGCTGTGAGCACAGGGAGGGAGCTGTGACCTCAGCCCGGGATCATGGACCACTGATGGAATTCCAGGTTTTTATCCTCTTTTCCCACCTGGATTTTCCCTCTGAGGGTGGTGAAGCCCTGGCACAGGAATCTGTGGCTGCTCCATCCCTGGAATTGTTCAAGTGGAAGGGACAGGAGGAGCTTTCAGGTCCCTCCCAACCCAAACTATTCCATATTTTCTCATTTTTGTCCTCTTTTCCCACCTGGATTTTCCCTGTTAGGGTGAATCTGTCACAGGAATCTGTTGCTTCCCCATCCCTGGAATTCTTCAAGGCCAGCCTGGGATAGTGGAGGAGCTTTAAGGTCCCTCCCAACACAAACCACTCCATGTTTTTCTCATTCCAAGGTGTGTTATGACCCTGGGCTATCTGAGAGAGGAAATGTTTGAATTCCAAAGGATAAACCAAAGGAATAAAACTGTTCCTTGTCCCGCTGTGGTTGCTGCTTTGTTTTCCCTGCAGCAAAAGAGTTAAAGTTGCCCAAAATCCTGTTTTAATGAGCTGCCATAATCTCTTGGAGATCTGAACTTGGGCCTCTGTTTCCCAAGAGCTGCTGGAATTGAACTTGGAGGAGGGATTGGCCAAATCCATCAGTAAACAAAGGGCTTGGTCACCTCAGTGTGACCTCCAAAACTGCACAGCCCCCTTGAACAAATTCAAAATTAGATAATTATGATTTCTTTTCACCCCAAACCACAATAACCTCATCCTTCCCACCTGGCTTTGGGATGAAGGTGGTGGTGGAGATCAGGATGTTCCTCCCCTGTGCCAATCCTTTATCTCCTGGAGGGCAGAAATAGCTCCTTTATCTCAGCTCCCAGGCTTGGGAGAGGGCAAATTCCACCAAAATGGGAATAAATTCAACCCCACAGCTCAGGGTGATGGAGCTTCTCCTGCTCAGGATTGCGATTAATTAATTATTATCATTATAATGAAGCTCTGGTGGGGATTTGAGCCTTTCCAAAGCTGGAAGCTGCTCCTGGCTGGGATTGCAGCAATCCTGGAGAGCAGGCTGGGGCTGTCCCCAGCTACCTGATCCACTAATTACCCCCTGCACTAATGAGATTCCTGGAAGAGGGAAATCTGCTCCTCCAGGGCACGTGGGAGCTGGCTCTGCCCAGAGTTCCAGGGATTTGCTGCAGTTTTGGGGCAATTTTGGTATTTTTGGTGAATTGAGTTGTCTCTGCCAAGAGTTCTAGGGAGAATTTTGCATTTTGGGGGCAGTTTTGGTAATTTTGGTGAATGGAGCTGTCTCTGCCTGGATCTCCAAGGAATTGCTGCAGTTTTGGGGCATTTTTGGTATTTTTGGTGAATTGAGTTGTCTCTGCCCAGAGTTCCAAGGAATTGTTGCAGTTTTGGGGCAGTTTTGGTACTTTTGGTGAATGGAGCTGTCTCTGCCCAAAGCTCCAGGGAATTCCTGCAGTTTTAAGGCAGTTTTGGGGCAATTTTGGTACTTTTAGTAAATTGAGCTTTCTCTGCCCAAAGCTCCAAGGAACTGCTGCAGTTTTGGGGCACTTTTGGTGAATGGAGCTCTCTCTGCCCAGAGTTCCAGAGAGAATTCCTGCAGTTTTGGGGCAGATTTGGTACTTTTGGTGAATGGAGCTGTCTCTGCCCAAAGCTCCAAGGAATTGCTGCAGTTTTGGGGCAGTTTTGGTACTTTTGGTGAACGTGGAGCTCTCCCAGCTCTGATGCCAAGGAAATCCTGATGTTCCTCATGGAATTCAACTCTGCCCATGGAAAGGAGCCCCTTTAGGGCCCTCAGCACTTCCAGGGGTGTCTGGAAGCAAAGCTGGGCAGGGACTGGAGCAACCTGGGACAGTGGGAAATGTGAATTAAATGAGCTTTAAGGTCCCTCCCACCCGAGCCAGCGTGAGATTCTGTGAAATCCCAGGGTGGTTTTGCTGCTGCAAAAACTGCTCAGAGTTGTTGTTTTGCAGGAAATTGGGTGAAATCTCTTCACTCTCTTCCTCTTTTTGTTGCCAACCTCGTGTTTGGGGGAACTGGGAGGGCAGAGCCAGGGCAGGGTGGATTCTAAATCCTCTCCTTGGAGGTTTTTGCTGTAGGGATCACTGGGAAAAACACCTGGAGGGAGCAGCACTTTGCTGGGCAGGTGGGATTTGTGCTGCTGGTGCCATTCCAAGGGTGGCTGTGGTGCTGAGCATCCAGCAGCACATTCCCTGCTTGGAATGTGAGATCCTGGAGCTGGGATGGCTGAGGGAGGGAGGGATGAGGTGAAATTTTCATCGGGATTTGGAAAATTTGAGCGACGCGGAGCGGATTCATTGCTGCTCCTACAGCTGCTCTGCACCCCCAGCTAATTGTGTTTGGTTCTCTCCTTTTCCCAAATTGTTCCCTCTGCTCTCCAGCCCCATCCATGCATCCAGCAGGCTCCGTGGATCCCTTGGAGCAGGAGCAGAGGTTCCCCAGAGGTTCCCCAGAGGTTCAGGTTGCCCTGTGCTCCCCCCTGCTCTGTCTGGTTCTTCCCTTCATCCCCTTTGTCTTGTGACATCCATGGGTTACAGGCTCTGAAAAATGTGACATTCTCACTCCAAATTGGTGTTTCCTTCGATCCAGCAGGCCTGAGGTGAAGCTCCACAAACTTCATCAGAGCAGGGTTGGTGCCAGGTGATTTTGCTTTCTGTGGATGTTAAAATCCCTAGGAATTTCAGGTTGCCCCTGTGCTCCCCCCTGGTCTGTCTGGCTCTTCCCTTCATCCCTTTGTTTTGTGAGATCCATGGGTTCCAGGCCTAAATCCATCCCTTGTATCCTGAGGGATTAAGTGGGAGAAGTGCTGCTGAACACTTAAATTAAGGTTTAATTCTTCACCAAGAAAGGAAAAAAATGGAGTAGGACTGGGGAAATTCCTGCCCAGAAGTGGGTAAATATGGGATGGGAAGGGGGAAAAGCTTGGGGTGGAGTAGGTGGTATAAGGAGGTTGACTTATTATTATTGAGCTGCTTTAGTCCAGCCTAACTCCTGTTAATCCCAACCAAATATTCCCTGAAAATCTGTGTGACTCAACTCCTCCTCCTCCAGCAGCCTCTCGAGCTGCAGCTGAATTCCCTCTGCAGGCAGAGCAATTCCAAGAGGAACTTTTTAAAATAGCTGCTGCTGGAACAGCTGCATGGGAGGAAGGAGGATGAGGATGGAAGGGGAGTGGTGCAGCCTGTGCCTGTAAAAAACCCCAAATGGAGGGGCTGGAACTGCTCAGCTCAGTTTAGGAAATCTGGGATGAGGAGAAAACTCAGCTTTAGTCAAGGGAATCTTTGCCAGAGGGATCCATGTGGGTTGTGTGTTTATTATTCTGCTTTTCTGCTCTTCCCAATTCAGATCTGGTGCACAAAGGGAGTGGAAACTCTCCAAAATTCACTTTATCCTTCTGGAATCTTCACCTCAGCAGGGTAAAACTGGGAGAGGACACAGCTCTGTCCTGCCTGAGCCTGCCTGGAGCTGGAGGAGGATGAGGATGGCAATGCTGATGAAGGGGGAGTGGTGCAGCCTGTGACTTCCAAAACCCAAAGTGATGGGGCTGGAACTGCTCAGCTCAGTTTAGGAAATCTGGGATGAGGAGAAAGCTCAACTTTAGGCAAGGGAATCTTTGCCAGAGGGATCCATGTGGGTTTTGTGTTCATTGGAATCCTCAGCTGCAGCCACAATATTCTGAGATCTTCCATTATTCTGCTTTTCTTCTCTTCCCAATTCAAACTCCACAAAGGGAGTGGAAATGCTCCAAAATTCACTTTATCCCTCTGGAATCTTCACCTCAGCAGGGTAAAACCGGGAGAGGACACAGCTCTGTCCTGCCTGGAGCTGCAACTCCCCACTCAAGCAAGGGGAAAAAAGCATCAGTGCTCCCAACAGGGATTTAGTGTGGAATTAGTTGTAGGAAGATCCCTTTTAAGCAAAGCTCTGAGTCACACTTGGCCCTACATCTGCCAGAAATAGGGAGATAATCCTCAGAGCAGCAGCAGCACCTGGGCTCTGTGTGCTGACCCACCTGGGGATGGAGGTGGGAAAAGAAAATTTCCCCCCCAAAAAAAAAAGAAAAAAAAAACCCCACGTGATTCCCAGCTGGAGTAAAGTTTGTTCCTATAGAAACTGCCAGGAGTTATGTAAGGAAATGGCAGCTGCAGTGCAAGGGGAGCTCGTGCTCCCAAATGCAAAGTAGGTCTTGAAACCGAGCAAAAAGTCAGGAATAGCTCAGGGCTCCTTCAGGTTGGTCCCTGGTAGTGATTGTTCCCTGTGTCCCAGGAAATCTGGGACAAAATTGGAGCTTTTAGGAGGAGCTGGCTTGAACTTGGAGCACTGAGTGCAAGGCTGGGTTTACTTAGACCTTAATAAATTGGTTTTTCTCTATTTTTGGCAATATATGCCATTCCTTCCTGCTCCTTTCCTTCAGAATTTCAAGGGATGTTTAGCTCATGATACTGAAAATCACTATCATTATAATCAATATATTAATTCAGATTATTATGATTATCATGTTTAGCTTTAGATACTGAAAAAAAATCTCAATCCATCAAAAACTGACCCAGGACCTTCCTCTGCTCAGAGCTTTGTTAAGAACTTGATGGCTTCTAAAACATCCTTAAATTAAATTAGAAAACAGAGTCTAAATATTTTCAACACCAAATTAAAAACATCTTAAAAAGCAGCAAAATTCTATTTACAGCATCAAAAGCCAACTCAGTGATGGCAGAGCTTCCACCCTGCTGCTCTGTCTACAGGTGCACCTATCACCTAAATTATTTGCATTTCATGGAAATTCAGACCTCCTTGGAATCTGCAGTTTCTAGGATTGGCTGATGTCTGGTTTTGCTCCAAAAATGAAGCCACAGGAAGTCCATGGCTTGTGGAACTGACTGATTTTTATTTTGTTTTTGATGTATATTTCTATTTTTAAGCTGTGTCACCATCAGCGTTGATGATGTCACCCAGTTGTTTTTCATGGATCCTGGTGATAAAACTGCTTGAAATTGTCCCTGTCACCTTTTTTATTGACTGAATGAACATCCAACCCTTTCTGCAGCAGCAGGAAAGCCCCACCCTGCTGTTCACAGAAATTCTCATTTCCTCCACCTGCACTTCAAAGAACACGATGGTAGCAGTGATAAAACTGCTCATCTTTACTCAAAAACACAAATCTTGGGCTTCAAGGCCACAGGGCCCTCAAATATTGGATATTTTTTGCTAAACTGGAAGATTTTCTGGCAGAAATCAGAGCCAGCACCTTTGTTTTTCTGGCAAAATGTGGTTGAGGCCTGTAATTACTGTGTGGGGGGAAAAAAATGAAAATAAGATCCCCAAACAGCCCTTTCTTCTTTCAAAGGATGGTATAAAACTGAATTTTTGGGGGATTAAACTGCTTGATCAGGTGTAGATTTTTATCAAACACCTTTTGTGGGTGTTCAAGTGAGGGTTTGGCTTCAGCATCCCCTGAGAGCTGCACAAATCCCTCAGTCTGGGCCTAAATCTGCGAGTGCAGCAGGGATTAATCCCAAATCCGAGGTGGATCCCTGATCCCTGCAGCAGGACCAGTTATTAATAGTGTTAATAACCAAATAACATCATTTAAGTGGATATTTGGAGTTTCCTTAGGTTCCCCCAAGTGCAGAACAGACATTTCCAGCAAAGAGCAGAGGAAGTTGTTTTGTCACAGCTCTGAGCAGCATGAATGACAGAAAATCCTTGAGCAATTTCTTTCCAAAACAAGGAAACCACAAGGCAGAGGAACCTCTTGCATCCTGACTTCTTTCCTCCTTTGACTCTGCAAAAAAAATGAGGATTATTCAGCTTGAACTCGAGGAAATTTTTCCCTGCTGAAAAGCTGAGGGTGTGGATAACCCCTGGTAGGGATTTTCTTGTTCCAAGGAGAATTCCCCACATCCCTTTTCCTCGTGGGTTTTTGGGGTTTCCTTAGGTTCCCCCAACTCCTGGAAGTGCAGAATAGACATTTCCAGCAAAGAGCAGAGGAAGTTTTGCAAGAGAGGCTTTGTCACAGCTCTGAGCAGATGAATGGCAGAAAATCCTTGAGCAATTTCTTTCCAGAACAAGGAAACCACAAGGCAGAGGAACCTCTTGGACCTTCTTTCCTCCTTTGACTCCACAAAAAAATGAGGATTATTCAGCTTGAACTCGAGGAAATTTGTCCCTGCTGAAAAGCTGAGGGTGTGGATAACCCCTGGTAGGGATTTTCTTGTTCCAGGGAGAATTCTCCACATCCCTTTTCCTCAGCTGGATGATTCCACGGCCAGACATGGAGCATTTTTTGGGATCCATGGAAGAAGCTGCTCATTTCCACTGGGAATATTTCACCAGGCCCTCAATCCTGCCCAATGGAAGCAGCTCCTTTTTTTCCTGCTCTTCCTTTTCCAAGGAGCTGTGGTTTTGCAGCCAGCTCCTGGTTTATTTTTAAATGCTTTCTGCAGAGTTATTACAGCAAAAAAAAAGTTGCCTCAGGAACTTGGGCCAGAATTTGGTGCCTGAGTGAAGGGTGAGGAGTGAATCCCCTCAGGATTTCTCAATTAAAACCACTCCAGGGTGTGAACTTGGAGCAAGAGACTCATTTGGAGCAGGCTCCTCAGGCTGGGAGTTGAAAAGGGAATTAGGCTGGGGGTTTTAAAGGGAATTAGGATCCTTTTCAGTCATTCAGATTATTCAGCAGCCCTTGGAGCATTAATGAGTAGCATTAGATGGGGACTGGAGCTGGCACGAGCAGCTTGGTATGTGGAGTTTGTTTTGACAGGCTGGGATGTAAAACTGGAATTGTCTCCTGGAGCTGGGCACTGAATCCCTGCTGGATCCTCCTCCCTTGGGAATGTTCAGGAAAATTGGGAATGAAAATTCACTGAGCAAGGGATGCTTGGGGATTTGTGATCCTCCTGCCAAGCCAGGCTCTGAAAAATGTTGGAATTCTTACTCCAAATTGATGTTTCCTTCAATCCAGGAGGGATTTGTGCAGGCCTGAGGTGAAGCTCCACAAACTTTGAGCAGAGCAGGGTTGGTGCCAGGTGATTTTGCTTTGCATGGATGTTAAAATCACCCCTAGCATCATAAAATCAGACATAAAATCATCATAAAGCTGAGTCAAAAGTGGCAAGGCTGGCACTGCAGCATACTCCCAATTTTCCTCATGGGAGTGGGGTTTCCATTTTGGCCTGGTGGCTCTGAGGGCCCTCAGCCTCAGGGGAATTGATTTTAGCACATCAACCTCAGGATTCATGCAAGAAACAAATTTTTTTTAGTGGTTTAAGAAGCTAAATGTTTCTGTTGCCTTGTCCTCAGCCCTGTGGAGATAAATAAATCCATAATTCCCTGAGCCAGGACGGTGAGGTCTGAGGTGAAGCTCCACGAACTTGAGCAGAGTAGGTTTGGTTGCTGCCAGGTGATTTTGCTTTCTATGGATATTAAAATCACCCCTGGCATCATAAAATCAGACATAAAATCATCATAAAGCTGAGACAGAAGTGGTGGCAGCACCAGGCAAGGCTGGCACTGGAACAAACTCCCAATTTTCCATGTGGGAATGGGGTTTCCATTTTGGCCTGGTGGCTCTGAGGGCCCTCAGCCTCAGGGGAATTGATTCTAGAACATCAACCCGAGGATTCTTGCAAGAAACAAATTTGTTTTAGTGGTTTCAGGAGCTGAATGTTTCTGTTGCCTTGTTCTCAACCCTCTGGAGATAAGTAAATCCATAATTCCCTGTGCCAGGAGGGTGAGGTGCCCCTATCCTGGTGGGTGTCAGGGTGTGCCCACTTTTTGTGAGGGGTGATAATTGCCCCAGGCAGCTCTGCAGTGCTGATTAAAGCTGCCCCGTTGTTATTTATTAATATAAACCCATTTTTCTCAGAAAAAAGTTCCCCTAAACTCCAAGCCAGGTGTTTTTCCCCCTTTTATCACTGAAGCTGCTGCAGAGTCTGAGCTGGGTTTGTGTTTTGAGGATCTGGAGATGCCACCTGGAGCTTTTTCGAGTCAAGTCACCTTGAAAAGAGCTGTGAAACCCTGGGGAAATGCCTGCAAAAAGCCCTAAAAAGCAAATTCTGAGTTGCTGGGCACTTGCAGGGAGATTTTTTTTAGTGGGAGATGTTCCAGTGTGAGCTGCTCCAAAGAGGGAAGTGGGAGGTTGTTTACATCTGCACCAAACCCTTCCCCCCTCCCACAACCTCAGGGCTTTAGGAGACATTTTAAAAGAACATTTTTAGAAGGCATTTGAAGGTTAAAGTGTTGGCTTGGTTAAGCTGGGTGTCTGGGAAGGGGATATTGGATCCAACCTGACCCCACCAGGGTTTGCTGTGGCTGCAGGATTAGGGAGTTTTTTGGGAAATTCAGATTTCCTCCCAGTCTGTAAAAACCAACCCCACATCCCCCAGATCCTCTATTCCCTTTAGGTTTGAAACCTTTCCTGCAGCACCTCCTGGCTGTGCAAGGACACCCAAATCCCAGCTGGAATCTCCCCAGGGAACAGCTCACCCCTGGTTGTGTAATGAGTTTATTGCTGGGAGGGGCTCAAAAACTCCCTAAATATTCATTTTAATTTAAATATAACCAAGCTGCACCATCTCAGCTCTCCCAGAATTTGGATTTAGGAGTTGCAGCACATTCCAGATGTGGTTCCCTTGTTGTCCCAGACCCCTGAGGGGACACTGGAGCAGGAGGAGGATGTGACATTAACCCTGAGTCATGTTTTAGTGGGAGGTTGTGGTGGCCTGAGCTGGTCCATGTGACAAACCCAGTGAGCTGATTACTCCAGGAGCTGCCCATTAATCCTTTTAGTCCTATCAAGGCTAAATTTATCTGGAGTTTTAAATCTAACCTTGAATCTCATGATAATCCTGCCAGCAGTCTCACGTTAGAGAGCCCTGGGGGTGGATCTGGGAGAGAGATGCAGAAATCACAGGAAGGATCCTGGATAAAGGTTTTATTCCCATTTTTTGGGCTTGTTCAGGTGGTGCTGAAGTTGTGGGTTTTGCTTTGATAATAAAGGAGGTAATAAAGGGACTGAGGTGTAGGCAAGAAGTGAATTTCTCAGCTCCGTTAAATTGATATCATTCCCAAAGGCCACTCCTGGAGAGGGAAAAAGCAGCAAATAATGGCAGGAAAGGCCAGAAAACTTAATAAAGGCATTTTTAAATGAATTCCCTGGAAGAGGTGCTGGAGTTACCTGTTGGAGGTTGGATACCTGTGCTCTGGAAGGGTCCCTGAGTGCATTATCGGCTCCAAATCCCTCAGGATGCCCCAGGCTTTCCCCAGGAACAGGAATTAAACTGTTAACAGCATCTCCAATACAGCACTGCTTTTTTAGGGCTCTGAAATTACACTTTCCCCCTCTTCCCCCTCCCACCTCCCTCTCATTAACTCGAGGCTCTGCTATTTTAGCTATGGCAAGAAAAGCAGGATAACTCTTCATCATCCAGAAGAATGTGTGGAAAAAGGGTTGGTGGAGGCTGTTTGATCCCTAATTCTGTGTTTTCCCAGTTTCTCATGTACTGGGACACCAGTTTGTGCTGGGAGCTGGGAGAAAAGGGTTTAATTTTAAAATATTCCTAAAATATTCAGGATTGAGGGTCTGGGAGAGGGATGGATCTCTGTATGGCCTGCTGGGATTCCTGGGTGCATCTGAGCTCCTTAATCTTTCCCTTTGGATGTTTTTTTATCCCTAGCATGATCTCCCATCCACACCTTGGAGCTGTCCTGCATGAAAACCAGGAATGTCTGACCTTAATCAATGCCTTTATTTTATTTTATTTTGACCCAGGAAAAGCAAATAATGTCCATTATAGCTGTGGAAACTGGAGTGAGCTGATCATTCCTTGGGCTGGGATTGGTTTTGGGGCCAAATCCTGGGCTCAGGGCTTGGTCCTGGCTCAGCTGGGAATTCCTGCCCAGCACTGAGGAGATTTGAAGATGCTGAGTGGTTTATTTTTTGGTTTTTTGGTTTTTTTTTTTTTTTTACTGTAGGGAATATTCTGGAGCTGATTCCAGGTTATTCAGGAAAAAAAGCAGGATCACAGACATGGCAGAACTCAGAGAGCTGGAGTTTTTGGGTGGTTTAAATTCCTGTTTTTCTGCCTCTTCTTGTGGGAATGGAAGAGGGAGGCACTAAATCTCCAGAGATAATGATTGGAGGAGATCTTGGAAGGATTTTATCCAATTCCTTCCTCAGAGCAGGAAAAACGCAAAAATTTTACCTCAAATTCAGCATTTTCTGAGGGATTTTATATCTGAGGGGTTTTAGAACAGTAACAGCACCAGGTGAGAGCTTTTTCTTGGTGAAATCAGGAACTTTTTCCCTCATGTCAGTGATTTTTCCCTCACAGAAAGAAAAGGACAACAAAACTGTTTCAATTCCTGATTTTTTCCCTCTTGGAGCTGTTTGGTTTGTGTAGATGGAAGAGGGAGGCAATAAATCAGGGATAATGATTGGAGGAGATCTTGGAAGGATTTTATCAAATTCCTTCCTCAGAGCAGGAAAAGTGCAAATTTTACCTCAAATTCAGCTGTTTTGGAGGGATTTTAGATCTGAGGGGTTTTAGATCAGTAACAGCACCAGGTGTGAGCTTTTTTTTTGTGAAATCGGGAATTTTTTCCCTCATGTCAGTGATTTTTCCCTCACAGAAAGAAAAGGACGACAAAACTGTTTCAGTTCCTGATTTTTTCCCTCTTGGAGCTGTTTGGTTTGTGTAGATGGAAGAGGGAGGCAATAAATCAGGGATAATGATAGGAGGAGATCTTGGAAAGGATTTTATCGAATTCCTTCCTCAGAGCAGGAAAAACGCAAAAATTTACCTCAAATTCACCTTTTTCTGAGGGATTTTAGATCTAAGGGGTTTTATATCAGTAACAGCACTGGGTGAGAGCTTTTTCTTGGTGAAATCAGGAACTTTTTCCCTCACAGAAAGAAAATGACAACAGAACTGTTTAAATTCTTGATTTTTTTCCCTCTTGGAGCTGTTTGATTTATGTGGAAGAGGGAGGCAATAAACCCCCAAGGATAAGGATTGGGAACATCCTCCTGATGTGAAATTCCAGTTTCCAGCCTGGATGAGAATCCAAAGGCTTCAATCCCAGTTCACTTGGTGCAGTTTCCCAGTTCCTCCAGACAAAAACAAAAATAAAAAAGGGTTGTATTGGTGGGAAACATTTTTCTGTCTCTTCCCAGGGCCACGATGGGCATCCTGGAATATTGGGGTGTTCATCTGCATCCGCTGTGCTGGGATCCACAGGAACCTGGGAGTTCACATATCCAGGGTCAAATCTGTCAACCTCGACCAGTGGACACAGGAACAGATCCAGGTGAGGGCTGGGATAAAACATTGAGGGGTTTTTTTTAAATAAACCAAGCCAGGATAGCTCAAAAAAATGGGGAAAGTGGAGGAGGAAGAAGAATTCCAGCTGGGATAGGTTGGGAGGGAAAAGAACAATAAAATGTCATCATTCCAAGCTGGACAAACAGCAGAGAGTAAAGCTTAAGGAGCTGCAAATCTCTGTTAAATTACCAGTTCCTGCTTCCCACCTCTCCTTCCAGAGGGATTTTGGGTTGCTAACAGGATATTTATCCTGCCTTGGATTAAAAATTGCTGAGAATTGGCAAATGGGGTGGGAGGGGATTGGAGCAGCTGCCTCAGCATCCCCTGGGGGGTGAAAAGTGGCTTTCAGGAGGATCCCCCTTTTCTGGATTTCTCTTTCCTGGCAGCCTGGGATGCTGTGGGAGAGCTTTAATGTTTGGGAAAGGAGAATTTGAAGGAGTTTTTTTTGGATTTCAGTGCGTGCAGGAGATGGGGAATGGCAAAGCCAATCGTCTCTACGAAGCCTACCTGCCCGAGAACTTCCGGAGGCCCCAGACAGACCAGCATCCTTTTTATTATTTCCTGAAAAAACGTGGAAATTCCATAGAAATTTCCATCCTGGAGCTGTGTGGTCAAACCTCCTTGAAGGAGAAGTTGTTCCCCTGGGGAGGGAATGGGAATGAGAGGATTGGGGTGGAGAACTGGGACACCAAGGTGACCACAGGAGGCTTCTCTGTAGTTTAGATCCTGCTTGGATTGGGACAATTAAAAACTGGGAAATATTCACTCTGAAATTCTCACTTTGGAAGAGCAAAGAGAATTTTGCTTTTATTTTTGGCTTAAATGGGAAAAAAATTGCACTGGGATGGAAAATAACCCTTGAAATCCCTTTTTTCCAGTGGGATTTATCTTGTTCAGATCTCTGATATTTCAGAGTGAACCCCAAAGCTGCAGGTTTTGGAGGGAATGAGAGTGAATATTCCAAAGGCTCCATGGAGACCAAATTGTGGCCTTCCAGGACTTGAAGGAGCTGCAAGAGAGATGATTTACAAAGGACAGGATAGAGGGGGTGGATTTTGGTAGAGGTGGGATTTTGGGAAGGAATTCCTCCCTGTGTGGGTGAGGAGAGGCTGGAATGGATTTCCCCCAAAAAAATTGTGGCTGTCCCTGGATCCCTGGAAGTGTTCCCCAGGCTGGATGGAGCTTGGGATAGTTGAAGGTGCCCCTGCCCATGGGGTTTAAGGTCCCAACCCAAACCAGGCTGGGAATTCTCTGATGGAATTTTCAGTGCTTCAGCTGTAACTCCCACCTTGCAGGAATGCTGAGTAAGCAGGGATAGAATGATGTGAACCTAAAAAAACCCCACAAAAACACCTTTCCACCATCATTTTTTTGAGTTGATCTGGTACCTGAGGTGTTTTTTGAGGTGCAGGATCCTGTTGTGACCACTGTGATCTGAATGTGCTGAGGGGATGCTTGGGACAAACAAAACAAAAAACAGTGGAGAAAACCCAGCAAGGGCTTAAATCCTGATTTAATTCCCTTTTTATAGCGCTGAAATAACCTGAAATAACCCAGGGGCAAAAACTGAGTTGGGATCCAGCAATAAATTATTTTAAGAAAGTTACTGCTGGAAATGCTCTTTAAACAATGATTTAATTTAGTTACAGCCTGTACCTTGTTCCTCCCTGTCAAATAAGGCTTCTATTCTGGAATCCTTTGTCCTTAACCAGCTGCTGTAGAGCTGTGGAGAGTTTTATCCGGGATAAATATGAGAAAAAGAAATACATGGACAGAAGCATCGACATCAACGCCTTCAGGGTGAGTCTGGAGGCCTGAAATTATGATTAAAACAAAATATTGAAGTATAAATATTGAAATATTCTCCTGTGTCAGGAGAAATCCCTTCTCCAGAGCTGCCTGAACTTCATGGAGTGAATTCCTAAGGAGATTTGAAGGTGCTGAGTGGGTTTTGTTGTAGGGAATATTCTGGAATATTCAGGGAATATTCCAGGGAAAAAAACAGGATCACAGACAGGGCAGAGCTCAGGGGGTTGGAGTGTTTTTAGTGGTTTAAATTTCTGTTTTCTTCCCTCTTCTTCATCTCACTGATTGGTTTGTGTGGATGGATGTCTCACATTGAAGGAGACCTTGGAAAGGATTTTATCCAATTCCTTCCTCAGAGCAGGAAAAATGCAGAAATTTACCTCAAATTCAGCTTTTTCTGAGGGATTTTAGATCTGAGGGGTTTTAGATCAGTAACAGCACCAGGTTTGAGCTTTTTCTTGGGGAAATCAAGAACTTTTTCCCTCATATCAGTGATATTTTCCCTCACAGAAAGAAAAGAACAACAAAACTGTTTAAATTCTTGATTTTTTCCCTCTTGGAGCTGTTTGATTTGTGTGGATGGAAGAGGGAGGCAATAAATCAGGGATAATGATTGGAGGAGATTTGGAAAGGATTTTATCCATTTCCTTCCTCAGAGCAGGAAAAATGCAAAAATTTACTTCAAATTCAGCTTTTTCTGAGGGGTTTTAGATCTGAGGAGTTTTATATCAGTAACAGCACTGGGTGAGAGCTTTTTCTTGGTGAAATCAGGAAAATTTTCCCTCATGTTACTGTTTTTTTCCCTCACAGAAAGAAAAGGACGACAAATGGAGAAGGACCAACGAGTCAGAAAGAAAACTGGAACCCATCATCTTTGAGAAGGTGAAAATGGTAAGATCAGGAAGAAAAACCATGGAGGCACCCCTGAGGCAGAGCAGAGGGATTCCAGCCTCCCCTGGGAGCATTTTTCTGGCCTCAGTCACAGCCTGGGTGCTTTGAGTCACTGGTGGGAGTTTGTTTTGCTCTGCTCCCCAGACACTGAGCAGATGTGCAGCTTGGAATCCAGCTCTTCCCTGCTGCTTTTTCCACCTCCAGCAGCTGCTTCTCCCTGGTTTAGAGCCTGCTTGGATTTAACGATTGGGACAACAAAAAACCAGGAATTATTTGCTTTGAAATTCTCATTTTGGGAAGAGCAAAGAGAATTTTAATTTATTTTTGACTTAAATCCACTGGGGAAAAAAGGGGATTTTAAGGGTTAAATTTGTTAAAAACATTGTAAATCTTATAAAACCATTTCAGAGTGATCCCAAAAGCTGCACAAGATTTGTCTTGTTTCTTTTCCCCCCAGCCTCAAAAGAAAGACGAAACGCAGCAATCCAGGAAAAGTTCCCCCAAATCTGAGCCAGTCATGGACTTGCTGGGCCTGGGTAAGAGAAATTGGTGTGGAAATTGTGGGAATTTGAGGGGTTCCAGTCCTAATTTTCCCTGTCAGGTGAACAATTCCAGGAATATTCAGTTTAGGAAGAGTTTTCCATGTGTTCCCTTTCTCCTGGAGCCTGTGGTGTCCAGGAGCAGCTGGAGCTCCTCAAATTCCCATAATTTCTACAATTATGTGGAAATTGTGGGAATTTGAGGAGTTCCAGTGCTGATTTCCCTGTCAGGTGAACAATTCCAGGAATCCTGCAGGAATATTCAGTTTAGGAAGAGTTTTCCACATGTTTCCCTTTTTCCTGGAGCCTCTGGTGTCCAGGAGCAGCTGGAGCTTTATGTAGAAATTTGAGGAATTTCAGGGGGAAGGAATTTCAGGGAATTTGAGGAGTTTCAGTGCTGATTTTCCATGTCAGGTGAACAATTCCAGGAATATTCAGCTTGGGAAGAGTTTTCCATGTGTTTCCCTTTTTCCTGGAGCCTCTGGTGTTCCAGGAGCACCTGGAGCTTTGTGGAACAAACAGAACCCAGGGGCACTTCCCAAATCCTGCTCCAGGCCCTTCCCAGCTCCAGGGGGATGAGGGAGGTTGGGATCAGGTGTGGGTGGGATGGCACAGAGGTGTCCCCAGGCTGGGATCACATCCAGGACATCTCTGTCCCTGCAGACGCCCCGGTGACAACGCCCGTCACCAACGGCCGGCCCAGCAGCCTGGAGAAGGACCTGGACCTCTTTGCATCCGTGGGATCCAGCTCAGACTCCTCCAGGAAGGTGAGCTGGGAGTGCTGGGGCTTGGAAAAGCCTGGTTGGGTCGTAGAACCACGGGGTCATTTGGGATGGAAGGGACATTAAAGGGCAGGGACGTCTTGCGCTGTGCCAGGGTGCTCCAAGCTGGTCTTGGACACTTGCAGGGATGGGGAATCCATCTGGGAATGCAGGGTTTCACCACTGTCTGCCTTAAACCTTGCTTCATCTAAATGTGCCTTAATTAAATCTTGAAATCTCCCTCCTCCATGTTGAAGAATGAGGAGTCTCCTTCTTCCATTCCCACAGCTGTGCCACTGTTTCACCACACACATCAACTGTCCTGAATGTTCCTTCATCTAAATGTCCCTTAATTAAATGCTGAAATCTCCCTTTTCCATGTTGAAGAATGAAAAATCTCCCTCTTCCATTCTCACATCTCCCTCTTCCATTCCCCTGAATCTTGCTTCATCTAAATTTCCCTTAGTTAAACCCTGACATCTCCCTCTTCCACACTGAAGAATGAGGAATCTCCCTCTTCCATTCCCACATCTGGGAATGCTGTGCCACTGTTTTACCATCAAACACCCGTCAACCATCTGCCCTAAATGTTCCTTCATCTAAATTTCCCTTAAATCTTGAAATCTCCTTCTTCAGTGTCGAAGAATAAGGAATCTCCCTCTTCCATTCCCACATCTCCTTCTTCCATTCCCCTAAACCTTGCTTCATCTAAATTTCCCTTAATTAAATCCTGAAATCTCTCTCTTCCATTCCCAGATCTGGGAATGCTGTCCACTGTTTCACCACACACATCAGCTATCTGCCCTGAATGTTCCTGCATCTAAATTTCCCTTAATTAAATCCTGAAATCTCCCTCTCCCATGTTGAAGAATGAGGAATGTCCATTCTTCTTCATGTCCTCTTCCATTCCCACATCTCCCTCTTCCATTCCCCTAAACCTTGCTTCATCTAAATGTCCCTTAATTAAATCCTGACATCTCCCTCTTCCATACTGAAGAATGTCCCTCTTCCATCACCCCATGATCCTGTATGTGGATGGATATTCCCCTTTGCCCCATGCTGGGTTTTGCCCTGATCCTGTCTGTCTGTCTGTCTGTCCCAGGTTGTTGGTTCCATGCCAACCTCTGGAAGCGCCGGCTCCGTTCCCGAAAATCTGAATCTGTTCCCTGAGCCCGGAGGCAAAGGGGAGGAGGTGGGGAAGAAGCAGCTCTCCAAAGACTCCATCCTGTCCCTGTACGGCTCCCAGACGTCCCAGGTGCCAGCACAAGGTAACCCTGGTGTGAGCTGGGACCAGGGGAGGCTGCTGGGGTGTCCTGGGGGTGACAGACTTCAGGAGAAATGGGAATGTGGGTGATCCCTGAGAATCCAGGATGGGGTGGGTGGGAAGGGAATGTGGAGCTCATCTCGTTCCAGCCATGCACTTTGTACGATCCCAGGGTGCTCCAAAGCCTTTTCCAACCTGGCCTTGGGCATTTCCAGGGATGGGGCAGCCACAGCTTCTCTGGGAAATCCATTGCAGTCCCTCACAGGGAGGAATTCCATCCCAATATCCAACCCAAATCTCCCCTTTAGCACTGGGAATCAGGGAGGAATTCCATCCCAGTATCCAACCCTGCCCTTTAGCACTGGGGATCAGGGAGGAATTCCAATATCCAACCCAGATCTGCCCTTTAGCACTGGGAATCAGGGAAGAATTCCATCCCAATATCCATCCCAACCCTCTGGCACTGGAGATCAGGGAGGAATTCCAATATCCAACCCAAATCTGCCCTTTAGCACTAGGAATCAGGGAGGAATCTCTTCCCAATATCCAACCCTGTCCTTTAGCTCTGGGGGTCAGGAAGGAATTCCTTCCCAGTATCCAACCCAAATCTGCCCTTCAGCTCTGGGAATGAGGGAGGAATTCCAGCCCAATATCCTCCCCAACCCTCTGGCACTGGGGATCAGGGAGGAATTCCATCCCAATATCCAACCCAGATCTGCCCTTTAGCATGGGGAATCATGGAGGAATTCCATCCCAATATCCAGCCCTGTCTTTTAGTACTGGGAATCAGGGAGGAATTCCCTCCCAATACCCAACCCAACCCTCTGGCACTGGGCACCCATTCCTGCACGCCGCTGCCCAAATCCCCTCTCCATATTCACTGAGAACTGTGACCAGCGCAAGGAGCAGCTCAGCCTGGCCGTCCCCACCAGGCTGTGGCTGGAATTGTGCCATCCCATCCCCTGCACTGACCCGTCTTTCCCTGCTCCCTGCCTTTTCCCAGGAGCCATGTTCATGGCGCCGGCTCAGCTGGGCTATCCCGCCGCTCCCTACGCCGCCTTCCCGGGGGTGCCCCCTTCCAGCAGCATGATGGGGGGCTTGATGGCCCCCTCCGTGGGCATGCTGGCCCAGCCTGGAGCTGCTGGCATGGTGGCACCCGTGGCCATCCCTGCAGGCTACGTGGGCAACGTGCTGGGCGTTCCCAACGGGATGATGGGGACGCAGCAGCCCGGATACGTGGCCGGGGTGGCCGCGGTGCCCCAGGCCGTGTACGGGGTGCAGCCGACGCAGCAGCTGCAGTGGAACCTCGCCCAGGTGAGGGGGAGGCTCCTGGAGGGGTTTTCCAGGGTTTTTCTGGGAGTTGGGAAGGGGAGGAATGAGGGGGTTTGGGGTTGGGCTGGGATCGGGTGAATCGGGCTGGGTTGGGTTGTGGAGGGGGGAGTGGGAGAGCTTGAGGATTCCAGGGTGGGTCAGGGTGGGAAAGAATTCCAGAGGTGGAGTCCAATCCCAGCCTCATCTCCCATGGACACCTCCAAGGGTGGGGACTCCAAAATTCCCTGGGCAATTCCAAGGCCTGCCCACCCTTGCCATGGAGAAATTCCTGCTGATATCCAACCTGAAATCGTCCCATACCTGGGGACTCCAAAATTCCCTGGGCAATTCCAAGGCCTGCCCACCTTTTCCATGGAGCAATTCCTGTTGATATCTAGCCTGCCCTGAAGTCCTCCCATACCTGGAGACTCCAAAATTCCCTGGGCAATTCCAAGACCTGCTCACTCCTTCTGTGGAGAAATTCCTGCTGCTGTCCTGAGAACCCTGAAATCCTCCCATACCTGGAGATTCCAAACCTCCTTGGAAAAATTCCAAGGCCTGCCCACACTTTCCATGGGGAAATTCCTGCTGCTCTCCTGAGGACCCTGAAGTCCTCCCATAGCTGGGGACTCCAAACCTCCTTGGGCAATTCCAAGGCCTGCTCACTGTTTCTATGGAAAAATTCCTGTTGATGTTCAGCCTGCCCTGAAGTCCTCTCACCTGAGGACTCCAAAATTCCCTGGGCAATTCCAAGGCCTCACCACCCTTTCCATGGAGGAATTCCTGCAGATATCCAGCCTGCCCTGAAGTCCTCCCATATTTGAAGACTCCAAACCTCCTTGGAAAAATTCCAAGGCCTGCCCACCCTTTCCATGGAGAAATTCCTGCTGATATCCAACCTGAAATCCTCCCATACCTGGGGACTCCAAACCTCCTTGGAAAAATTCCAAGGCCTAACCACACTTTCCATGGGCAAATTCCTGCCCTGAAATCCTCCCATACCTGGGGACTCCAAAATACCCTGGGCAATTCCAAGGCCTCACCACCCTTTCCATGGAGGAATTCCTGCCCTGAAGTCCTCCCATACCTGGGGACTCCAAAATTCCCAGGGCAATTCCAAGGCCTCACCACCCTTTCCATGGGCAAATTCCTGCCCTGAAGTCCTCCCATAGCTGGGGACTCCAAACCTCCTTGAGCAATTCCTAGTCCTGCTCACCCTTTCCATGGAGCAATTCCTGCTGCTATCCTGAGGACCCTGCAGTCCCCCCGTGCTGGGCAGCCACCCCCTGCTCCCCTTCAGGGCTCTGCTGTTTTTGGGAGCCCTGGGCACTGTCCAGGCCCATCCCTGACCTCTCTCCTGTCCCGTTTGCAGATGACCCAGCAGATGGCTGGCATGAACTTCTATGGAGCCAACGGAATGATGGGCTATGGACAGTCCATGGGAGGAGGAGGAGGAGGAGGAGGAGGAGGAGGAGCCCAGGGCAGCAACCCGTCCCTGAGCTCCCCGCTGTGGAAATGAGCCCTCGCTCGCACGTGACCATTTCTGCCTTTGTTCTGTTCTCCAAACCTGCTCCATGAGACATTCAGGGTTTTTTGCTTTCAGGTTTTGGGGGGGGACCCAGCCCAACCTGAATTATTTTGGGTTTTTTCCATCCCTGAGCTCCATCTCTGCCTTTCCACTGTCACAGCCGCGGGGACAGCTGGGTGGCAACGCCACCACGAGCTCAGCCCCGTCCTCAGCACAGTCAATGCACACAGGGGAGGGGAAACCTCCCTGCACAAAGCTCCACCAGAGCTCCTGGGTAGCACTTGATGCCCTGCTGGGCACCTGGGCACAGGTGGGACTGGGAAATCTGGACTGAATCCTGCCCAGAAAGCTGGGATTTCTCACTTCAACTTGCAGTGTTAGATTTTTTATTTTTTTTTGGGGGGTTTTTTTTTTTTTTTTGGGGGGGGTGTGGGGGAACTGATTTGGTGCTGAGGAACTGGATTGAAGCCGAGCCCAGGGGCAAGCAAGCCTTGCTACCTCCTCCCTCGAGGGGAGCTCTCCCTGCTCCCACCCTCCTTGGAACCAAAGTCCTTGGGAAAAGCCCCTCTGCCACCCACCCACCCACCCTGAGCAAGCAGGAATCTCGCCCAGAGTGGGGGCAAAGCCGATGGAATGTGACAAACTTGCACTCCAGAGGGAATTTTCTGCCTGGTTTCAAGATTTGATGGAATTTCACAATTTTAACAATCTTAACCAGAGTTAATTCTCCCGGGGCGCAGAGCCCCTGTGCAAGTTTTCTTACACTTTTAAAAATGATTCTGACATCCTAATTTATACTTTTTTCATATTATTTTTTTTTTTTTTTCTGTTTTTGTTTTGTCCTCGTTGTCATTGTTCCTGTGTAAAATCCTGGTTCCTCCCTTTCCTGGCTCGCTTGGGACATTTTAATCTTAGGCAGATTTCTTTTCTCATCTCCAGTAGAACCCAAAACTGCTTCAAAAGTCAGCAAGAAGTCGGACTTGTGGTCTGCTCTCTCCTGTGGATATGTAAATTCCCAAATAAAATATTGCAGTGGACTCCTCTGGTGCTGGTGGTCACTCCAGGTGTGGGGATTTAGGGGATTTCATCCCAAAAATCAGCCCAGATTCCCTCTGCTTTTGGGCTCTGTCCCAAATGCCAGGGAGCTGAGGGAGCACAGCCAGGCCTGGAAGAATCCAAAGTTGACACTTTTATATACAAACCCCTCAGCTTTGGGATGGGGGGAAGGTGGAGCAGAATTCCTGCAGCTGCTGGGATGAAGTGATTCCATTCCAGCTTTAATTCCATCATTCCAACCATTTAAAACTCGGGTTTAACAAAACCTCGTCCAAAAATGTGAAGGAACAGGGAAAATCAGAGAATTGTGGAATTCCAGGATGGTTTGGGTCCCATTCCATTCACCCCTTGCTCCTTTCCTCATCCCAGATTTTTCCTTTGGTGGAGCAGCCACAGTTTCCCTGGGAATTCCATCCCAGCCCCTCCTCACCCTCAAAGGGAGGAATTTCACCCCAAAATCCCTCCCAACCCTCCCCATTCCCATTTTTCCTGTCCATTCCCATTTTTCCTGTCCATTCCCATTTTTCTTGGGAAGCTGGAGGGGATTTGGGAACCAGGGAAGTTTTGGGGTCTTTTATTCATTATGGGATTTCTTTCCTCAATTCAAACCTGCTTTTTTGTGGAAAAAAAAATATATTTATTCCATTCCCCTCTTTCCCAGAGAGATTGTGGGATGATTTTTTTTAAATTTTTTTGGGGGGAAAAACTCAACTCGAGCACAAGCAAAAAGTTTTCAAGCTGGCTTTAATCATCTCCACTTGCTGCCCCAATACTGTACATGCAAAGCCAATTAAAAGGTGAATAATTCAGCTTTTCCTCCCTTTGTTTTGTTGTTTTTTTGGGGGAGGAAAACGTCAGGAATATTTTACAAAACAACGTGCGCCCTCGGAGCCGTCAGTCCCGCAGATAGAAACCACAAAAATACAAGAGTTTGACATTTAAGAAAGGACCACACACATAGAAAACGGGACAGGACACAGGTAGAAAATCCCATTTGCTCGTTTTTTTTGAAATATTCCCACTTTTCTGTCGCCATCCCAAACCCATCCCCTGCTCTTGGAGGGGCTCCAAGGATGCTCCAGGTCCCCCCTGGCCGGTGATTTTTGGGGAGGGTGGAGTTGTGGAATGGGAGGAATCTGTCATTAAACCCGGCTGAGCATCAATTGTTCAGTGATGCTCCCAGAAATCCTAAAATCTGCTCCCAGAAACCCTGAAACATCCAAGGAAAATCTTCCCCCGGCTCTCCCTTCCACCTTCTCATTCAGTGCCAATTAACTCGTGGTTAATTAAGCTCTGACACTTCCTCTCCTGCTGATCCCTTTCCATGCAAATTTTGGGGGATTTGAGGCTAAAATGTGAAGGATTTTCAAATCCTTGTGGGGTTTTGCATTCTCACCCCCGTCCCTCCTTTCAGCCTCGGCTTCCAAGGGTTTGGAATTTCTGCAATATTCCACTGCAATATTCCAAGGGTTTGGAATTTCTGCAATATTCCACTGCAGTATTCCAAGGGTTTGGAATTTCTGTCAGAGCTCTCCTTGCCTTTAATCCCTCATCATTCCCACCCTCTTATTCCCTTTTATTTTATTTTTAATGGATCCAAACCAGTCTGAAATTCCACAATTTTATTCCCCCTCAAACTTTTTAGGAGGAATCTGGGTTGAAAGATTCCTAATTCTGGATAAAATCCCTTCCATTTGGAATGGAAATCCAGAATTTTTGGATGGGATAAACATTCCCAAACTTCACTTTGCCCACTCCTAAAAATCCATTGGAGTTTTCCCTCTCTGCTTTTATTTCCTTGGTGCTGCTGCCAACCTGAATACCAGGAGAAATTCCCAACTTTCTTTCTCCCCTTTTTAGGTGTAAACTTGAGGGATTAATGACAGATTCCAGAGTCCTGGATCATCCTGCACATTCCAGGGATGAATTCCGAGCTGGGGAGGAGGATGATGATGATGATGATGATGATGAGGATGAGGATGATGATGGGATGGGGAAGATTCTCTCCTTTCATGAAAAGATCAAAGCCCTTTAAGAAAACAAGGCCACCAACTTCAAAGTGCTCTGAACATTCAGGGGCTCCCCCTTGGGGTCGGGAATTCCTTTGGGATATTCCCTGGGGTGGGATTTGTGCCCTTCCAAGGGCTTTGGAAAAGGATTTGTGTCCCTCCAATGCCTTTGGAGAGGGATTTGGAAAGGGATTTGTGCCCCTCCAAGGGCTTTGTACCCCTCCAAGGGCATTGGAAAGGGAATTGTGCCCCTCCAAATGCTTTGGAAAGGAATTTCTGCCCCTCCAAGGGCTTTGGAAAGGGATTTCTGCCCATCCAAGGGCTTTGGAAAAGGATTTGTGCCCATGCAATGCCTTTGGAGAGGAATTTAGAGAGGGATTTGTGCCCCTCCAAGGACTTTGGAAAGGGATTTCTGCCCCTCCAAGGGCTTTGGAAAGGGATTTGTGCCCCTCCAAGGGATTTGTGCCTTTCCAAAGGCTTTGGACAGGGATTTGTGCCCATCTAAGGGCTTTGGAAAAGCATTTGTGCCCCTCCAAAGGGTTTGGAGAGGGATTTCTGCCTCTCCAAGGGCTTTGAAAGGGCTTTATGCCCATCCAAGGGATTTGGAGAAGGATTTGTGCCCCTCCAAGGGCATTGGAAAAGGATTTGTGCCCTTCAAAGGGCTTTGGAAAGGGATTTGTGACCTTCCAAATGCTTTGGAGAGGGATTTGTGCCCCTCCAATGCCTTTGGAGAGGAATTTAGAGAGGGATTTGTGCCTCTCCAAGGGCTTTCGTGAGCGATTTGTGCCCCTCCAAAGGCTTTGTGCCTCTCTAAAGGCTTTGGAGAGGGATTTGTGCCCTTCAAAGGGCTTTGGAAAAGGATTTGTGCCCCTCCAGGAGCTTTGGAGAGGGATTTCTGCCCTTTCCAAGGGCTTTGGAAAGGGATTTGTGCCCTCCCAGGGGCGGGAGCAGCGCTGGATTTCGGAGTCGAGCCCCTCGCCCACCCCTGGGAGGTTTTGGGGGGCTCAGGGCAGCCCTGGAGGGGCTGCTGGACAGGGAAGGTGGAAAAGGGGCACAGGGATCCCTCTGGATCATCCCTCCAACCCTGGGATTCCCTTGCCTCGGGCTCAAATCCCAAAGGGAGCAGGGCCGGGAGTTGCCCACCCCAATCATGGATTGCTTTTCATCCCACAGGGAAACAAAAACAAAACAAAAAAAAAACCAAAAAAAACCTGGATGTGGCCGAGTGCACAAGCTCTGGGTCCTAAAGGAATGGAAAAAGTGGGGAAAGGGAAGGATCCAAGGAAAAGGGAAGGATCCAAGGAAAAGGGAAGGATGAGGTATAGCAACAAGCGGAGCTCCAGGCCCTGGGGGAGCACTGGCATCTCCTGGATTCTCCTGGATTCTCCTGGAGTCCATCCCGGTGTTCCTGAGGGGTGCTCGGGGGTCCCACCACGTGGAGGTTCCTCAGCCACCCAGACCAACACTTGGACACTTTTCTGTGTCTTTTTCCACCCAAAATCTTCCTCAGGTGAGCAGGGTTGTCCCCTCAGAGTGACCCCCAAAATTCCAACCCTGTTATTTGGGATGCTTTTTCTTTTTATTTTTCTCCCTTAAAAAGTCTTTCCTGCAGCTTTTCAACTCCTAAAAGTGATTTTCACTCCTTTAACCAACCAGCCAAGGATTGGGAGGGGTTTTCTCCATGAAAAAAAACAAATCCTGGCCTGTCCAGGGAAGTGTCCCAGGATGGGGCTTGGAGCAGCCTCTGAGGGGCTGGAATTTGATGGATTTTAGTCTTTCCCACCCAAACCAGCCTGGGATCTGTGGAGCAGAGGGAAAACTTCCAGTTGGAACATTGGGAAAGGCCTTGCTGCCCTTGGCACAGCAGGAAAACCCTGCTGGGAATTCTCCAGAATTCTCCAGATCCATCTGCAGCCATGAAATCCCCAGGGAAAGCAGGGAGAGCTCTTCCCATCCATGAGGAAAAACAAATTCAGGTTGGATTCAGCCCACTGTTCCTTAATTCTGGTATTTTCCACACCAATCCAGACGTTCCCACATCCAGGAATTTCCCATCCATCCAGAAAGTCAGCTGGAAAAAATATTTTCCACCTGGAAAAAAAAACATCCCTGGTGCAGTTTTTTTGGTGTGAGGAAAAAATCCTTCCTGGGATTTGTAAATCCAGGTGGGAATGGTGGGATCCAGGCTGGATTTCCTAAATTGTGGTGTCAGGCAGTGAACAGAAGGGATTCCCTGTCAGCTCAAGGGAATCCTGATCCCATTCCTGAGCAATTCCTGCTCTGGGTGGAATTCAGAGCTGGGAAAGGTGGAAGGGATTTTTGGGGATTTTTTCCTCCCCTCTCTGGTGCTCTGTGGCAGTAGATTCAGGGAATTGCTGCTGGATTCCATTGGATTTTGGGAATTCTCCACCTAAACCTCCTCTCCCAGGTTTCTCAGCATGCCCTGGTGGTGATGGAACAGCAGCTGCGTTCTGGCTGATCCCAAATTCTTGGAAATTCTCCCTGGATTTTGGCAAATCTGGTCCATTCCAAACCAGGGATAACTCAGGCCTGGAATTTTGGAGTGTTCTCTGTGCTTTGTGTGAGTTTTGTCAGCTTTCAGAGGATGTTCCAGCATCATCCCAAGGGTTTTTTTGGGGTTTTTTTAATCAAATCCATCCTCGTGATTCCAGCTGGGGGTTTGGATTTCAGTGCTGGCAGTGTCAGGTGGGGGCTGCTCCTCTCTGCTGGGGGCTGGGTGTGAAATGTGCTGCAAAACTGATGTAATTCCATATTTATTCCTCTTTCTAGGAAAAAAAAAATATATATCTCTGGCAAATCCAGTGATTTGGATTTCTTTTCTCGATAGAAAACAGAGAAAACCATCGAGCTCTAAATTCCTTCCAGGGAATTTTGCAAAATCGAACTGCACATCCAAAAAATGCCCTTTGTGAGGAAACATTCCCCCGGAAAAACAACAAAAATCCAACCTTGGAGTGCAGGAATTTATCCTGGGATGGAATTCACTTCCTCAGGAGCTGGCACGGGGCTCAGTTTGGGATTTCTGGGTGTCTTGGCCATGTTTTTCTCCTTGTCTGAGGAAGGAAAACATCTGACACGAGCTCCTGAGGGGTTGAGAAATGGGAAGTTGATGTTGCAACCCCAGCGTGGCACAATCCTGGTTTCTCCCCCAGTTTGGGTCTCCCACACCAGTTTGAGGTGGGTTATTCCTGCTGGCAGCCCCTGGGGCACTGGGAGCGAAGGAGGGAATGTTTTCCTGGATTTTGGTGTCACTCCGTGGTGTTCACCCCTCCCACGGAGGGCTGCACTTCGTCCTTGTCACCCCCAACTCACAAGAGCCAAAATCTTTGGGGTTTCCTCATTCCCAGGTGGAATTTCACTGTGATTTTTCCAGCAGAAAAACAGGGATGGTTGTGGGGAGTGCGTGGTGGCTGCCCCAACTCATCCTCACAAGCCAAAACCTTTGGGGTTTCCTCGTTCCCAGGTGGAATTTCACCGGGATTTTTCCAGCAAAAAGCCAGGGAAGCTTGTGCTGGCCTTGAAGAGCGTGTGGTGGTTCCCCCAGTTCATCCTTGTGAGCCAAAATCTTTGGGTTTTCCTCATTCCCAGGTCAAATTTCACCAGGATTTTTCCAGCAGAAAGCCAGGGATGTTTCTGCTGGCCCTGGGGAGTGCGTGGTGGTCATCCTCAAAAATTCTTCGGGTTTTCCTCATTCCCAGGTGGAATTTCACTAAAATCTCACAAAAAATCCTCACAAAAACCTTTGGGTTTTCCTCGTTCCCAGGTGGAATTTCACCAGGATTTTTCCAGCTAAAAGCCAGGGATGCTTGTGCTGGCCCTGGGGAACACGTGGTGGCTCCCCCAATTCATCCTTGTGAGCCAAAATCTTTGGGTTTTCCTCGTTCCCAGGTGGAATTTCACCGGGATTTTTCCAGCAGAAAGCCAGGGAGCTTATGTTGGCCTTGGGGAACACATGCTGGCTCCCCCAACTCATCCTTGTGAACCAAAATCTTTGTGTTTTCCTTGTTCCCAGGTGGAATTCCACTGGGATTTTTCCAGCAGAAAACCAAGAAACCAAGAAAACCAGAAAACCAAGCTCGTGCTGGCCCCGGTGGCCGCGCTCTGCTGATTCCCCCGCCCCTGCTCCCGTCAGGCGCGGCCGTGGGATGTTCCTGGGATGTTCCTGGCAGCCAGGACGGAGCAGGGAATGTGGGGAATGTGGGAAGCTGTGCCCACGCCAGCAGCACAAGGTCCCTGCTCAGCTCCCTGCTCTGCCCACGCTCCTGCTCCGTGCCTGGGACGATCCCACCGCTCAGAGTTGGAGTTTTCCCGTCAGAATCGAGTTGGTGAAGCCAGAGGGAAGAGCAGCAGCTTGGAGGAGTAGGAAGCTTTTCCTTTTGGGATGCTTTCCCTCGTGGAGAGTCAAAAATCTGGCGCAGGTCGAGCCTCTTGGAATTCTGTTTGCCGTGATTCCGTGTTGGCTTCGTGGAATTGCTCCGTGCTCGGGAGGGAACATCGAGTCCAGGCTGTTGTTTGTTCCTGTCTCAGCACTCAGGGCACTGAGTTTGTTCCCCAAACCACCAGAGACTCAGGACATCCCAAATTCCCAGAGGTCTCCATCCAGGAATCGCAGCCCACGCTGCTCCTCTGAGAAGGATTTCATCCTTTGTGGTGGGAGAAGATGAACTTTTCCCCATCCCAGCTCTGCAGGATCCAGCCAGTTCCCTTCTGGGTGGTTTGGAGTTGGCAAAGTCCCAGCAGCAGCTCCAAGTCCCCGTCACAATGGCACCAAAGTTGTGGCAGTGCCACGTGGACTGGCCACAGCACAGAGTCCTGCTGGCCACGGCTTTGGGGCTGTGGAACCCCAAGTGCGGGTTTGGACACCCCAAAGTTGAGGTTTGGAGACCCCAAAGTTGGGGTTTGGAGACCCGCAGATCTGGTTTGTAGGCTCCCAAGTTTGGGGATTTGTGTACCCCCAAGATTTGGGGTTGTGGAACTTTGGGTTATGGAACCCCAGGTTTAGGTTGGTGGAACCTCTGGTTTGGGTTAGTGGAACCCCAGGTTGGGGCTTTTGGACCCCAAGGTTTGGATTTGTGAATCCTCAGGTTTGGATTTATGATGGCCCAGATCTGGATTTGTGAACCCCCAAGTTTGGGGTTGTGGAACTTTGGGGTTATGGAACCCCAGGTTTGGGTTGGTGGAACCCCAGGTTTGGGTTGGTGGAACCCCTGGTTTGGGCTTGTGGACCCCAAGATTTGGGTTTGTGGAACTTCAAAGTTATGGAACCCCAGGTTTGGGTTGGTGGAGCCCCAATTTGGGATTTGTGGACCCCAAGGTTTGGATTTGTGAACCTCAGGTTTGGATTTATGATTTCCCGGATCTGGATTTGTGAACCCCCAAGTTTGGGTTGTGGACCTCCAGATTTGGGTTGGTGGAACCCCAGATTTGAGGTTATGGAACACCAAGTTTGGGTTTTTGAGCCCCCAGATTTGGAGTTATGCAACCCCCAGAATTGGGGTCGTGGACCTCAAAGCTTGGATTTGTGAACCCTCAGGTTTGGGTTTGTGGACCCCTGGGACTGGATTTATGATTCCTCCCCCAGATTTGGATTTGTGGACCCCAGATTTGGGGTTGAGGACTCCCAGGTTTGGGTTTATGGAGCCCCAGGTTTGGGGTTGGGTTTTGGAGGGAACAGCTTCATCCCAAGAGTCTTTTCCTTCAGGTTTGGGTTTGTTCTGCTGTGGCTGAGCTGGTTCTTCATTCCCGGCGCCACCAGGAGAAGCCCAGGTGGGTTTGTTGTGCTCTGTGCATCGTGGAATTCCGTGTTTTGCCAAGAAATAATCCTATAAAAACCCCCAAACCGTGCTGTGGGGTGCTTTGTGGTGAAGACTGAAGGTCAGAGCCAGCCCCATGAAATTCCCCATGAACCTCTTGTCCTCTTCCAGTCTCCTCAACTTTTGGTGTTGTCGGGATTTTGTTCCTTCTCTCTTGGGAACTGATCCTTCAGGACAGTCATTGGATTTAGGAAATATTTGATGAAGAAACCAAGAGTTTCTAGTGGTGTCTCCCCTGAGTAATTTCAGCAAATTTCAATAGGCACCTTCAAAAAAAGCTTCCGTAAATTCCCGGGTTTGCTACAAGAACTGGATCCCATCGGAGGGAACCAAAATGCTGCTTGGGAAAAACAAACAAAACGAACAAAAAAAACCCCAAAAACGCTCACCCCGCTAAGGAACTCCTCTGTCTGCCCCCCGAATCCCAGAGCTGCCCTTGAGGTGTCCTCCTGGGGAGAACCAGGCTTGGATTCTGCTCCTGATTGGAATTCAAACATCCAGGAGGGAATCCCAGATCTCCAGAAGGGTGTCCCAACCCCAAGGATGTCCCAGACCTCGAGGGGAGCGTGATGGAGCCCGGGAAGGGAATCCCAAAATCCGGGAAGGGAATCCCAGAGCTTGGGAATCCCAGAGCCTGGAAGGGAATCCCAGAACCTGGGAAGGGAATCCCAAAATCCAGGAAGGGAATCCCAGAGCTTGGGAATCCCAGAGCCTGGAAGGGAATCCAGAGCTTGGGAATCCCAGAACTTGGGAAGGGAATCCCAGAGTTTGGGAAGGGAATCCCAAAATCCAGGAAGGGAATCCCAAAACTTGGGAAGGGAATCCCAAAACTTGGGAAGGGAATCCCAGAACTTGGGAAGGGAATCCCAGAACTTGAGGAGGACAGCCTGGTCTGGAGGACAAGGAGAAGAAGATCCCAGCTCCAAGGAGGGCATCTCCAGGAGGGGATCCAAGATCTTGGCAAGGTCATCCCAGCCCTCAGGGAAGGAATCCCAACCCCTGAGGAGGGAATCCCAAGCTCAAGGAGAGCATTCCAGACCTCAAGGAGAACATCCCAACCCCGAGCAGGGACTTCGCAGACCCCAAGGAGGGACAGCCAGACCTCAAGGAGGACATCTGAGATCCAAGGAGAGCATTCCTCAAGGAGGACATCTCAGCTCCAAGAAGAGCATTCCAGCTCCAAGGAGAACATTCCAGACCTCAAGGAGGACATCTCAGCTCCAAGGAGAACATCTCAGCTCCGAGGAGAACATCTCAACTCCGAGGAGAACATTCTAGACCTCAAGGAGGACATCTCCGCTCCAAGGAGGACATCCTAGGTCCAAGGAGAGCATTCCAGACCTCGAGGAGGACGTCACTCCAAGGAGAACTTCCCAGCTCCAAGGAGAGCATTCCAGACCTCAAGGAGAACATCCCAGCTCCGAGGAGAACATCTCAGCTCCAAGGAGAACATCTCAGCTCCAAGGAGGACATTTCAGCTCCAAGGAGGATATCTCAGCTCCAAGGAGAGCATCCCAGCTCCAAGGACAGCATTCCAGACCTCAAGGAGAACATCTCAGCTCCGAGGAGAGCATTCCAGACCTCAAGGAGAACATCCCAGCCCTCCAGCTGGGAAGGAAGGAGCTGGGAGGCAGCTGATCCACCAGGATCCTGGTGTTCCTGCTCCATTGTGTCACCTTCTCCCTCCTCCTCCCACGAGGCATTCCCAGAGTTTGTCCTTTGGGTCTGGTTTTGGCCGCACACGAGGAGAAGCCCAGTGGACACCGAGGGGAGGCCAGCGCCCCTTTCCCTGTCCCCTCTTGCTTTGGCAATGGTCACAGGCTACATGCTCCCGGGAAAACCCAAAAAAACCCAAAAAATTGGGGGAAAAAAACGTAAAAAAAGGCAGGGAAATGGCCACCAAAAGTGCTGGGAAAGCGACCAAACGGGATGAGACTGGCAGATGTTCCCGGTCCATCCGGAGTTCTCTTGGGTATTGCAGTGAATGTGTTGTTAGCACGTGGCAAAGCTACATAAGAGAAGATGCTACATTCCTTGGAAAACAAAAAAATAGTGCTGAGTTGGATCTGCTCTGAGTCCGGTGGGGTTTTCCCCTTGGAAAGCCACCTCTTCCTGGGAGGCAGGGAAAGGGAGACCTCGAGGAGAGCATTCCAGGTCCCAAAGAGGCCATCCAGACCTCAAGGAGGGCATTCCAGATCCCAAAGAGGCCATCCCAACCTCGAGGAGAGCATTCCAGATCCCCAAGAGGCCATCCAGACCTCAAGGAGGGCATTCTAGATGCCAAAGAGGCCATCCCAGATCTCAAGGAGGGCATTCTAGATGCCAAAGAGGCCATCCCAGATCTCAAGGAGGGCATTCCAGATGCCAAAGATGCCATCCCAGCCTCGAGGAGAGCATTCCAGGTCCCAAAGAGGCCATCCAGACCTCAAGGAGGGCATCCCAAACTTGAGGAAACCATCCCAACGCCGAGGCAGGAGAAAGGAACCTCAGCCAGGCTCTGGGCTGCTCCCAGCAGGGTTGGGAGAGAGCTGGGAGCTCCCAGGATGAGGTTTGGGAACAGTCTTGGGGTCGTTGGCAGTCACAGCCCTCGGGGAGGAATTTTCACCTCTCCTTCCCCCCCTGCCTCACACCCAGTCCTTGCTCCCTCTCCCTTCCCAGGGAGGGCATCCAGTGGGGGAAGGAGATTGAAAATTTAAAAAACAAAAAAGGAAAAAAAAAACAAAAAAAAAAATAAGGATATTTACAGCTCTCCATGACCAGTTCTGCAAGGTCTTCTTGGATGTCTCCTGGCCCATCCCAGCCTCTACGGGCAGGAGGGGCTGGTGGAGCTCTCCAGGGAGGACTGGGAGAGGCGCCGGGTCAGGGGTCCGATGCTGGAGTCGGCCAGGGAGGAGGTTGGGAAGAGTTTGTACCAGCCCGAGACGGCGCTGGAGAGATCCAGCTCCTCCAGGATGATCTGGGCCATCCCCATGAAGCACTTGTGGTCCATGCGCCCGTAATCGCCCCAGACGATCACCTGCGGGCAGGGGAGCGGTGATGGAGATGGGAGCTGTGGGGAAATCCTGCCCAGGTGGAAAATCCCTGCTTGGGAAGGTCTGAGGGGTGGCAGGAAGGGCTCTGGGGATCCCTGGAATTGCTGCTCTCACCCTGTGAGGGTGGGGAGGTGCTGGTATGGGGCATTCCAGATCCCAAAGAGGCCATCCCAACCCCAAGGAGAGCATCCCACAGTTGAGGAGAGCATCCCAACCCCGAGGAGAACATCCCAAACTTGAAGAAACCATCCCAACCCCAAGGAGAGCATCCCAACCCCAAGCAGTGCATCCCGGACCTTGAGGAGAACATCCCAACCTCAAGGAGATCATTCCAGACCTCAAGGAGAACATCCCAACTCCAAGAAGAGCATCCCAATCCTAATCAGGGCATCCCAGACCTTGAGGAGAACATCCCAGACCTCAAGGAGAGCATCCCAACCCTAAGCAGGGTATCCCAACCTCGAGGAGAGCATCCCAAACTTGACGAAACCATCCCAACCCCAAGGAGAGCATCCCAACCCCAAGCAGGGCATCCCAGACCTCCAGGAAAACGTCCTGGACCTCAAGGAGAACATCCCAACATCAAGGAGATTATTCCAGACCTTAAGGAGAACATCCCAACTGCAAGGAGAGCATCCCAACCCTAAGCAAGGCATTCCAGAGCTTAAGGAGAGCATCCCAACCCCAAGGAGAACATCCCAACCCCAAGCAGGGCATTTCAGACCTTGAGGAAAACATCCCAGACCTCAAGGAGAACATCTCAACTCCAAGGAGAGCATCCCAACCCCAAGCAGGGCATTCCAGACCCCAAGGAGGGCACCCAAACCTCAAGGAGAACATCCCATCTCCAAGGAGGACATCACAGCCCACAGAAGCTGTGGCTGTCCCACCCCTGGCAGTGTCCCAGGAAAGGCTGGATGGGGTTCAGAGCCACCTGGGACACGGGAAGGTGTCCCTGCCCACCTGCAGGACTTTGCCCTGGGGACTCTCCTCGAAGAGCAGGGGCTGCTGGTACGAGGGGTCGCAGGTTTTCTTCACCACCTTGGTCTTCTTCTTGGCCAGGCAGACGCCGTTCTCCAGCAGGTAAACCTTCACATAGGTGGCTGCCGTGGGAAAGAGGGACAAGCAGGGACGTGGAGCAGGACCCTGGGGTGATCCCACCATGGCACCCACCCTCTCCTTCCACAGCCACCTACCAGGGATGCACTTGGAGCCCATCTTTGGGATGAGCCCCCTGGCCTGGATCACGTCCACCTCGAGCTGCCCGTTGCGGTCAGCCATGCCCACGTGGACATCTCCTGCAAGGGGGGACACGCCTTCAGGGCCGTGCCTGATGGTCACCTCCCCCTGGGGACGGCCACAGCCCCGTGTCCCCATCACCAGTGGGATCTGGGCACCCTCACACACAGAGTCCCACTGGATGCCCGGTTTGTTGGGAACTGGGGGCTCCGTGGATGGGAAGGAGCTTAGAGAGATCGGTTCCATCCTTGTCACTGGGATTTTATCCGTTGTGATGGGAATAAAGCTGGGATTTACCCAGGCCGGGTGATCCCCAGGACAAGGAGAGGGACAGGAGGGATCAAGGGGCCAGGAACTCTGAGGGATCCAACCACACCTTTCCCTTTCCCCTTTTCCCTTTCCCTTCTCCTTTCCCATTCCCCTTCCCCCTTTCCCTTTCCCCTTTCCCCTTTCTCCTTTCCCTTTCCCTTTCCCTTTCCCTTTCCCTTTCCCTTTCCCTTTCCCTTTCCCTTTCCTCCTTTTCCCTTTCCCCTTTCCCCTTTCCCCTTTCCCCTTTCCCC
>JAWWMS010000091.1:4762439-4782701 GCA_035048045.1 Chlorospingus semifuscus
TAATAAATCAAGCCTTCTGAAACATGGAGTCAGATCCTCATCTCTTCCCTCAACCTGAGACCCCTGTGAACACCATCCATGGGGCAGAGCAATCCCAAACACCCCGGGATGTGCTGGGATGGAGCCTGGGGAATAAACACGCGGCCTTTTGGAACAAACACGCGATCTCTTCCCCCCTTCCCTCCCTCGGGAGCCTCCCCTGCTCACCCATCGGGGGGGTCGCCAGGGTTTGCCGCCCCACGAGCTGCCCCGGCCCCAGCCCGTCGAGGAAATCGCTGAACTGGCTCTCGGCTCCCAGCCGCGTGGTGGGGAAGATGAACCTGCAAAGGATTTTCATGGAGTGGAGCATCCCCGTGCCGGGAGGGGTCCCGGTGCCCTCTCCCCATCCCCGCCCCGTTCCTTACGTGCCGTCGGAGCTGTTGCTGTTGGTGCTGCCGTCCGTGGACTCCCGGCTGCCCTGCCGGGTCACCCTGGTCCTCATCTCCACGGCGATGCCGGTCTCGGTGCTCCTGCGGATGGTGCTGCGCAGCTTTTTGGGGCCGCCCTCTGCAATTGGAGATGGGGTCAGCTCCAGCTCCTGCCCCCAGCCCTTCCCTGCCTTCCTGGTTTCCTGGTTTCCATCATTCCAGGGAGTTCTGCACCGTTCCCTGGCTGAATTCCCACGGGATCCTGCACGGACACGTCCCGGTGCGGCAGGAGAGGAGAGCCAGGGGCTGGCTCCATGTCCCCATGTCCCCCTGTCCCCATTCCTCTGCCACAGCCTCACTCTGTCACAGTTTTGGATGGCTGAGAGTCCCCTCTGCAACTGAGACCTGCCCCACTCACCCAACAGGAGCTGGCACCGTCCATTGGCCTCCAAAGTCCCCGTGCCAGAGGGGACAGGAACCCACAATGCCACAGCCCCGGTGCTCCTGATGTCCCCTTGGCCTCCAAAATCCCCCTGTGCCCCTGTGCCCATGCCAGAGGAGACAGGAACCCAAAATGCCACAGCCACAACACTCCTGATGTCCCCTTGTCCTCCAAAATCCTTGTCCCCATACCAGAGGGGACAGCCCGCAATGCCACAGCACCAACGCTCCTGATGTCCCTTTCTCCACCCTCCCTGTGCCCATATCCCCACACCAGAGGGGACAGCAACCTGCAGGTGTGGGCACAACACCAAAGCTGCCTCATGTCCCCTTGGTCTCCAAAATCGCCATGTCCCTGTCCCCATAAAGAGGGGACAACTCAAAATGCCACATGGTGGGGACAGCCCCAACACCACCTGATGTCCCCTTGGCCTCCAAAACTCCCCTGTCCCCATGCCAGAGGGGACAGCAATCCACAATGTCAGACCCTCCTGATGCCCCTTTTCTCCATCCCCTTGTCCTCCAAAATCCCTGTCCCCATACCAGAGGGGACAGCTTGCAATGCCACAGCACCAATGCTGCCTGATGTCCCCTTTCTCCACTCCAATGGCTTCCAAAATCCCTGTCCCCATGCCAGAGGGGACAATCCGCAGTGCCACAGGTGTGGGCACAGCCCCAGCACCACCTGATGTCCCCTTGGCCTCCAGAACCCCCGTCTGCCCCTGTCCCCATGCCAGAGGGGACAACAACCCTCAACGCCACAGCCCCAGTGCTCCTGATGTCCCCTTTCTCCGCACCATTGTCCTCCAAATCCCTGTCCCCATGCCAGAAGGGACAATCCGCAGTGCCACAGGTGTGGGCACAGCCCCAGCACCACCTGATGTCCCCTTTCCTCCACCCCCTCCCCGCCACACGTCCCTGGTGGTGGCAGATGGCAGCAGGAGGAGGAGGAGGGTGGCACGAGCGGCCACCCCTGGCACTGTCCCCGGGCCCTGCTGTGTGACCATGTGTGAGTGGTGGCATTGCCAGCTTTGTCCTGCTCGTTCAGGGCTGTCCCCAAGCAAGGGTTTGCCCAGTCCTGGCAGCTCCCTGGAACTGCCTTAAAATGCAGGGAAATATTAACTGGGGAGTGATCGAAGCTGTTAGAATTATAAAATGTATATAATTAGAATTATAATTATATTGCGATATAATATTATAATATATGCCTTATATATATATACAATATTATATATAATATATTATACATACAATATAGAATACATATATAATATGCAATATATAATACAGAAATACTATACTATATATGATATATTATATATTATTATAATATATATAATATTTTATATATATAGTATTACATAATATGGCTTTTATAATATAAGGCATTTAGGTGCCATTTTTGGGTGTCATTTTTAGGCGTAGTTTTTTTGGGTGTCATTTTCAGGTGCCATTTCTCAAGCGCCATTTTTAGATGCCACCATCACACGTGGGCAACCAAAATCATGCCTGGTGGCAACCTCAAACCCCAAGAAGAGGATCAGGGAGACCTCTCACCAGTCTGGTTGACCTGCAGGGTCATTTTTTGTTGGGTGCCATTTTTGGGCGTCATTTTTTTGGGTGTCATTTTTAGGCACAATTTTTCAGGTGTCATTTTTGGGTGTAGTTTTTTTGGGTGTCATTTTCAGGTGCCATTTTTGGGGTGTCACTTTTAGGTGTCATTTTTTTGGGGTGTCATTTTTAGGTGTAGTTTTTTTGGGTGTCATTTTTAGGCACCACTTCTCAGGTGCCATTTCTCAGGCGCCATTTTTAGATGCCTCCATCACACGCAAGGAACCAAATCCTGCCTGGTGGCCGCCTCAAACCCCACGAGGGGGATCAGGGCGGCCTCTCACCGGTCTGGTTGAGCTGCAGGGTCATTTTTTGGGTGTCATTTTTAGGCACCATTTTTAGGGTGCCACTTTTGGGGTGTCATTTTCAGGTGCCATTTCTCAAGCGCCATTTTTGGATGCCACCATCACACGCGGGCAACCAAACCATGCCTGGTGACCACCTCAAACCCCACGAGGGGGATCAGGGCGGCGTCTCACCGGTCTGGTTGAGCTGCAGGGTGCTCTTGCTCCACTGGGACAGCCCCACGATGGCCACCATCTTGGCGCCCAGGCTGGAGCGCCGCTTCTTGCTGGCGGTGACGGCGACGGAGACGGAGTCGGCGCTGCCGCGCGCGCTCTTCTCCAGGCTGTACATCTCGCCGCTGATGCTGGAGCTGCGCACCACATTCCGGGCAGACGAGGAGCTGGCATCCCCGTTGAACATGGTCAGCGCGCCCGCCGGCACCGGCACCGGCTCTGCTGCCCGGGATCAGCTGCGGGGACAAGTTGGGGACGTTGAGAGGTCGTGGCGTTGTCCCCGCGGGGATGGGTGGTGCCATGGAAGGGTTAAAAAATCCAGGAAATTCAGGTGGGCATGACCCACTGAGGGGTGGAAATCAGGGAAGGGTTTTTTCCACTGGGAACTCTCCAGGCTCGCTCAGGAGCATTCCTGAAGCTGCCAGAGCTCCAGGGATGCCCAGGGATGGGATTTTGGGGTGTCTGTGCAGGATTGGATGATCTTTGTGGGTTCCTAATCTCAATATATTTTGAGATTTTTCCCCACCCATGGGAGCAGCAAGAAGGAACTCCCCAGGCTCCCTCAGGAGCATTCCCGAGGCTGCCAGAGCTCCAGGAGTGTTTGGACACCGCTCCCAGGGATACCCAGGGATGGGATTTTGGGGTGTCTGTGCAGGACACAATCTGTGTTGGATTGGATGATCTTTGGGGGTTTCTTTAATCTCAACATATTTCAAGATTTTTCCCCACCCACAGGAGCAGAACAAAGTGAACTCCCCAGGCTCCCTCAGGAGCATTCCCGAGGCTCCCAGAGCTCCAGGGATGCACAGGTTGGAATTTTGGGGTGTCTGTGCAGGACCAGGGGTTGGACTGGGTGATCCTTGTGGGTTCCTTTAATCTCAGTATATTTCAAGATTTTTCCCCCACGCATGGGTGCAGCAGGAAGGGGTCAGCATCCTGGGGTGAACATCCAGCCCTGCCTCAGCTCCCTGCAGGACCCAGACGCTCCCAACATCCAGGAGACACCTGGATGGGCAGAAGGCTCTGAGTGGCACCAGCCTGCCCAGCCAGGGGTGAGGGGTCCCTTGGGTACAGCCCCATCCACCCCTGAGGACATCCAGAATCACATCCAGCCAAGTTTTCCCTGCACATCCCCTTCTTCCAAACATTCCACATCTGCACATCTCCAGGAGATGAGGTGGGAATCCCTGGATGGGAAGCACCAGGGGTGGATGGCAGAGCTCCCACACGGCCCTGCTGCCTTCCCTTGGCCATGAATATTTAAAACTCCAGCAGGATGGAGCATCCATCTTCCAGGGAAAGGTGAATTATTAACTGCAGGCCAAGTGAAGCCACTTGTGATAATGGATGGAGGCCGCGCCTGGAAAAATGTTTCCCTTTCAGGAGAGAGGGATGGGGAGTGGGGCAGGGTGGGGGCTCTGCTGGGATGAGACCTGATGGGAATCATGGATGAGGCCTGGCAGGAGCTGTGGGATCAGCTCCAGCACCGCTGAACTCGTGGATTTATCAATGGCAGGGCTGAGTGGGTGATTAGCCATTAATATCATTAATTAGTTCCCTCCTGGCTCTGGCCAGGCACTGACCCATGGCCTTGCCCCCACTCCTGGTGCCTGGGTGGGAGCTCAGCACTGACCCCCAGCTCCAGAGGCATGGATCCTCTGGGATAAAGCCATTGGGATGAGCCCCAGCTCCACAGAGATGGAACCCTTGGATAAAGCTGTTGGTGTGGGACAAGCCCCAGCTCCAGAGGGATGAAGCCCTTGGATAAAGCTGTTGGTGTGGGATGTATCCCAGCTGGATATATCCACTCCAGAGGGATGGAGCTATTGGATAAAGCCATCACTGTGGGATGTATCCCAGCTCCAGAGCAATGGAGCCCTTGGATAAAAGGTTTGGTGTGGGATGTATCCCAGCTCCAGAGGGATTGAGCCATTGGCACCAGGTGCATTCCCAGCTCTGGATCTGCCCCATCACAGCCCCGTGCCAATGTCCAGCACCTCCTCAAGGAGGGGTCAGGGCTGATCTGCTGCCTTGGGGACCTTTGGGGTGACACCTCCCAATGCCACCCGCCGCTCTCAGGCTCCAAACCTGCTGCAATCCCTGGGTTTTCCCTTAGGATGCACCTGACACAGGGAATGGATCCCAAACACTTCCCCGTGCCTCAGTTTCCCCACCAGCAACCCCGGCTTAGGCTGTGCCTGAACAAACACAAATCCCTCTGCACCAGGGCTCAGCCAGACCCAGCCCAGGCCCCTCCACGCTCCAGGTGAGAAATCCCTGTGAGAACCCAGCCCTGCAGGGCCAGGAGAGCACACAGGGCTCCTGTTGCTGCTCCAGCCGCCCAGAGAGCACCAGGCTCTGGTGGGAGCAAATTAGATCAGGAGAGCAGAGCGCTAATGGGATCATTTCCAATGCAACACACACAGGGATAATCCACTGCAAAGGAAGCCGAGCGGCTCCTCAGCCCGAAGGGAGGATTTGCTTTCCCCTGCCCGTGATTTTACCCCGTATCTCTCTGCACAATCTGTTTCTGCACAGAGTGGGTGCTGGGTGGGGGGTTCAGAGGTGCCTGGTGCTGAGATGAGCTGGGCTGGAGACTGGGTTTGAGTGCTGGAGAGTGTGGCTGTCACAGCTGAGCCAGCCTTGGCACGGCCACAGCATCATTGGCACGGCCACAGCATCCTCAGAATCACCACAGTGCCCTTAGTATGGCCACAGCATCCTTGGCATGGCCACAGCATCATCAGCATGGCCACAGCATCCTCAGTATGGTCACAGCACCCTCAGCACTACCACAGTGCCCTCAGTATCACCACAGCATCCTTGGCACGGCCACAGCATCCTCAGTATCACCACAGTGCCCTCAGCATGGCCACAGCATCCTCAGTATCACCACAGCATCCTCAGCACGGCCACAGCATCCTCAGCATGGCCACAGCATCCTCAGTATGGGCACAGCATCCTTGGCATGGCCACAGCACCCCCAGCACCACCACAGTGCCCTCAGCACCACCACAGCACCCTCAGCATGGCCATAGCATCGCTGATGGCACCACAGCATCCTTGGAACAACCACAGCATCCTAGGTGCCACCAGAGCACCCTCGGCATGGCCATGGCATCCTCAGCATCACCACAGCATCTTTGGCATGGCCACAGCACTCCTGATGCCACCACAGCATCCTCAGCACTACCACAGCATCCTCAGTATGGCCACAGTGCCCTCAGCATCACCACAGCATCCTTGGTACCACCACAGCATCCTCAGCATCACCACAGCATCCTCAGTATGGCCACAGTGTCCTCAGCATGGCCACAGCATCCTTGGCACAGCCACAGCATCCTCAGTATCACCACAGCAACCCTGATGCCACCACAGCACCCTCAGCACAGTCACAGCACCCCTGATGCCACCACAGCATCCTCAGCATGGCCACAGCATCTCTGGCATGGCCACGGCACCCCTGATGTCACCACAGCACCCCCAACACAGTCACAGCATCCTTGGTACCACCACAGCATCCTCTGCATGGCCACGGCACCCCTCGATGCCACCACAGCATCCTTGACACAATCACAGCATCCTTGGTGCCACCACAGCACCTTCAGCATGGCCACAGCATCTCTGGCATGGCCACGGCACCCCTGACGCCACCACAGCCCCCTCGATGCCACCACAGCCCCCTCGATGCCACCACAGCCCCCTCGATGCCACCACAGCACCCCCAGCCCTGCTCTGCCCCTGCCCCTTCCCGGCAGCGCGGGGGGAGTCAGGGAACGCAGATCTTTCCTTTCAAACACCCATTTCCCGTTCCCCTCCGTGTATTTATCCCCGGATCCCGAGCCAGCGATGCTCGGAGCCATCCGCCGTGACGCCGCATCCATCCCCGCCACGGGAACCGCGTCCCGAGCTCCCGGGGCAGCGCCGCAGCCCCCGCAGCGCTCACCGCCACCACGCTCCGTCCTTGCGGGAAACAACGAGCACCGGCAGCCCCGGGGAGCTCCCCGGCGAGCCCGAGGGACGCACGGAGCCCGAGGGATGCACCGGGAGCCGTGTCATGGCTGGAGCATCCCCGGTGGACGAGCGCAAGCGGCAGGAAAATCGGGATCCCTGTTGCGTGTGGATGGCGGGGGCCGAGCTCTGCCCCTCCCCGCTGGTGGCACCCCCAAAAAATATGAAAATAAAATAAGAGATGGAGGCGTCTTACCGGCGCTGCGCCGGGGAGGAGGAGGAGGAGGAGGAGGAAGCTCGGCTCAGCTTCCCAGCCCCATCCCGGCCGGATCCGGAGGGTGCCAGGGCGGGTGAAGCTTTCCAGGGTTCTGGAGAGCCGGGGCTGTGCTGGCGCTGCTTCAGCATCTCCCTCAGCATCTCCATGGTTACACGGCTGACCCAGTTCTCCTCCCAGCCCCGAGCAGGGCCACAGTGGTCCAGCGGGGTGGGATGGGCTGGGAGCATCCCTGGGCTGGGATTCAGGGAGCTGATGACACCCCTGGATCCCTACGGATGCTGTAGGGATGGGAAAAGTGGGGCTCGAGGCAGGACAGGGGGTCACAGGTGACCAGGCAGTGCCAGGGGGGCTGCAGGTGTAGGAAGGGACAACCCGGGCATGGGAGGCAGTGCTGGCCCCAAATATGGCACAGAAACGGGAAAGAGAGGCAAAATATTGATGGGAAAAATGGGAAAAGCTCTGGAGAAGGAGGGAACAGCCCTGCATGTGCTCCCTGGATCCCTACAGATGCTGTAGGGATGGGAAAAGTGGGGTCGAGGTAGAACAGGGGGTCACAGGTGACTGGGCAGTGCCAGGGGGGCTGCAGGTGTGGGAACCTGGGGCTGGGAGGCAGTGATGGCCCCAAATATGCCACAGAAACAGGAATGAGGGGCAAAATATTGATGGGAAAAACGGGAAAAGCTCTGGAGAAGGAGGGAACAGCCCTGCAGGTGCCCCCACACAGGTGGGAAAGGAGGAGGAGGAGGAGGAGGAAGGTGCTAAATGAGCACGGTGGGGGTGGCTGGGAATGCTGCCTTGCCAGGGAAGGAGGCAGAGGGATTTTGGGAGCTGTTTGCTCCCTCAAAACCATCAAGGGAAAAACAGGGCTGGAAATCCTGGCAGTGGGGCAGGAAATTCTTCCTGGCCTTGTGAGGCTGGGGCTGCCTCGAGCCTGGAGGGACAGCACTGAAAACTGTGGGTGTCTGGAGCAGGTAAATCCTAAAATCAGCTTTTTTTGGGAGTAAAAAGGTTGCCAGAGCTGCCACCCCAAGGCCCCGTCTAGGCAACAGCACACCAGGACAAGCTGCAGCATCCCAGCTCCCACACACCTGCTCCTGCAGGAATTTGGGAATAAGGCAAGGCTCATTTCCCCTAAAAGTATTTCATTCTAATTAATTGCTTCAGCTTTGATAGGCAGCTGCTTGTATAATTTTAATTGCCCAACAAGGGCTATAATTGGGTGCACGTGAGCTGGGAATTTGGGAGGAACTCCAGGTCCTGGAATTCAGCTTCTCCTGGCTCAGGCAGGTTAGCAAAGTTCTGTCCTGGCTGGGATTTGCTGCAAGTGATTGCTGCTGCTGCATCAGCTTAAAATTAAAGGATGGGTCCAAATGTGCTCCATTCCTCGCGAAAGTTGGGAAGTTTGGATGGGGCTGTGCACTGGGAGCACCAGTGGGACCCAGACTGGGAGCACCAGTGGGATCCAGAGTGGGATCCACATTGGGAGCACCAGTGGGATCCGTACTGGGAGCACCAGTGGGATCCAGTCTGAGAGAACCAGTGGGATCCAAACTGGGAGCACTACTGGAATACAGACAGGAGGACCAGTGGGATCCAGGCTGGGAGCACCAGAGGGATCCACATTGGGAGCACCAGTGGGATCTGTACTGGGAGCACCAGTATGATCTGTACTGGGAGCACCAGTATGATCTGTACTGGGAGACCAGTGGGATCCAGACTGGGAACACCACTGGAATATAGACAGGAGGACCAGTGGGATCTGTACTGGGAGCACCAGTGAGATCCAGACTGGGAGGACCAGTGAGATCCAGACTGGGAGCACCAGTGGGATCCACATTGGGAACACCAGTAGGATCTGTACTAGGAGCACCAGTGACACACACATTGGGAGCACCACTGGGATCCAAACTGGGAACACCAGTGGGATCCACATTGGGAGCACCAGAGAGATCCAGAGTGGGAGCACCAGGGGTATCCAAACTGGGAGCACCAGTGGGATCTGTACTGGGAGGACCAGTGGGATCCATATTGGGAGCACCAGTGGGATCCAAACTGGGAACACCAGTGGGATCCACATTGGGAGCACCAGGAGTATCCAAACTGGGAGCACCAGTGGGATCCAAACTGGGAACACCAGTGGGATTCACATTGGGAGCACCAGGAGTATCCAAACTGGGAGCACCAGTGGGATCCGTACTGGGAGCACCAGAGGGATCCAGGCTGGGAACACCACTGGAATCCAGACAGGAGGACCACTAGGATCCAGGCTGGGAGCACCAGTGGGATCCAAGCTGGGAGCACCAGTGGGATCCAGACTGGGAGCCACAGCCCATCATGGGATCTCCAGGCAGCAGCCACACAGGAGAAATGTCCCATGGGAATCTTCCCGAGTCCTGCTGTGTCCAACCACACCTTGCTCATGGCAATTCCCTTCCCATGCCCATTCCCAGAGGACGTGTCCATCTCTGGATGCCTCAGCTCCAGGAGGATCCAGTGGGATCCTCCGTGGGGAACCAGCGGGACACAGAATCCTCCTGCAGCCACTTTGAGCCCATCTTGGGAAGGTGGGACAGGTGTGGGATTCCAGGCCATCCATGGCTGAGCCCTTCCTGGTGGGGAAGGGGCTGCAGGACAGCAGAGGCTGCGCCCTGGCCACGCTGTCCCTGTCCCCCGTGTCCCTGCGTGACGTTTGCGCCCGGTTAAATCAGATCTGTGCTGAATCCCAGCGTTTCCTTGGCAACATCAAGGAATCCGAGGAGCAAAAGCCACCCAGCAGGGCCAGGCTGGGGGACAGCCAGCGCCCACTGAGCCCAACTGGCCACCAGAGCCACGGGGACACTGCGGCAAGCACTGGCCATTCCCGATGGTCCAACCCATCCTGGAGATAATCCAGAGCGTGGATAATCTGCTCTGGTGGCACCTCGGTGCTGGCTGTGGCCACCACGGGCAGCTGGGGACAGAGCTGGGGACACACAGGAGCGGGCACCGTGGGCAGTGGGACGCTGCAGCCGCGTGGCCCCAAAAAATGGGGCAGCTCCGTGGGGATGGAAGAAACCTGGGATGGGTTTGGGATGGGGTGGCCCCACTCAAATCCTGACCCTTGTCCTGGTGGCACTGAGGGCTGGCAGGGCTGGGGCTGATCTCCCTGATGTCCCTGGCACAGAGGGAAGGTGGAGAGGAGCTTTTCCCGTTCCGGCTGCCGCTGCCTTTCCGGCTCCGAGCTCTGCAATGCAGCTCGCAGGGCTCGGCTGCTGTGTGTGAATCCCATCAATATTTCATGGAGCTGCTTCCTCCAGGGGAAGGGCTGCTCTCAGCTCCGGCTTTCTGCTGCTCCTAACAGCAGGGAACATCTGATTTCCTTCCAGCAGCACCCAGCACATCGCCCTGGTCCTCCCCATTCCACATTGGCAAATATCCCTGCACCTTCCAGGAGCTCTGGATCCTAAAATCCCTCAGGTTCCACTCCTGGCACCTGCCCAGTGCTCCTGGGGTCTCCAGGGATGAGCCACCAGCTCCAGCATGGGTCACCAACCCCAGCCACATCCCCAAATCCACATCCAGCAGCGGGATGTGCCAACAGCCTGGCTGGATCCCACATTCCCTGCCCCATCCATCTCACAGATCCCAGCTGGCTCCCGAGCCCAGCAGGAGCCGGGGGTGAGCAGCTTTGTTTGCAGAAAAAGTTGCTTTTTTAACTGCTAAGGCTGCACAATTATCCCCGAGCTTCTTCAGGGATCAGCAGAAAACTTGGGAAGAGTTTTGGGAGCCGGAGAGATGCCAGGAGAGGGCAGAGCCTGCGGCAAACACCCCTCGCTGTGGCACGGGGAGCTTTGGTGGCTCTCTGGGGGTGCCAGCAGCTCCTGCATCCCTGGAAGAGCTCCTGGGATGGGATGAGGGACACAGGATGGTCCCAGCAAGGTGCTGCTCCCCAGAGCACTTGTGAGAACATAAGGCCAAAAGCTCTGGTGTTGCTTCACCACCCAACATCTAAGATCTGCACAATTCCCAATTTCTAGAGCAAAACTTCCATCTCCAGGTGTTTTTTTGTCTGTGGAAAGGATGAGGAGCCTGGAGAGGCTCCCAGCAGAGCATCCCAGGGTTGGGAAGGAGCTCCTGATCCTGACAGGCAGCGGGAGGAGTGGGGCTGTCAATCCCTTCCCAATAAATCCTAACTGAGGCTCTCTCCCTGCTCGTGGAGATGTGGTGACAAAACATTTGAAGTGCCTTGACAGGGACGCCAAGAGCTGCTGTCACACAGCTCCGGTTTTAATCAGCAGTGAAATTAGGGATTTTCATCACCTTAAACTGCATTTTGTACCCGTGTGAGGCTTCCCAAAGGGCTGTGCTGCAGTGGGAGCCCATGGAGAGCTGAGCTCCGGGGATGGCAGCAGCTCGGGGTGGATGGAAAATGGGGGGATTCACCCCCGGATCCGGGGCCAAGCTGCCGCAATGTCACCCTCTGTCCCTGTCCCACAAAGGCTGGAACGGGGACACAGCGAGAGGCTGGAGCGTGGGAGGTGGCAGGAGTTTGGCCTCACAAAGGGATGGAAGATGGAACAGAGGGAGAGAGGTGTGAGCACAGCGGGAGCGGCCTTGGGGAGGTGTCGGAGCGGGAGGAAACGGGCACAGGAGAACTGGGGATGGAGAGGGGAGCTGAGAGCAGCCAGGGGATGAAAACAGGGATGGTCTGGGAGTGAAAACAGGGATGGTTTGGGAATGAAACCAGGGATGGTTTGGGAGTGAAACCAGGGATGGTTTGGGAATGAAACCAGGGATCCTGGGAATGGCTGGGGGAAGAACACAGGGATGGTTTGGGAATGGCCAGGGAATGAAAATAGGGATGGTTTGGGAGCAGCCAGGGGATGAAACCAGAGATGGTTTGGGAATGAAACCGGGGATAATTTGGGAATGGCTGGGGGATGAAACCAGGGATGGTTTGGGAATGAAACCAGGGATGGTTTGGGAATGGCTGAGGATGAAACCAGGGATGGTTTGGGAGTGGCTGGGGATGAAAGCAGGGATGGTTTGGGAGTGAAAACAGGGAATGAAAATAGGGATGGTTTGGAAATGAAGCCAGGAATGGTTTGGGAATTAAACCAGGGGTGGTTTGGGAGTGAAAACGGATAGTTTGGGAATGGCTGGGGGATGAAACAAGGGATGGTTTGGGAATGGCTGGGGGATGAAACAAGGGATGGTTTGGTAATGGCTGGGGATGAAACCAGGGATGGTTTGGGAATGGCCAGGGAATGAAAATAGGGATGATTTGGGAGCAGCCAGGGGATGAAACCAGGGATGGTTTGGGAGCAGCCAGGGGATGAAAATAGGGATGGTTTGGAAATGGCAAAGGGTGATGAGGCAGGAATGGTTTGGGAGCAGCCAGGGGATCAGCCAGCGATGGTTTAGGAACAGCCAGGGGACATAAACAGGGATAATTTGGAAATGGCCAGGGGATGCAGCCAGGGCTGGTTTGGGCAGGTGCTCCCTCGTCCTGTGCTAGAAGAACACCCCCATGCTCCCATGCCTGGCAGCAAAGCCCATCCCGTGCTCCCGGAGCATCCGCAGCCTGCCACCCCCAGCTCACAATGGAAGGAAACAAGCAGCGCAGCCTGGGATGTTCCCTGGGCACCCAGAGATGGGGTTCAAACTCAGAAGCCCCTTTCCCGTGGGTCCCAGACCCCTGAGGGCGGGCACCGCCCATCACAGAACCCATCAAACCCCTGAAGGTGGGCACTGCCCACCACAGAGCCCATCAAACCCTCGAGAGTGGGCACTGCCCACCACAGAGCCCATCAAACCCTCGAGAGTGGGCACTGCCCATCACAGAATGCCATCAAACCCCTGAGGGTGAGCACTGACCATCACAGAGCCCCTCAGACCCCTGGGAATGGGCACTGACCATCACAGAGCTCCTCAGACCCCTGGGAATGGGCACTGACCATCACAGAGCCCCTCAGACCCCCGAGGATGGGCACTGACCATCACAGAGCCCATCAAACCCTCGAGAGTGGGCACTGCCCACCACAGAGCCCCTCAGAATGGGCACTGACCACCACAGAGCCCATCAAACCCTCGAGGGTGGGCACTGCCCACCACAGAGCCCCTCACAGCCACCACCTCCCCTGGGGGCCACCCTCAATGCCACCTCCCACACAGTGACCCTGGGGACCATTTCGGGGCACAGAGGGGACCCTGTGGCCAGCCAGGCCTGAGCCCCTCGGGGTGCCAGGGTGATGCCCACGGGCTGTCCCCACTTGTTGTCCCCCTGGCTGTGGCACCAGGGAGCAGCACAGGAGCTCTGCCCATCCCAGGGCATGGTCTCACTCCTCCTCACCCCTTCCCGAACAATTTTCCCTCCAGAACCGACCCCAGCACCTGCCCCAAACCCCACGGAAGGCAGAGGAAGCTCTGGATAGAGGAAGAGACAAATCCACGCACAAATCCCAGCCTGGAGCGGCCGGGAAGCCCCGGGACGAGCTGAGCCCGGTGCGATGCCCCGGGACAAACCCTTCCCGCTTCTCCCGGTCCCCATCCCGGTTTTCCCGGCGCTGGCACCGGCGTGCACGGGACGGGCTTGACGTCAACGGGGCTTTCAGCGGGATGATGGATGGCACGGGAAGGCGCTCCCGGTGCCGAGCCGCCGGCCGGGAAGCGCTGCCCGCCCCGCACCGGGAAAGGCTCCGGGGAACCGGCCCGGGGAGCCCTCGGGAACGGGGGGAAAGCGCGGCCGCAGCGATGATTTTGGGGGGTTCGCATCGCGGCTCATGATTTAGGGGTGCCGTGGGGCATGGGGGGATTCCGGTGTTGTCCCCATGGGGGTCGAGACCCCTCGTTTCCTTCCCTCCATCCCTCCTCCCGGAGCGCGCATCCCGCTGCTCGCCGGGTACCGGGCATCCCCAAATTCACCATCCCCAAATCAAATTCCCCATCCCCAAATCAAATTCCCAATCCTCAAATCAAAATCCCCATCCCCAAATGAATTCACCGTCCCCGGGGATGCTCCGGGGCAGGTGCGGCCCCGCTCGGCCCGGTGCCCGCGGGCTTGTGGCCGCTGTCCCGGAGCTCCGCGCCCCGCGGGCACTCACCCACCGCTGCCGCCGCCGCCGCCGCCGCCGCCCGTGCCCGCTCCTCCACCGGCCCCGGCGGGCTGCTGGGAGCGGCGGGCGGGGGAGCCCCGGGCCCGGCCCCGACGGTCCGGGCGGAGCGGGGAGGAACCGGCAGCTCCCCGGGGGAACCGGCGGTCGGAGCCCGAACGGCAGCGGCAGGAGCGTGCAGCCGTCAGGTGGGTCCTAAGGGGTGGTGGAAGGAGCGGTGGGTGCCCAGGAGCTTCCAGATGGACGCTACAGCCTTCAAGGGGATCGTACAGGCGGGAGCTGGAGCCCAAAAATCTCCAGCTGGACCTCAGAAATCTCCAGCTGGACCCTACAGTCTTCAGCTGGAGTCTGAACTCAATAACCAGAGCTTGGGAGCCACCAGAGGGATCCTAAACCCAGCAATTCAACCCCAAGGGGTACCAGATGGACCTAAACCCAGCAATTGAACCTCGGGGGGTACCAGATGAAGCCTGCACCCTTCAGTCAGAGCCTACACCCATCAATGGGACCCCAAGAGCCTCCAGCTGGACCCTAAACCCAGCAATTGAACCCCAAGAGCCTCCAGCTGGACCCTAAACCCAGCAACTGAACACCATGTGCCACCAGCTGGACCCTAAACCCAGCAATTGAACACCAAGAGGCACCAGAGGGACCCTGCACCCAGCGCTTGAACCCCAAGGGGTACCAGATGGAGCCTGCACCCTTCAATGAGACCCTACAGCCATCAATTGAACCCCAAGAGCCTCCAGCTGCACCCTATACCCATCAACTGGACCCTACACCCATTAACCAAACCCCAAGAGCCTCCAGTTGGACCCTACATCCATCAACTGGACTTTGCACCCATTAATTGGACCCCAAGAGCCCCCAGCCAGACCCTACACCCATCAATTGGACCCCAAGAGCCCCCAGCCAGACCCTACACCCATTAATTGGACCCCTAGCCAGACCCTACACTCATCAATGGGACCCCAGGAGCCTCCAGCCAGACCCTACACCCATCAATGGGACCCCAAGAGCCCCAGCCAGACCCTACACCCATCAATGGCACCCCAAGAGCCTCCAGTTGGACCCTACACCCATCAAACCAACCCCAGACCCCCCCAGCTGGAACTCAAACCCCTCCAGCTGGACCCTCCAGTCACCAGTTGGACTCTGGAGCTGCCACCTGCCCCTTTTGTCCCAGCTGGACCCCAAGAGCAACACCAACACCCCCTGCTGTCCCCTGGACCCCAAGAGTCCCCAGCCAGACCCCCAGAACCTCGGAGCCAGAGCCTCCAGCTGATCCCGCTCAGCTGGGCTTTGGGAACACCACTGGAGCAGCCATGGGGACACCATGGGGACACCATGGGGACACCGTGGGGACACCGTGGGGACACTGGGGTGCCCTGGATGCTGGTGAGGGAGGAGGTTTGGGCGCAGAGACGGCGGTTCCAGCGCTGCCCTTGGACTCACCTTGGCTGCCGGGATCCAAACACCGATTTCCCTCTAGGCAGCGTCTCCTGCTCCCGGTGAATTCCTCCGGGGTGAATTCCTGCTCTCCCTGCGTTGCCTCTGCCGGCTGACATGGAGCCACGTGCCAGGAGCAAAGCTTCCCTCACCGCCTTTAACTCTGTCCCTCCCTAAAATCCCGCAATTCCCAGCTCTCCATCCCATGGGCAGCACCTCGGGCTGCACGGGGTATTCCCAGTGCTGGGATTAGGGCCTGGCTGCGCAGAGATTTGGGATTGGGGTGGCTCAGTGAGTGCAAGCATCCATCAGTGCAGGGAGGATTGGGATAATTCCCTCCTGTGCTGGAGGGATGCAGCAGGAAAGCTGGTTCAGGAACAGGAATAGCTGAAAGAACTAAATATGGAAACTTGGATAAAGCAGCGCTGAAGGAGGGAGATGGTTTCCTAACGGGATTCAAAGCATATAAACAAACTCAGGGAGGAGGGAGGTTGTCCAGAGGGGCCTTGGTGAGGAAGAGTTTGGAAAACCAGCTGGAATTCTCTCAGCAGGGAAGGCTATTCCATGAAATTTCCAGCTTTGTGGAGGAAGTGCCACCCCTGGGAACACATTGTCGGGGGGGAAGAGATAATGAAAACAACGTCCCTAAAAGATTCTCTGTGGGATTTTTTTTCCAGCTGTATTTTGATGATAGGAGTGGCTGGAGTGACTGGAGTTCTCAGTTCCATGGGAAGTTTTTTGCTCCCTTTGGTTTTTCTGGCATCACCAACCTCACACTGGGAAGGCTTTGGTGCTGCACATTCGAGGCTGGGGCTGTGTGGCACCAATTTTCTGGGAATTTCTTCCCTGGATGGACAAACCCCAAAGCTCAGCTTTGTCCTGAGATCCCATCAGAGCTCTCCCATCTCCAATGTCTCTTAATTCCTTAAGGAGCTCGGCTTTGCCGGCTCCTCATCACCTCCTGCTTTCCCTTTTGGGTTTGTGCCGGCGCCACGGGGCGGCTTAACGCGATTATCCCGCTACAATGGCCCTAAGAGGATTCCAGCCTCGGCTCAGGGTGGGGACAGGGATGATCCTGCTGGATGGAGGTGGGGGAGCCTGTGAGGGTGACCCCGGGATCTGCAGCCCCCGTGGGTGCCACGAGCTGCCATTCCTTGGGATAGGGTGGGAAATGCTCATGGATGGATCCTGGAGAGGAGGAGGAGGGAATGGGGATGGAGACTCAGGGAAAGGGTGGGAATGCCAGGGCTCTGGGAAGTCCTGGAGCTTCCCAGGAGATTTTGGGACTTCTCAGGGAGGTCCTGAAGCTTTCCAGAGGACTGAGGCTTCCCAGGAGGCTCCTGGAGCTGCTCTGGGGCATTCTGGAGCTTCCCAGGAATGTCCTGAAGCTGCCCAGGGAGGTGCTGGAGCTTTCCAGGAGGGTCCTGGAGTTTCCCAGGAAGGTTCTGAGGCTTTCCAGGAGGGTCCTGGAGCCTCCTGGGGCATTTTGGAGCTTTCCAGGAATGTTCTGGAGCTGCCCAGGAGGGTCCTGGAGCTTTCCAGAGGATTCAGATTTCCCAGAAAGATCCTGGAGCTGTCCTGGGGCATCCTGAGGCTGCCCAGGGAATTCTGGGGCTGCCTAGAAGGGCCCTGGAGCTGCTCTGGAGAGTCTTGGAGCTGTCCTGGGGTATCCTGGGGCTTCCCAGGAGGGTCCTGGAGCTTTCCAGAGGACTCAGATTTCCCAAAAGGATTCTGGAGTTGTCCTGGGGTATCCTAGGGTTTCCCAGGAGGGTGCTGGGGATTCCCAAGACTGGAGCTTTCCAAAAGACTGAGCCTTCCCAGGAGGGTTCTGGAGCTCTTCTGGGGCTCCCCAGGAGATTTTGGGACTTCTCAGGAGGTTCCTGGAGCTTTCCAGAGGACTGAGATTTCCCAAAAGGATCCTGGAGCTGCTCTGGAGGCTCTGAGGATGCTCTGGGGGTCCTGCAGCTGCATTCAGGGAAGGGGGAGCTGCACCTGGAGAAGGGTTATGGAAAGGGGGTGGTTTAGGGCAGGATTGGGAATCCCAAGGGGGAATAACCCTGCCCTGGCTGTGGGATGAGCCCTGACCCCTCTGGAAGTGCCCAGTGGGATGAGTTCTGGAGCTGGGTCAGCTCCTTCCCTGCTGGAGGCCGTGTCCCACTTCTGGCAGGAGCAGGAGCCGTGTGGAGACCTGGAAAATCTCCTGGCAGGAGCAATCAGGTCACCAGTGCTCACCAGTTGGATACTGGGACAGCCAGGGGGTTGAACTGGGCAGGAAGGGCTCTCCTGGGAAATCCTCTCCCCAGCAAAGGGGGAATATTGGGAATGAGGCCTCCCAGTCAGTACCAGGATGAATATCTCAGCTTCCAGTGCTGATCCTAAAGTTTTGGGGGTTTTCCTGATTCCTGTCTGCTCTTCCTTCGGAAATGAGGGCTGGGAGAATGAGGGAGAGCAGGATTCCTTTGGGAATTCCCATCTGGAGCAGAAAAGGTAACATTTCCCAGGACACAGGTTCAAACCTGAGCACAAAAGGGATCTGGACCCTGGATCATCCCTCAGGAATTTTGTGCTCCCAAGGGATCCTCTGGCAACACCCATAGCTCAAATTATCTTCCCAGGGGTTTCATTTCAAAGCAGAAGGGTTAAAAAATCAATGTCCAGGCACAGATATACTCCTAAATATCCTTAAATATCCTTAAATATTAAATGGATCATCCCAGCTAGGACAGGCACCAGGTGGGAGGTGACACAAAGGGTCAGGCCCCAAAACCTGGCCCTAAATGGCCCCTTTTTCCTGCAGATCCATAAAGCAGCGTGTCCATATCCAGGAAGAATTTCTCTCCAGGTTTTCCCGTGCCTGTGGATTTGTGCCCCAAAGCAACAGCTTGTTTGGGATAAATCCAGAGTGCTGCTGGAACGGGAATCCCGGGGGATGGCGGGGGCTGAGCTGGGAAGGGCCAGCCCGGTCCTTGCTGCTCTCAGCTGATTTTCCTCCATCCCAAACAAACCCACAGCTCCTAAATCCACTCTGGGGTGCAGTGGGAAGTGTTGGAGGGATGGGATGAGCAGGTGGAAGGTGCTGGATGGGTCCAAACTCATCAAAGCGCCACTAAATTCATGCTAAATCACTTTCTCTTTTCTTTTTTCCCCCTCCTTGTTTCTTGTTTTCCTTGGCTGCTGCACGTTCCGGGCAGGCTGACAGGGAGCTCTGTGGAGCTGCAATCCCTGTGGGAAAAGCTGAGCAGCTCCAGACAATGGATCCATTGCTGCTGGGAAAGGGAGCAGGTGGGGAGGAAACGGAGCCGCACAAAGAGGAGGAGGAGGAGGAGGAGGAAGAAGAGGAGGAGGAGCAAGGGGGGATTGTCCAGAAATCCCTGGAGAGGGGCTGGATGCGAGCTGGGTGCTCTGACAGCTGGGCCTGGCAGCAGCAGCAGCAGCAGGGCTGGGTAATTAATTAATAAATGAGGCTTTTCCCAGGGAATTGTGGGGATGGATCAGAAGGAAATGGCTCAGAAATTCGGGAACTCAAAAAGAAAACAACCCCAAGGTGGAGCAGATTTAAGGGTTTCCAGGAAAGCTGCCCCATCCTGGGAAGGGTTCAATTCAGGCTGGAGCAGCCTGGGATAGTGCGAAGGAGATGGAATGGGGTGATCCTGAATGTCCTTCCAACCCAAACCACTCCATGATCCCGACTTCTGTTTCTCTTGGCTGCCTTGCAAGTGCCCTCAGGCTCAAGAGTTCCAATAAAACTGCAGGAATTTCGCTGTGAGACATTTCCCACTCCAGTGCCAGCCGAGCTCCCAGCCCACGGAGGACACAGAAATTTGTCCCATTTCCTCCATTTCTTCCACAAAACCCACAAATCCCAAATCCCTGTGCTTGCAGGGAATGGGATTTTGTCCTTTAGCAGGGCAGACCCAGCCAGCAATTTTGGGAAGGGTGACTGGAAGTGCAGCAGCCCCGTGGGATCTGACTTTCCTTTCTCATCCCAACCAATATTTCAAAGGGATTTATTTTTATAACCTGAACAATGATATTAAAAACTCTATTTAAAAAAAGAAACTTGGCCAGGCTGCAAATTGGGCCACCAGAAGGACAATGAGGAGGCAAAAAAGATGGAGTCACTCCTAAAGAAAAGTGAATTTTTTAATGGGGAAAATCCTGAGGCAAGCATGAATCACCTCTGAGTGTGTCCTGGAGCCAGGAAATCTGGGAATTGGGAGAGCTGGCAGGAGCAGGGCACAGACTTTGGCTTGAAGCAGCTCCAGGATGGCAGGAGAAAATTTGGATTCACTGGAATGTCCCTGGATGATCCCTGGGATTGCACTGCCAGGGATATCCTGGTGGAGTTGCTGCTAAATGGATGTGCAGCAAAGCAAAAATATTCTGTTGGAAATGCAAAAAATTACATTACTGATCTATTAATTTACTCAATTAATCCATTAAAGCAGAATTCTAGAGATTCCAGACTACATATATATATATATATGAAATATATAAGATCGGAAGACGTCGTGTAG
>JAWWMS010000091.1:4803216-4818497 GCA_035048045.1 Chlorospingus semifuscus
AAGTGTCCTGGTGCTGCTCCTGGAGTGACAGTGAAGGGAGGGAATAAAATCCAAACCTCTTCCTTTGGGATGCTGCCCTGAGCTGGCTTTAAATTCCCATCCTGATTTCCAGAAGGTCCAGAAAATAATGAAAACACTTTTCCATGTCCCAAAATCTGGGAGAATCCATCCTGCTCCTCCTGGGGTTAAAATCAACGTGCCAGGTGTGCTGGGAACTCAAAATAAAATAGAAATATCAACAGAAATCCTCATGATTTCTCCCAAACTCATTAATTTGGTGTTAATTTAAAGACAAAAACTTCTTTTACAGTTGGAATAATTGAAATTTCCATTCTGGCATTGGAAATCCACTTTATTCTTTTTTTTTTATTATCCTTGAGGTGCCTCATTCCTGCACTTTTCTATTTTTAGCAGTGCACCATGTTTGGGAGGGAAGAGCATTCCCTGTGTTTTCTCCTTGCTTGATTCCCATCAGGACCTTGTGATTACACAACATCCAAGCTCTGGAATCCAAGGAATTTTCCTGGAGCACTTGAGGAGTGTGTTCAGCATCTGGGATAATTTCTGATCCATCCCAGCCAGGAAATCCTGGGAATTTTGGGTGGAAATGAGAAATGAGGCTGGGGAGATGTTCCTCAGCCATCTGTGATCACCAGGAATGCTTTTTGCAGCAGCAAAAGTTAAATGGAGAATGTAGGAATGTAGATTAAGAATTTACAAAGAAAATCCTGTGGAAAAGCTGGATTTATTTTTAATTTTTTTTATTTTTCCTGCTGTTACAATCTATATTTTATCTCCTCTTTGACAAGGCAATGTTGGTTTTTGGAGGAGCTGGGAATAAAATCCTGATGTGTTGCTCTGGGAGCTCCAGCTTGGAAATAAAAGATGGCAAATGCTGGGGTAGGAGGAGTGGAAGCAAATTTGGATTTAAAGCCATTCCTGCAAACAGGATTGAGCACCCTGCAATAAATGCTCAGGGGAGTCTCAGTGACCTTCATTATTTCAGGATTCAGCTGGAATTGGGGATTGGAACACTCCAGAAATAACCCAAGCACTGGGCTGAGGGCTGCCCCAGCTCTGCTTCACTGCACACCTGCCCTGGTGGAAATGTATTTGAATATATTGAATATTATTATTATTATTATTATTCCTTCCTTCAGAGGAATGGGAATAACAGGGAGCTGCAGGAGTAGGAAATGTTGTGTTTGGTGGTGCTTGTGATGAGTTTGCCCTCACAGCCTGGCTCAAAGTTGGTCTTTTTTTACAGCCAGCTGGGATCAGATGAATTTTTGGGATTCTTACTCTGGGAAACCTCCAGAGTTGTTCTGCTCTCCAAAAAACAACTTCTAAGCCAACAAACTCCTCACTCCAGCCTGATGCCCACCCAAACATGCTCCTGTTTAATGTGACTTTTCCTGATCAACTGGAGGGGAATCCATGAGCAAGCCTCAGAAATTCAGGGATTCCAGCAGGCTGCTGGGAGTGGGAATGTCCCATGTTGTAGCACGTGTAAACATCCTACACTCTCATATATTTGAATATATTGGATATTGAATATTATTACTCCTTCCTTCAGAGGAATGGGAATAACAGGGAGCTGCAGGAATAGGAAATGTTGTGTTTGGTGGTGCTTGTGATGAGTTTGCCCTCACAGCCAGGCTCAAAGTTGGTCTTTTCTAACAGCCAGCTGGGATCAGATGAATTCTTTCTCTGGGAAACCTCCCAGGAGTAACTCTAGAGTTGTTCTGCTCTCCACAAAACAACTTCTAAGCCAAAAAACTCCTCACAACAGCCCGCTGCTCACCCAGTTTAATGTGAATTTTCCTTTTCCTGCCCAGCTGGATCAACTGGAGGGGAATCCATGAGAAATTCAGGGATTCCAGCAGGCTGCTGGAGTGGGAATGTCCCATGTTGTAGCACGTGTAAACATCCTACACTCTCAGCTGTGAACTCGAGGTGGCTGGGAGAGGATTGTTTACGCCTTCTGCCATGGAGTGAACGTCTGGGAGCTGCATCTGCCCTCATCCAGCTGCTCTGGGGAGCTCAGCAATTCTGATTCTGGAGTATTTGCATCCCAAAATCTCTGAAAATCATGGAATATCATTGATCATGAGGGGTTTTTCTCTGCTGAGGTGAAAGCAGAGAAAGGGAGGCAGAGCAGAGCCTCTGGTTCTCCCCACAGCAGGGAATGTTTGTCAGCCTGGAAAAGCTGGGTTTAAGTAAATAACTCCAGGCACAACAGTGAGCATCAAATCATGATTTTATTGCCACCAGAGCTCGGTGAAAGGTGGGGAATGAGCTCAGGAGAGGGCTTGGGTGACAGAGGAGGCTCTGTCAGTTTTCCTGGGGTGTTTGCATGGAATTCACCCATGAGGAAGTTCCATGGCTTTCGACTCTGGCAGTTTGATTCATTTCCTCCTCCACCTCAGCGGTGAGGTGCTGAGGGTTTTAAGGCACATTATCCACACTTTATTGGGAACACTCCTGATTTCCACAGAACAATGGAGCTTTTACCAGCTCATCCTGACTGTTGAAGTGTTCTGAGGGAGATGTTGAAGCTCCTTTGCCAGGGGGGATGTTTGGCCATGGGGCACGTGGGTGCCATGTTGCCATGCCCTGTTTCCCTGCTGGAGGAGGTGCACAGGCACCTGATTTCCACAGAGCTGAACAAAGGAGCTCACCCTGACTGAGTTGAAGCATTCTGAGGGAGATGTTGAAGCTCCTTTGCCCAAGGATGTGTTTGGGGGGGGAAGATGTTTGGCTGTGGGGTGGGTGGGTGCCATGTTGCCATGCCCATTCCTGGTGTTTCCCTACAGGAGGAGGTGCAGCAGGCACCTGATTTCCACAGAGCTGAGCAATGGAGCTTTTACCAGCTCACCTTGACTGGGTTGAAGTGTTCTGAGGGAGATGTTGAAGTTCCTTTGCCAGGGGATGTGTTTGGGGGGATGTTTGGCCATGAATGCCATGTTCCCATGCCCATTCCTGTTTCCCTGCAGGAGGAGGTGCACCAGGCACCTGATTTCCACAGAGCTGAACACTGGAGCTCACCCTGACTTGGTTGAAATGTTCTGAGGGAGGTGTTGAAGCTGCTCCTTTGCCAGGGGATGTGTCTGGGGGGATGTGTGGCCATGTTCCCATTCCCTGTTTCCCTGCAGGAGGAGGTGCGCCAGGCTGTCACCCCGGCCGAGCCCGTGCAGTATTACTTCACCCTGGCCCAGCAGCCAGCAGCAGTGCAGGTGCAGGGCCAGCAGCAGGGCCAGCAGACCACCACGGCCACCACCACCATCCAACCAGGCCAGATCATCATTGCCCAGCCCCAGCAGGGCCAGGTGAGCCAGGCCTGGGGGAATCCTTGGGGATGGATTGCTCAGGAACATCAATGGCATCATGGAAATCATGGGTTTAATCCTTGGGTTGGGTTGGGTTGGGTTGGGTTGGGTTGGGTTGGGTGGGAGGGAACTGAAATCTCCCCCTGTTCCAAGATCAGGGACCCAAGTTATTCCAATCCTTGTCCTTCCTTATCTTGGACATTTCTGTGGGACAACCTCAGCGCTCCTGGGCCAAATGTGGTTCCTGGTCCTGTTCCTGGGTCAGATCCGCCAGGACAGAGTCCTCAGGGATGGATTGCTCAGGATCATCAGTGACAGCATGGAAATCATGGGTTTAATCCTTCCAGGAGGGAAGGAACTGAAATCTCACCCTGGTCCATGATCAGGGACCGTCCCAAGCTGTTCCAATCCTCGTCCTGCCTTACCTTGGACATTTCTGTGGGACAACCTCACCTCTCCAGGGCCAAATGGGATTTCTGGTCCTGTTCCTGGGTCAGATCCTCCAGAACAGTGCCTCACCAGGCTCTGAGCTCCATCTGTGGTGGTTTAATCTGGGTCTAGGACAGGCCTGCCCTAAGCCCAGCAATGAGCAGGACCAGCTGAGCCAGGCCTGAGGGGCTGAGGGAAATCCTCAGGGATGGGTTGCTCAGGAACATCAGTGACAGCATGGAAATCATGGTTTCAACCCCTGGAATAAGTTGGGAGGGAAGGAACTGAAATCTCACCCTGGTCCATGATGAGGGACCTTCCGCTGTCCCAAGTTGTTCCAATCCTTGTCCTGCCTTACCTTGGACATTTCTGTGGGACAGCCTCACCTCTCCAGGGCCAAATGGAATTCCTGGTCCTGTTCCTGGGTCAGATCTTCTAGGAAAGTACCTCACCAAACTCTGAGCTCCATCTGTGGTGTTTTAATCCCCACAATTTGTGTGTGTAGGACAGGCCTGCCCTAACCCCAGCCCCAGCAGGGCCAAGTGAGCCAGGCCTTGAGGGGCTGAGGGAAATCCTCAGGGGTGGATTGCTCAGGAACATCAGTGGCAGTGTGGAAATCATGGGTTAAATCCATGGGTTGGGAGGGAAGGAACTGAAATCTCACCTGTTCCATGATCAAGGACCTTCCAGGGTGTTTGTTCTAGGGCCATCCCAAGTTGTTCCAATCCTGCCTTACCTTGGACATTTCTGTGGGACAACCTCAGCTTTTCAGGGCCAAATGGAATTCCTGGTCCTGTTCCTGGGTCACATCCTCCAGGACAGTGTCTCACCAGACTCTGAGCTTCATCTGTGGTGGTTTAATCCCACAATTTATGGGTCTAGGACAGGCCTGCCCCAACCCAGCAGCAATCAGTGAGTGTAGGACAGGCTCAGCCTGCCCCAATCCTGCCATCTCACGGATTTTCCACCTCCTGATCCTCATCTTTGTTTTGTTTTTGTGCAGACCACCCCTGTGACCATGCAGGTGGGAGAGGGGCAGCAGGTGCAGATCGTGCAGGCCCAGCCCCAGGGCCAGAGCCAGCAGGCTCAGAGCGGCACAGGACAAACCATGCAAGTGATGCAGCAAATCATCACCAACACGGGAGAAATCCAACAAATCCCGGTAAGATTTGGCCAGGAATAAAGGTGGAAAAGTTTCCCTGAGCAAATTTGTGAGCATGAGGCTTGTTTCTGTTTGCTTTGGTAACTGGCAGAGGAAGTTTGGATTGAGTGGTGTGGTTCCTGCACTTAGGAAAACCAACCAAGGGGGAAATAAATCTTCACTCATTTAATCCAGACTCATTGCCCACCCCAAACACCTTCCCCTGAGTGAAATAGTTGTGATTAGGAAGCAATAAATCAAATATTTCCTGGCTAAACCTCAGTTCTTCACCACAGCCTGCTTTGAATAAATGAGAATTCATTTCTTTTGCCTTTACTTGGTTGTGCCTCTGCAATCTCAAGTCGTGACCTGGCAGGCTGAGTGGGAAAGTTGCCATCTGGGAGTTATTAATAAACTTTGATGTTAAAAGAAATATTTCTCCAAAATATTTGGAGCTGGTTGGAGAAATGGCTTTGCAGAACTAGGAGATTTTTTCTGGTTCCTCACTTTTACATCAGCCTTAAAAATGGGATTTTGGGTGCCCAACGTAACCCAGATTTTCTGAAATGTGTCTTAAGTAAACACAGAAGTAAAAAAAAATCACATTAACTTAGAATTACAACAAAGCTGTGGCTTTTGGTTCCCAGCTGGAAAATACCACACTTGTTAGAGGAAAAAATAAATAAAAATCAGCCAGATCTGTGTGCCAAAGGTCACCCAGGGCCAGGCTTTTCACTTGGATTTCAGTTTTGCTGTGAAATTGGAGCTTTCACAGAGGTTTTGCCTTTCCAGCCTTGCTGAGCTTCCCTCTGTGGTCAGAGCATCTTGGAAAGGGTTTGGATTGGGGCAGTGCCAGAATTTTCCAGCTCTTTTCATCTCTTGACTCTTCAGCTGATTCCTGCTGCCTTGAGGTGTTGATCAGGAAGGAAGAAATTCCCAAATTGTCTTTTTTTACTACAAGGAATCCTTTTTCTTCTCTGCATTTTCTTGTCCTTTTCTTTCTTTTCCTTTTCTTTTTTCTCTTCTTTTCTTTATGAAAATCTCTCTGAGAGATTTGTTCCTCAAAGAATTGTGGAAAATCTCCAGTGGATCCTCAGCAAGAAAAGAACAGCTCAGCTTTGTCTCCAGGAACTCCAGAAAGGGGCTTGGACATCTCTTGGGAGCAAGAATTCCTTACAAAGGAGCCAAAACCTCCTGAAGAAAATCCAGGGGAATCCTTTGGGAAGTGATCCTGTGGTTTTGGACAGACTGGAGGGGTTTTAGGGTCTGGTTTTGACCAAGAATTTGCTTTTTGCTCCCTCTTTCCTGGCATTGTGGGAGAACGGGGAGCTGGGGCTGCTCCTCAGGAGCTGCCAGGGGTTGGAGTGTGGAATCTTTTTGGGAATACCTGGATCTCTGGCAGCTCCAAGACTGAATTTGGGATGGAATAATCCCAATTTCCAGCCACCCATCCAGCAGAAATCCTGTTTGCCTGCAACCACGAGGATTCATCTGTTGAAGAACCACAGTTGGTGCTGAAGGAGCTTCCAGCAAGTGAAATAAAATAAAACTTGGAGAAAAACTTGGATTTGGCTCCACAGAATTCCAGTCCTTGGTCTGTTCTGCTCTTCCTGCTTTGCTTTTATTTTTTTCCTTTTATTTCTTTTCTCTTTTGGCACAGTCAGAGCCATCTTCTGTCAGCTCTGTGCACTCTGAGGGCTCAGAATGAATCTTGGATCACCCAAACAGAGTTGGAAACTCTCCTGAAACTGGAATTGCCTCTGGAATGTTGGGAGCATCTTACTCCTGATTTTCCACATGTTCCTGGTGCTGTGCACACTCCCTGCTGCTCTTTATTCCAGAAATAAAGTGGAAAAGTGAATTTTTACCAGAGAAAAACTGGAAGTGAATCCATCAATGAAGTGATAATTGTTTGGCCATATGAGTTTTATGTTAAATTTAATCTTTGTTTTACCTAGACCTCATTTTGGGCAGGTTCTTTAGAGCTTCCTCTCCTTGCTGGAAGAACTTTTCCCAAATCTCTTCCATCATTTAATGATGTAATTAAAACCTAATTCCCCCAGCATGGAAAACTTGATCTCCCTGCAGATCACAATGCAGAAACAAAATTTTTATTGAATTTTATTGCTCAGGGGGAGTTTATTTGCTCTTGAAATAATTTTGGAGCTTTCAGACACAAATGAGGGAGTTGGTGCCAGGACCACGTGCCAGGCACTTCTTTATCACTCAGCAGTTTTTTAGAGTGTTCTGTGTGTTCTTTCTCTTAAAAAAAGAAAAAAAAACCCACTTTTTTTTTGGTATGAAATTACCCTGAAAGCTGAATTTCAATGTTGTAAAGTTAAATAACAGAAGGAAAATCCAGCAGTGGAATCTGTGACATTTTTATTGCTCTCAGGTGTGTATTAACTCTATTTTCTTCATGTGCCACATTCCCAAGCATCCAAATTTAGGTGATTTAAGGAATAAATTTGGAGTTAAATCTCTCACACAAATCATAGACACCAAAAAGCTGAAACTTGTGCCAGGTGGGACTTGACAGGTGTGAGCAGAGAGCTGCCTTCAAAGCCTCCAAAAATATCTTTGGGGTTTGAAATCTCTTCTGGCTTTATTTGTGGGGAAAATCCTGTTTATTCCTTAATTTTTGGCAGGATATGATTGATTGGGGTGCAGGATCTGATAAGGGTGCAGGATTTGATAGGGATGTAGGATTTTATAGGGGTGCAGGATTTGATAGGGGTGCAGGATCTGATAGGCCTTCAAAGCCTCCAAAAATATTTTTGGTTTTTGCAATCTCTGTGGGGAAAATTCCTGTTTATTCCTTAATTTTTGGCAGGATATGATTGATTGGGGTGCAAAATAAGATAGGACTGCAGGATTTGATAGGGGTTCAAGATTTGATAGGGGTACAGGATCTGATAGAGATGCAGGATCTGATTTGGTGTTTTCAGCTCCTAACACTTGATGTGAAGCTCTGCCTCAAAGGAATAAAACTTAATCCTTGTAACCAAAATTGCTTCCAAATCCTTGAGAAACTGAGCCATTAATATGCTTTAGCTACTAACTGACCCTTCCCAGGCTGGAAACAAAGGAGGAATGTGGTGCCTCAGGGCTATCCAGGAGCTCTGTGCCCCTGGGGTTTTGCCTTTGGTTCAGAATTCCGTGGAGCTCCAGGGGAAAGCTCCCCCATAACTCCAGCTCCCGTGGTGGAATCGAGCAGGGAATTTTGCTGTGTGTTGAGGGTGCAGAGTGACCTGTTTCATTTTCTTTCCCTGCCCCCTCCACCTGTCTCCAGGTGCAGTTGAATGCTGGCCAGCTGCAGTATATCCGCTTAGCCCAACCCGTGTCAGGCACCCAGGTAGTCCAGGGGCAGATCCAGACGCTTGCAACCAATGCACAGCAGGTATGCACTCCACAGAGCTGCCTCCAAGGCTTCTTCCCCAGCTCCTGAAACACCTCTTGGGTTAGGATTCCTACTTTCTTTTCTTGTTTTTGTCAGTTTTTTTTTTAAAGAAATTTTAAAATGAAGGAGCGTAGCGGAAACCTCCTTTAGGTGTCCGTGAGAGGTGCATGCACAGCTCGTTTGTGTGTGTGTGTGTGGCTCTGGGCGAGGCTCCTGCTGCTTTTGAGCTGCTTGCAGGTAACATTTTGGGCTTATCAACCTTTTCTTTCCTTCTCCTTCTTGCCTGGGTGAGGGAGGAGCCGTGCAGGAAAGGCAGAAACGTCGGGAGCGGCGTTGAGGCTGAGGGATCCTTCCCAGCTGGAAAATATCACACCTGTTAGAGGAAAAAAGAAATAAAAATCTGGAGGCCACCTTCTCCTTGAGGGGAGCAGAGAGGATGTGGTTTTGGGGTCTAAATGGACCAAATCTGGGGTCTAAAAGGACCTGGTTTGGGGTCTGGAAGGACCTGGTGTTGGTCTGGAAGCTGGTGTTTGGTCTGGAGGTGTTGTGGCTGCCGTTCCTCTCGCGGTTGGGGTGCTGGAAAAGTTGGCTGAGGTTAAAAACCTCTCCCCAGGCAGCAGCAGGGTGGTGTTGGTGGGGTTGTGAGCCTCTGGGAAGGGCTGGCAGTGATCAGCTGCTCTTATCTCTGTAGATAACGCAGACGGAGGTGCAGCAGGGGCAGCAGCAGTTCAGCCAGTTCACGGATGGACAGGTAAGAACTGGGGGGCACAAGGGGCTCAGGGTCCTAAATCCACGTTTTCCTCCTCATAAAACACTGCTGGCCAGCAGCAGGGTGAGGGGATCTTGTGCCAGGTGGCACAAATCCACAATCCAGGTGGATTTTTAAAGTTCTACTACCTTTGTTCTGAATTAATCCAGTCCCTGGCACTCTGGGTGAAATCCTAAATTCCTAATTCAGAAATAAAGGTTTTAACATCTGGGTGTTGTATAAGTATCATAAATCATGGAATGGTTTGGGTTGGAAGCACCTTAAAGCTCCAACCATGTGGGGAGCACCTTCCACTATCCCAGGGTGCCCCAAGCCCTGTCCAGCCTGGCTTTGGACACTTCCAGGAGATCCTGGGACAGCCACAGCTGCTCTGGGAAATCCAGAGGGGCCCTGGTGTGAGCCTGGGCACCAGGAATTCCCAGAAGGACTTTGGTGGGAATTAGCAGCAGATTTGGTGGCAGCTCATGGGGGGTTTGGGGTTTTGGAGACCAAATCTGGGGGGGTTCTGAGTGTGCTGAGCACTGACAGAGGTTCCTGTGTCCCCCTCTGTGCCTGCAGCAGCTGTACCAGATCCAGCAGGTGACAATGCCAGCGGGCCAGGACATCACCCAGCCCATGTTCATCCAGTCCACCAACCAGAGCTCGGACACCCAGGCCACACAGGTGACAGGGGACTGAGCAGGGACCTGGGGACAGTCCCCAAATCCAGCCCTGAACCTCTGCCAGACCCAGCAACACACCTGGGACTGAGCCTGTGGCAGGCTCTGCCATCTCCACCTCGCTCTGCTGGCCTTGGGAACATCCAGAATATCCAGCAGACTCTGCCAAGAATGCAATATTTTTATTTTCCAAACCAATCTTTGTGTATCCAGCTGCTTTTCCAAACCCTGGGAGAAGCCATCCAAAGGGATTTGGAGCATCTCATTGAACAAACATAGGAAATGTTTTTATTTCTAGGAAGATCCTGAGGGTACTGCTCCTGTTAGAGCTCTATTCCTGCTGTTCTGTTTGTATTTTTTTTTTCTCTAGGTTTGGTCCTCCCATCTCAGTGGGTTTTAGGGAATTTTTAGTGGGAGGGGAGTGTGTGTGGTTTAGATTTTTCCCTCCTGCCTCCTTTTTTGGAGCATTTGCTGTATGCAGGGAATAGGAGGAGGAGGAGGAGGAATTGAAGTGAAACAAAATAAAAAAAAACCAACATTCCTTGTATTATGATTGTATTTTTTAAGAGCAAAAAAATCCTTGAATTTGGCCTCTGGATTCCAGGAGAACTGATGGAATCTGGACAAAACCCCAACCCTGCTGTTACCTGTTGTCCTGGCTTTGGTCCATGCATGTAATATAAGCTTCATGAAAGGAAATAAATTTGCTTTTGTCAGATCCTGTGTGTGCTGTGCATGAGATGCAGGGCCTGAATCCCTGGGATTGTCACACCTTGAATCCTTGGGATTGTTACACCTTCAATCCCTGGGATTGTCACACCTTCAATCCCTGGGATTGTCACACCTTGAATCCCTGGGATTGTCACACCTTGAATCCCTGGGATTGTTACACCTTGAATCCCTGGGATTGTTACACCTTCAATCCCTGGGATTGTTACACCTTCAATCCCTGGGATTGTTACACCTTCAATCCCTGGGATTAATACACCTCGAATCCCTGGGATTGTTACACCTGGAGCAGGGAAATCAGCCACAGGATGCCTGGACAAGGGAAGGAGAAAACAGGAAGGGAAGGAGAAAACAGGAAGGGAAGGGAAAGGGAATGGGGAAGGAATGGGGAAAACAGGAAGGAATGGAAAATAAAGGAAGGGAAAGGAAAGGGGAAAAAAGAAGGGAAGGGGAAAAGGGGAAGGGAAGGGAATCTGCAGCTCCTGAACCATCGCTGGTGTGCAGGGCAGAGCTGGGATGTACCAGGCTGGAGCAGCATCCCCTGGACTGGGAAAAGATGGATTTGGGGTGGAAAAAGAACTTTTCGGGAAAGCTCCGAGAGTGGGATCGGCCACGAGAGGGCTCCCGTGGGAAGGGCTGGAGCGGGATGGGACAGGGATGGGACAGCGGGAATGGGACAGTGGGATGGGACAGTGGGGATGGGACAGTGGGATGGGACAACTGGGATGGGGCAGGCAGAATGGGAGCTTGGAGCTGCCTTCCCTGGAACTGGACGCTCAGAGGTCCCTCCTTTCCTTGGAACTTGAGAGTCCCTTTCCCTGGAATTGCAGGCTCAGAAGTTCCTTTCCTGGAATTTGGGGACTCGGAGGTTCCTTCTCCCGACATCTGCATCCCTGTCTCTGCTCCGGGCTGGAGCGGGATGGAAGTGCCGGGATGGGGTTTTGGAGGTCCCTTTCCCTGGAATCTGGGGCTCGGAGTTCCTTTCCCTGGATTTGGGGGCTCGGAGTTCCTTTCCCTGGATTTGGGGGCTCGGGGGTCCCTTCTCCCGGTATCTGCATCCCTGTCTCTGCTCCACGCTGGAGCAGGATGGGAGAGCCAGGATGGGGTTTTGGATCTCTGATCCCACCCATCGGGGGCTGCCCCACCACCAGAGTAGATGAGTGACCTCCTGTGACCCCCCAATCCCCTCTGGGAAAGCCTCCCTTGGGTTTGGAGAGCTGGGAATCCGCTTTGTGGGGATGGAGAGAGACCTGGGAGGCAGAGCTGGAGAGCGGAACGGGCGCTGCTCGCCTTTATCAGCCCCCTCAGGCTGCTGAGGAAAAGCTCTTTACTGGGTTTGCTGGAAATTGGTTAAATTTGAATGGGAATAAATCGTTTAAAGGACAGAAAACGGGAGGGAGATGCTGCTCCTCAAGGGAGTTTCCAGCTGTTGCATGAAGTGAATGAAATTTGGCTGGAAATAAACCCTGTTGAGTTCCGAGGGATCAGAGGGGCTGGGGGTGGCCAGGATGATTATTTTAATTCCTGATTGTGTGGAACTGGGCAGGGAAAATGTGGTCATGGTCAATAAAAACCTTCACTATCAGATGCACCAAAATAGGGTTTGTTGAAGGCACAGAAAGACTTTCAGAATGGAATCTTTTCCTCGGACACAGATCTGGGCAGAGAGCTGAGTAATAACCATGGTGAAAGTGTGTATTTAATTAACCTCATTAGCATATACAAAATGTGGATTTTAATATTGAAATAAACCTTAATGGGGCAAAAGTTATTTTTTATTTAGGTGATAACAGAGGTAAAGCTTTTCCTGCCCTCCCAGAGGACAGTGGGACACGATGGGTGCTTTGGGGACAGCCAGCATCGTTTGTCACAGGGACTGGAGCCCCGGGCATTGACAGGAGCCAGACCTTCCCTGCAAGGACTCAGGGCTGCCTTTGATCTGCCGAGGGGACCGCGGTGACAAATGGGACGCCGTGGGATGGCACAGAGGCCAACACGCGTCCCTCCAGAGAGGGATGGCACCCACTGAGGGGACACCGGCCCTTCTGTGTGTGACACAGTGAGTGCCACCTCTGCAGGGCAAGTGCGACAGGGGCAGGGCTGGTGACACCCCCAGGGAGCCGGGATGAAGCTGAGGAGGAGGAGGAAGAGGAGGAGGAGGAGGCAGCGCTTCCCTGCCAAACGGAGATCCCGTTTCTCCTCGGGGTGATGAGCTCAGCACCGGGCACTGCCACGCTCGGTTTGCTGCGGGTTTGGCTGCTGACAGCTGTCCTTCCCAAAGCTGCTGTCCCCCCTCAGGGCTGCTGTCCCCTCCATGGGCTGCTGTCCCCCCCAAATCTGCCACCTCCAGCCACCCTTTTCCAAGGAAATCCCCCTGCCATGGGGGTCCCGCTGCCGCTGTGGGTGCAGGACCCCCGAGGGACCCTGGAGCAGGGCACGGCGCTCCTGGTGAAGGTTCTGGAGTCTCCACCTGCAGCCAGCGCCACCAAGGTCCCGTTCCCTGGGGGATCAGCTCTGCCTGTTCTCCGCTCTGCTCCATCTCCGCAGGACCTGGCACGAACGGAGGGGTTTGGCCGGGAATTGTCCCAGCGCTGGCGAGCCCTCATCCATCCTTCCTTCCTCTCCTCCGAGCCCTGTCCCCTCCCTGTTCCTCCTCGGCTGTGCCCGAGCTCTGGGTGGCACCGCTGGAGTTGTCCCAGCCCGGGGACAGCTGGGGGTGGCTTTGGGACAGAGCAGCCCCAACTCACTGCTCAGGATTCCCCATACCGGGCTGTCCCAGGCGCTGCTTTGTCCCAGCGAGCCGTGCCAGGAGTTAATTGCCCTGGGATGAGGCCAAGCCTCCAAGCTGGAGCAGGTGCTGCACAGCCCTCCCCGCCGTCACCGCTGTCACCGCTGTCACAGCGCTTCCCACACCGCGACAATGCCACCACTGCCACCCCCGAGCCCGCTGTCCCCACTCTGCCCATCCCAGTCACCCTGCTCACAATGGACAAATCCTCCCCTCCGCGGTGTCCCCCCGGTGTCCCCCACCCAAGGAGCCAAACCGGGGCTTTGTCCCTGTCCCCGTGTCCCGCTGAGGGGTCCCGGCTGTCCCTGGTGCCACAGCCCCTGTCCCCAGCCCCGCAGCCCTGCAGCTGCATTCCAAGGCTGCAAAACTTACTGGAAATCCTGTGGATGCAAATCCTGGCTGCTGCTCCGTGCCAGGAACTCGAGCTGCAATCCCGAGAGGGCAGCAGGCTCCAAGCACACAGAGGCCTCCCCCTCGCCATTCCCGGCCTCTGGAATCCTCTTGAAAGTCTCCTCAGGGCTGGGGACATCAGTGGCTCTGTGGGACCCCCAAAACTGAGCAGATATGGGGTAAAATCAGCAAATCCTGGGATGGCTTCCCAAAATCTCCACCCATCTGAGGGATGGGTTGGTGCCATGTTGATTCAGACTGCCTGGCTCCAACCCAAAACCTCCCAGCTCCCAGATCCGTGGAGATTCCCAGGCTCTGGGCAGGTGACAAGGTGGGAACGGCACCTACCCACTGCGTGTGGTGACCCCCAGCCCCAGGAATAACCCAAATCCCACCTGGCCCTGGAACAACCAAGTCCTTTCCAGGTCACCTCAACCCTGCTCCCTCCGCAGCCCCGAGGTTTTAATCAATCCCAGGTGAAACTTAAACCTCCAGAGAGGAGGATGTGCTGCTCCAAAGGCAGCGGGATGAAGGTCAGGGTGCTCCTGCTGGAGCAGGGCCAGACCAGCTGGGGATGCTCTGGGAAGCAATTTTTGGGGGGATGCAGGAGTTAAGGATGGATGGAGGGGAGAATTTCATTTGGATTTCCAGCATTTCACTCTTCTCCCGTCTGTGTGGAGTTTTTGTGGCATCCTTGGGGGGGAATTGTGGGTTTAACAGCTCCATTTCCTCCTAGTCAATAAAATTGTCTATTTATTGTTTGTGATTCCCCAGACCTCCCAAACCCCGCAGTGCTCACGAGGGCCCCGTGCTGTGCCAGGATCTCTGACTGCCACTAAATAATTCACTGCCCAAAGCCCTGAACTCCAGCTCTGCTCCAGGAGGAGCTGGAGAAGTGGGGTGGGGACACTCAGATTCCCCAAAGGTGCAGGAGAACAAGGACCCAGCTGGGATCCAGCTTGGAAAGGGGATTCCCAGTCCCTGCCTCAGTTCCCCGCTGTGCTGGGGAGAAGTTGAGGTGGAAAAGCAAAGGGCTGAACCTGGGGAACTCTTGGAGCCCGGCTTGAGGCTGAGTCTGTGGAGGATGGGAGGGGTGGGATGTTCAATCTCCTCCAAGGATGTCCCATCTCCTCCAAGGATGCTCCATTCCCTCCAAGGATGCCCCATCTCCTCCAGGGATGCTCCATCTCCTCCAAGGATACTCCATTCCCTCCAAGGATGCTCCATCTCCTCCAGGGATGTCCCATCTCCTCCAAGGATGCTCCATCTCCTCTAGGGATGCTCCATCTCCTCTAGGGATGCTCCATCTCCTCCAAGGATGCTCCATCTCCTCCAGGGATGCTCCGTCTCCTCCAGGGATCCTCCACACCCTCTGTTTGGGGTGTGCTGTGGGATCCAGTTTGGGATGCAATTTGGGATGCAGTGACGTGCTTTGGGACGCGATTCCATTTGGGATGCGGTGCGGGATGAAGCTGGGATGGGGTTTGGGATGTGACTCGGTTCGGGATGAGATGTGGAATGAAGCTGGGATGGGGTTTGGGATGTGACTCGGTTCGGGATGAGATGTGGAATGAAGCTGGGATGGGGTTTGGGATGTGACTCGGTTCGGGATGAGATGTGGAATGAAGCTGGGATGGGGTTTGGGAT
>JAWWMS010000091.1:4839024-4850736 GCA_035048045.1 Chlorospingus semifuscus
AGAATCTCCAGATTATATCCGGGTGGGAATGTTTGAAATCTCAGATTATATCAAGGTAGGAATGCTTGGCTGGTGTTCCAGAATCTCCAGATTATATCCGGGTGGGAATGTTTGAAATCTCAGATTATATCAAGGTAGGAATGCTTGGCTGGTGTTTCAGAATCTCCAGATTACATCTGGGTAGGAATGTTTGAAATCTTCAGATTATATCCAGGTGGGAATGTTTGAAATCTCCAGATTATATCTGGGTAGGAATGTTTGAAATCTCCAGATTATATCTGGGTAGGAATGTTTGAAATCTCAGATTATATCTGGGTAGGAATGTTTGAAATCTCAGATTATATCCGGGTAGGAATGTTTGAAATCTCCAGATTATATCCAGGTGGGAATGTTTGAAATCTCCAGATTATATCCAGGTGGAAATGTTTGAAATGTCCAGATTATATCCAGGTAGGAATGCTTGGCTCCTCCCTCTGGGCTCACATCTCCCAATGGGATGCCGTAGTTCTTATCAGTCATGCAGTGACATTCAATGGCTGTTATCAGCAGATGTCCCCTCCCAAGGGAGGTGTGATTGTGATCACTCAGAGAGAGATAAGGCAAACTGCCCACTTGACAAAGGTCATCTGCCGTACAGATGGTGATTGAAAACATCTTGCATTGCAATCTTCAACAGTGAGCCCCTGGGGGACACTGTGGGGGCTGCAGGGTTGGGGACAGCCCTGGGGCTGTGCCATCCACCCTCTCTTGTCACCCACAGCCGACTGCCCGCCGGAGGACAGTGGCGAGGAGAGGAGCTCCCCCTGCGAGCTGACCTTCGAGGACATCATGCCAGCAGTGAAGACCCTGATCCGGGCTGTCAGGTGAGGCTGTCCCCTCCCGTGTCCCCCAGCGTGTACACAGCCCCCCACCCCAGGCACCCCGTCCGTGCCTCCAGCCTGGCTGTCCCTGCAGGATCCTGAAGTTCCTGGTGGCCAAGAGGAAGTTCAAGGAGACCTTGCGTCCCTACGACGTCAAGGATGTCATCGAGCAGTACTCGGCCGGACACCTGGACATGCTGGGCAGGATCAAGAGCCTGCAGACACGGTGAGGGGCCCTACAGGTGGCCCTGAGGCATTCCCTGGTGGGGTCTCAGGAGTGATGGATGGGCTCTGCCCTTTCCGTCCCAATTTTGGGGCATTCTGTGGTGGGCTCCTGAGTCCTCAGGAGTGATGGGTGGGCTCTGCCCCTTCCTTCCCAACTCTGGGGCGTTCCCTGCTGGAATGGGTGGGCTCTGCCCCTTCCTTCCTGACCATGGGGCATTCCCTGGTGGGCTCCTGAGCCCTCAGGAGTGATGGATGGGCTCCTCCTTCCCTCCGTGCCAGCGTGGACCAGATCGTGGGCAGGGATCGGGCACTCCCGGCGGACAAGAAGGTTCGGGAGAAGGGCGAGAAGCCGGCGCTGGAGGCGGAGCTGGTGGACGAGCTCAGCATGATGGGGCGCGTGGTCAAAGTGGAGCGGCAGGTCAGGAGGGGACACCCGGCAGTGTCACCGTCCCTTGGAGGGGACAGCTGAGCCCCCCTGCCACCCCTCCCACGGGGGTGGGCCCGGCTGAGCCGGGGGTTACTGAGGGGCTACTGTAATTCTCAGTCATCCCCTACATTGGACAAACACCAGTCGAATGAGCCTGAGGTGGGTTCTCTGTCGACAACCCTACACTAACTCGATTCTTTGCCCTTCATTTCCTCCTCCCATTCATCATTGTAGGCCTCACACTCATCCATCTCACCTTCCTCCCTGAAACAGGCTCAAATAACCCCCTCAGACTGCGACAAAATCCCCTTCCACTCATACTACACCATTAAAGACATCCTAGGGTTCGTACTGATACTTTCCCTACTCATCTCCCTGGCCCTATTCTCCCCCAGCTTCTTGGGTGACCCAGAAAACTTTAACACCAGCTAAGCCACTGGTCACTCCTCCACACATCAAACCCGAATGATTCTTCCTATTTGCCATCCTCCGATCCATCCCTGTCGCTAGAGGACACGAGACAACACAAGCTCACACCGCTGTTCTCAAGGTGAAGAAAAAGGGAAGTTTATTTTCTGACTCCAACATTTATAGTGACAGTGACAGTGGATTGGAGGGTGACAGTGCCACCTTTCCAATGACACTGGACAAACCAACAGTCCATCCACTTTCTCCTCCTCTATAAAGAAATGCAAAACAATGAGTTATTCACAGAAAGTGCGTGGGAAAGTTCACTCCAAGAATGTCAACACCACGAGGCTTAGAAAATCTTAAAAAACCAAGGTAACAATTCCAAATGAACCAGGAGGTGTCCTAGCCCTATCTGCCTCCATCCTCATCCCTGCAGGTGCAATCCATCGAGCACAAGCTGGACCTGCTGCTCGGCCTCTACTCGCAGTGCCTGCGCAAGGGCTCCAGCAACTCCTTCAGCCTGGCCGCGGTGCGGGCGCCGCCCGGCGAGCCCGACGTCACCTCGGACTATCACAGCCCCGCGGAGCACGAGGACATCTCGGCGTCCGCGCAGACCCTCAGCAGCTCCAGGTCGGCCAGCGCCAACATGGACTGAGCAGGAGGCGGCGGGACGGACCTGGGGCGATGGGGACGGCGGGGTGTTGTCACCTCGCTGTCCCCTCGCTGTCCCTTCGGTGTGTTACTTGAACCGAGTCTTCCTCTGCGGGGACACGGCTGCAGCAGGTTGCCTGTGGCATTGGGGCATGGCCAGCCCAGGCTCCTGGAACGTTCCTGGGACATTCCTGTGATGTTCCTGGGGATGTTCCTGGGATGCTCCTGGAATATTCCTGGGGACGCTCCTGGGGATGTTTCTGGGATGTTCCTGAGATGTTTCTGGGATGTTTCTGGGATGTTCCTGAGATGTTTCTGGGATGTTTCTGGGATATTCCTGGGACATTTCTGGGGTGCTCCTGGAATATTCCTGGGACATTCCTGGGGACGTTCCTGGGGACATTCCTGGGACATTCTTGGGACGTTCCTGGGACACTCCTGGGACGGTCCTGGGGTGCTCCTGGGTTGCTCCTAGAATATTCCTGGGGATGTTCCTGAGGACATTCCTGCGACTTCCTGGGGTGCTCCTGGGGACGTTCCTGGGACATTCCTGGAGCGCTCCTGGAATATTCCTGGGATAGTCCAGAGATGCTCCTGGGGACACTCCTGGGACATTCCTGGGATGCTCCTATAATATTCCTGGGATGCTCCCAGGATGTTCCTGGCTTCCTGTAGGATGACACCTCCCCAGCTCTGGGGTCCTGGGTGCTCCCCAACTGTAGTGGGGATGCTCTGGACTGGCCCCATCCCCTGGGGTTTGGTTTGAAGCCCATCCCCAGCCCTCAGGACAGGTCCTGCCTGGTCCCCCAGAGCTGAACCGGGGCCACCACCAGCTATGCAAGGCCCCATCTCCCCCTTGCTGCCAGTGCAGGGGTGTGGGGGCACGACCCAGGGTGGTTTTACCCGTGTCACTGGGGGTCCCCAGTGTGGGGAGCAGGGGACTGTCCCCCCCTGCCCAGGCTGCACCTCTCCAGAAGCACAGCAGAGCCTTCTGCCTGCCCGTGCATGCTCCCAGGGCAATATATATATAGATTATATATATATATATATATTTATGCAATAATGTCTTAATATGCAACACCCCTGGGAAAAGCAACCCGAGGGGCCATAGGCAATAAGCAACCCCCTGCCAGCTCCCAGGGCTGGACTGTGCTGCCCTGGAGGCCCTGAGAGCTCAGGAAAGGGGGAAATCTCCACCCCAGGGTGGCCCTGGAGCCAGGAAGCTGAGCAGGGGACAGCGCTGTCCCCAAGGAGTGTCCCAGCCCCTGCTCCTGCTTAGGGGATTCCCTCCCGGCTGGGTCCCGCGGTGCTCAGTTTGTCCCTGTCCCTGTCCCTGTCTCTGTCCCCTCTGCGGTCCGGGCAGCACGGGCCGGGCCTGGAGGGGACCTGCCACAGGGTGGTGTCCTTGCATGTCACCAACAGCAGAGCTGCGACAGCTCCCGCGCTGTCCCAGTCCCCGTAACGCTGGGGCTGCGCCAAAGTGGCACCAGCGGGGCTCGGTGGTCACCCCACAGTGCCAGGACCTGCCCTGGGCTGCTCCCACCGCTCCCCTTCTCTGGTTTGGCACAGTGGGGTTCGCTCCAGGTTCTCTGCTCCGAGCATTGGGGACCCCCGACCCTGCTCGTTCCCTCTCCCATCAGTGCATGCAGCCAGCGGGGGCCGTGCCAGGGCTGCTCGAACCCCCAAATCCCGGGGGTGCCCGGGCGGTGCCACACCGGGGGGACAGCGCTGGGCGAGGTGCATGTGACAGCTTTGCAGGAATTGCAGGAATTTCAACCCTTTAGAACCCCCCTGCCCGGGCTGGCTGGTCCCCGCAGAGCCCCCCAGAGCCAGCGGTAGTTACCTCACTTGATTAACTTATTAATTTATTTGTTTCATTAAAATTTGGAGTAGAGGCTGCCCGTCTTGCTGCCGTCTGTTCTCCCGAGAGGTGGCACTGCAGCCCTGCCACCGAGCCGCGGCCAGGGGACACAAATGACCGGACGGGGACACGACACAAATGTCCTGACAGGGGCACAAATGTCTGGCCGAGGACACAAATGCCCGGGCAGGGACACAAATGACCGGCAGGGGACACAAATGTCCGGACAGGGACACAAATGTCCAGGAGAAGACACAACTGTCCGGCAGAGGACACAAATGACCAGCAGGGGATACGAATGACCAGTAGGGGACACAAATGTCCAGCAGGGGACATAAATGTCCAGCTGAGGACACAAATGTCCAGCAGAGGACACAAATGTCCAGCAGGGGACACAAATGTCTGGCCAGGGACACAAATGTCCACCAGGGGACACAAATTTCCGGCAAGGGACACAAATGACCGGCAGGGGACACAAATTTCCGGACACCTCCCTGACCCCTTGAGCTGCAGAAAGCCACCGAGATGGGACTGAGAGCGCAGCTCCCTCCTGTCCATGCGGGGGTGCAGGGTTGGTGTCACTGCAGAAGGACCCGTACCCTGATTTTTGTCACCTTAGAGTGAAGTGTCGCTGCCCCGGGAAGGGCTGTGCCCCCTCTGCCTGTTTGATGTGTGTCTCCCCAAATGACGATGTCCCCAGTGCCATCCCAGCGAGGTGAGGGTACAGCCCCTTCCCCAGGAGCCCCCAGACCCCTGTGGGGACAGCAAAGCTTCACCCCTGGCAGTGAGCTGTCACTCCCGTGGGACAGCGCGTCCTGCAGCGATGTCGGGGCTGAGGCGGCTCCTTCCCGTGCCGCTGGCCGGGGAGGAAGCCGGGGCCGGCCGCGGCTCCGTCCCTGCCTTTCCTGGCCGCCTCCTGCCAAGAAATTCTCTCCAAGATCGCCTCGGGGCCGAACCCTGCGGGGGCAGCGCCCCCAGAGCTGCCGGGCCCGGGGATGGGGGGTCAGGGGGGGCTCCAGCACCCCGGTTCTGCTCAGAGCACGATGTGTGGGGTGCGGTCCGTGGGGGGCTGGCTTTGGGGGCACTGTACCACGCACCAGAGGGGTGGGCGGCTTTCCCGGGTGGGTTTGGAGGGATTCTTCCCTGCAGTGTGGGATCTTCACCCCACACTCATCTCGACAGAGCCCGGCTGTGTTCAAGGGGCATCCAGGGCCAACCCAGCCGCGGGTTGGGGTCTCCCCGTGGCTCTGCGCAGTGGGGACAGGGCGCTGGCACTTGTCCCTCCCCCGGTGGCACAGGCAGGGCAGGGGCTGTGTGCCAGCCCCGGGCTCTGCCTCCCGCCCTCACACGGGCACAAGGTGCCCCGGCAGGACTTTGTCCCTCTCCACCTTGTCTGTCCCACGTGTGCCCAGGCTGCCACTCCCCGCAGAGGGGACACACGCACACAGGGTGACACAGAGACGGAGCTGTGAGCTGGCAGGGCCAGCTGGCCGCGTCCCGCCGGAGCCCGGCCGCAGGAACGGGGTGAGGGGATGCTCCAACACTTGGCCTGTGGCCGCTGCCGCCTCCGCGCTGCGCCGCTTCCTTATCAGCTGGCAGGGGGACAGGGCTGTTACGGGAACGCTCAGCTGCTCCCGCGGCGTCTCTGAGCTGTCAGGGAGCTGGCGGGGGCACAAGGACACGGAGCAGCGGCCGGGGATGTCCTTTGTGCCAGTGGCTTTGCTTTGTTCTCCGGGGGTCTTGGGGGAATTCGTGACTCACTGTGGATTCCTGCGAGTCCAGTCATGCTGGAGACGGACTGGGCTGGACTCAGTTCCTTCCTGCGCCGCTCCAGCTCCGCGTTGCGTGCGCTGCCCAAGGACGCGCTCACAGGAAAGGCCCTTCCAAGATCGCTTGGAGCAGGGGCTCCCTGCCCAGGGGGCTGCACGGGACCCTGGTTCAGGCACCCAGAGCACCCTTGGGTGCCGGCAGCCCCCGTGCCCGGCGGGATTTGGTGCTCCCCATTTCCCCGGCATGAAGCCCACCCTGGCCGCGGTATCCCCACCGTGGGCTCAGCCAGGATCCCGTGGCCGCCCAGGGAACCCCGCCGTGCTCCCGTGCTGGCTGCCGTGAGCCACCCTCGAGGAATCCTTTGGAGATGCTCCCGGCCGGGCGGGGACAGCGGGAGCCCCGCGTGGGCGGCCGAGCTCCCGCAGCAGGTGCTGGAGCCTGGGGGGCGGCCAAGACCCCCCTGCTGTGGTCCCTGAGGGCGAGGCTGGGCGCTGACAGCCGGGCTGGGTCCAAGTGACACCAACTCCGTGCCCTGGGGTGTCCCTGTCTCATCTGGACCCCTGGAATGGGGAGGAATGCAGCCCCTCCCCTCCTCTCCGCACACCTGGGGAACGGGGAAGCCCCCCAGGATGGATCCCCCTGCATGGAGCAGGGGGTGCTGCCCCCATAGCCGGGACCCCCCATTTGGCGAGGGCAGCGCTGGGGGACACCGGGAGGGGATCAGGAGCCGGGGACACCGAGGGGACAGAGCAGACCACAAGTTGGGGGCTCCTCTCTGCAGCCCCAGGCCCGACCCCCGCCCCGCCGCGCTCCGCCCCGGGCCGGTCGCGGCGGTGTCGGCGCCTCCCCGCGCCCCCCCGGCCGGGGCGCGGCTATAAGGAGCGGCGGGGCCGGCGGCGGGCGCGGGCTGGTGGCGCGGCGGGAGCGGCAGGTACGGAACGGGCTCTGGGGGGACGCGGTGGGGCTGGGGGGGTGCCAGGCAGGGGGGGAAATGGGGGTCTCGCCCCATGAGTTCCGTGAGGGATCCCAGCACCGGACCCTCCGCTCCTCTCACGGGGTCTCGGCGCGGCAGGTACGGCCGGGAATGGGGAGGGGTCCCCCCCTTGGGGTCCCTTGTGGGTTTTTGGGTCACTCTCCCCACTTTATGGGGGTCCCGGGAGTCTCCTCGCTGCATGACCGCGGGAGGGAGGCGGCGGGAGGGGACCCTTCCCCGTGTGCCCCCGGATTGTCCCCACCGCCCCTTTTTGGGGTCCTCATCACCTCCCAAACTCTGCGGGCTGAGCCTGGCAGCTCCTGGCACTGCCCGCGGTGGGGTTGGGAAGGGGTCCCGGGCAGCCCCCCGAGTGTCCAGGGAGCCCCTTCCCCTGGGGGTTTGGGTTTGGAGCCGGTGGTGAAGAGGTTGGCGGGCTCGGGATATGCGGAGCTGGGGGGAAAATGGTGTTTTGGAGCTTGAGCTGCGCGGTCACAAGGGGAGTTACAAAACCGGAATGCTCTGAGGAGCCTGGGGAGGGCAGGGTGGGAGCAGAATCTGGAGAGGGCAGGGTGGGAGCAGAACCCGGAGAGGCCAGGGTGGGAGCGGAGCCCGGGGAGGGCAGGGTGAGAGCGGAGCCCGGAGAGGGCAGGGTGGGAGCAGAGCCCGGAGAGGGCAGGGTGAGAGCGGAACCTGGAGAGGGCAGGGTGGGAGCAGAGCATTAGGAGGAAAGGGTGGGAGCAGAGTTTGGGGAGGGCAGGGTGGGAGCAGAGCCCGGGGACGGCAGGGTGGGAGCAGCGCCCACCCCGCGGTGCCCTCAGTGGCGGCAGCGCCCACCCCGCGGTGCCCTCACCGCCCTCCCTCCGCAGGTGCGGGGACATGGCCGGGGACATGCGGGCCGTGCTGTGCCTCTGGCTGGTGGCCCAGGTGGCGCGGGTGGCCGTGTCCTCGCGGGTCCGCACCCGCCGGGAGCTGGGCCCCGGGTTGTACCAGCACGGCGTCTACGACGCGGGCGGCTCCTACTGCCAGCGGGGCGATGTGTGCTGCCACGGCCGCGACGACGGCTGCACCGTGCCCTACCACGACACGCTGTGCTACTGCGACCTCTTCTGCAACCGCACCGTATCCGACTGCTGCCCCGACTTCTGGGAATACTGCCTGGGAATCCCGGCGCCCTTCCCCAAAGCCCCAGGTGAGGCTGCAGGTGCTGGGGTTCAGCCTTGGGGTGATGCTGCTGCTCCTCGTGGTGCTGCCCTCACTGCAGAGCTGCTCAGACTCCTCAAAACTTTAGGAATTCCTACAGAGTGTCCAGGATGGGGATGGACTCCCTCAAAAAGAGGTGTGGGAGCAGCCGGTGATCCCAGAGCCCGTTCCCATCAGTGCCTGCAGGCAGAGCAGGGACACGAGGGGACACGAGGGGACGCCATCCCAGCTTGCCCGGTCACGTCTGGGGCAGGCAGATGCTGGCCCTGGTTTAACCCTACGGGCAGCCCCCAGCTCCCAGCACAAGGCTCTCTCACAAGTCCCAGCAGAGGAGCAGAGCCAGCTCCCGGGCACAACCGGCCCCTTTATCCCTGTCCCGCCAGGCTGAGCACATTTAACCCTCCCGGTGCCAAGCCAGGCTCCCACCCTGCACCCACCGACCCCAGCAGAACTTTGGGGTGCCAAGGTGCAGCCTGGATTTAAGAACAGCATAGATTTCCCTTTGGTTTGCCCTCACCCTGGGAATTTGGGGGGCTGGTGGGACCCCAAACACTCACCAGGAGCTCTCCCATTCCCATACAGGCTGTGCCCGTGCCGGACACAATTATCCCACAGGAGCCACGTACCGGGAGAACTGCAACCTGTGGTGAGTGTGGGCACCTGTGCCATGTCACCAGCATGTCACCAGAGGAAGGTGTCATGCTCCTGTAAACTCAGAGAGCGAGGCCCGAGCTGGGTGGTGGGAGCTGCTGCCAAAACGCCTTTGCTCCAACAAAAATCCGGAGCCAAAAAGGGCCTTGAGCCTCTCCCAAGTTTCAGTTCATGCCTGCGTGGGAGCCGGCGCTGCCCAGGGGCGTTTTGGCCACGCTGGTCCCAGCCCAGCTTGCCCAAGCCTGACGGGGGTTCTGTGCTGCTGGGCACTCCCGGAGCTCGGGGTTAACTGGGAATACTGGTGTTCTGTACTGGTATTGCTGGCATGCGGAGGTGGGGGATTGGAGACGAGGATTGCAGCCCGAGGGGCGATGCTGCAGATAAGGGGAAATCAAAGGCAGCGTCTGGGGCGTGTGCAGGGCAGGGGCACGTGTGGGAACATGTGTGCGTGCTGGGGCTGCAGGTGAAAGGCCACCCCGAGCCTCCCCACAGCTCTGGGGAGTTTATCCAGGATTGTGGCATGAAGCACTCAGGGATGGAGGGTGTTCCTGTTCAATGTCAATGTCCCCACACCATGCAGGTGGATGTCACCTCTCTGCTGTTGGGCGAGCATCTCTGACCCATCTCTTCCCTTCCAAACCCTTCCAAACCCTCTCCCCCGCACCTGGTGCCTGGAGAAGAGGAATTTTGCAGCATCACCCTCACCTCTGCCCCTACTGGGGTCCCATTGGGGGGTACCAGGGGACAAAACCCATGGCGGGGTGACACAAGGTGTGTGTGGCACCCATCTGGTGGCACTCTGAGGTGCTCCCAAGTCCCCAGGTGTCACACAGAACGCTGGGGCTGCAGGTGAAAAGCCAGCCTGAGCCTTCCCACAGCTCTGGGGAGTTTATCCAGGATGGTGGCACAGAGCACTCAGGGATTGAGGGTGTCCCCGTTCCCCTGGGAACGTCAGTGTCCCCAAGCCACGCAGGTGGATGTCACCTCTCTGCTGCTGGGGGAGCATCTCTGACCCACCAGCACCGGGGAGGGAGCAAATCCCTTCCAAACCTCCTCCCTCACATGTGGTGCCTGGAGAAGAGGAATTTCTGCAGCATCACCCCAGGGTCCTTCTGGGGGGCTACAGGGGACAAAACCCATGGCAGGGTGACACAAGGTGTGTGTGGCACCCTGAGGTGCTCCCAAGTCCCCAGGTGTCACACAGAGCTCCAGGATCACTCAGGGATGGACGGGACAAGGCTGGAATCCAGGTGCTGCCGGCCAGGATTGGGATGGGGGTGTCTGGCAGGACACGGCCACGGCCTCGCTCAGCTCCATAAAAGGGAAATGTGCCGGGATCTGAGCATGCCAAGCATTGCTCACTGCACGGGGGGAGCACAGCCCGGGGCTCCCCAGGGGACCCACCACACCCCCAGAACCCCCCCTCCGGCCCGGCTGTCCCCATGGAGTGCCCTGGTCACTGTGGGTCACCCATGGGGACACCCAGCCCTGACCCCCAGCCCCGGGCTGCTGTCCAAGCCCCTCTCTGATGTCTGCAGCCCTGGCAGCTTTTCAGCTGATTTTCTGTCCCATGGCCTGGCTGCCCTCGGGGCTCTTGTGGGGGCTGGGGCAGGGGGGGGACAACTCCCAGGGTCACCCAGAGGCCACTCAGGGTCACCCAAAGGCCACTTGGGGTCACCCAAAGGGCTGCCCATGGATTCACCCCACTGCAAGGTGCCAAGCTCCGGTGACCCCTAACAAAAGCAGCCAGTTTGGGAGGGGCAGTGCCCACTCAGTGTCCCCCTGGTCACCCTGGGGACATCGTTTCTCACCTACTGTCCCCTCTGCAGCACCTGCGGGCCCGGCGGGCAGTGGCAGTGCGAGGACCACGCCTGCCTGATGGACGGGGAGCTCATCGATGCCGTCAACAGGGGCAATTACGGGTAAGGGCCGGGCACAGGGATGCTGCACCCCTCGCTGCTTTTCGGGGTGACCCCTGAGCCGTGCCCCCCTCTCCCCACGCAGCTGGAGAGCCGCCAACTACAGCCAGTTCTGGGGGATGACCCTGGAGGACGGGATCCGGCACCGCCTGGGCACCTTCCGTCCCTCTGCCACCGTCATGAACATGAACGAGATGCACGTGAGTGCCCGCGGGGAGGGAAACTGAGGCACGCCAAGGGGCTCTCCCAGAGCAGGGGGGCAGGCAGGGCAGCCCTCGTGTTTGGAGACAGCGGCTCAGCAAATTCCCCCGGACAATCCCTGCGCTGCCAGTGTTGTTTTTTCCCCCCTCTCCTCCGCGCTGGTTTCCCATCGGAACGCCGAGCCCGACGCTGCTGACTCAGCAGAGCTGCCTCTCTTTGCTTCTCCCTGCGCCCAAACCCGGGCTGGGGCACCCCCCGGGGGTCCCTGGGGGGCTGGCAGGGTGTGATGGTGGTCACAGGGGTCTTTGGATGAGGGAAGAGATGAGGATTTGACTCCGTATTTCAGAAGGCTTGATTTATTATTTTATATATATATTACATTAAAATATACTAAAAGAATAGAAGAAAAGGTTTCTTCTCAGAAGGCTGGCTAAGAATAGAATAGAAAAGAATGAATAGCAAAGGTTTGTGGCTCGGACAGAGAGAGAGCCAGCTGACTGTGATTGGCCATTAATTAGAAACAACCACATGAGACCAATCACAGATGCACCTGTTGCATTCCA
>JAWWMS010000091.1:4850836-4872345 GCA_035048045.1 Chlorospingus semifuscus
GCATTCCACAGCAGCAGATAATCAATGTTTACATTTTGTTCCTGAGGCCTCTCAGCTTCTCAGGAGGAAAAAAATCCCCAGGAAAGGATTTTCCATAAAAGATGTCTGCGACAGCAGCGCTTGGTGCACCCCCAGCCCCAGGTTTAATTTTAGAGGCGTTTCCTGCGGGCGATTGTGGCCGTGTCCTCCCCAGGAAGGCCAGGGTGGGGACACTGTCCCCGCTCCAGGGAGGAAAGGCAGGGCCAGAGGCCACCCTGAGGGGCTGTGCCACCCTGGGCTGTCCCCTCTGGGCAGCCACCGAGGGCCTTGCTGGGATCTGGGATGAGACACTGGGTGCTGGTGTGCTCCAAGGAGCTGCTGGGGCTGTGGAGCCCAAATTTAGAGGAAATTGAGGGGTTTGGCATTTCTGGGATAAAGGGGAACCCAAATCTTTGTCACTCAGGGTGATGTCCCTGACCTGAGGGGTCCCACAGTGGGGCTGGGGACACTAAAGCTCAATGGGGATCATTTCAGAGGATGGTTGCGGTGGCAGGAGGAGGACATGGGGTCCCCACAGTGGGGCTGGGGACACTAAAGCTCACTGAGGACCCTCAAAAGATGGCTAGGATGGCAGGAGCTATGGGGGTCCCATAGTGAGGCTGGGGACACTAAATCTGGCTGGGGACCATTTCAAAGGATGATTGGGATGGCAGGAGGAGGACATGGGGTCCCCACAGTGAGGCTGGGGACACTAAAGCTCACTGGGGACCATCTCAGGATGGTTGGGGTGGCAGGAGGAGCTGGGGGGTCCCGCAGGGCTGAGCCCCCCATCTCTGCCCCGCAGATGAACATGGACTCCAACGAGGTGCTGCCGCGTCACTTCGATGCCGCCGAGAAGTGGCCCGGGATGATCCACGAGCCCCTGGACCAGGGGAACTGCGCCGGCTCCTGGGCCTTCTCCACGGCCGGTGAGGGGACAGCTGGGACAGGGGGGACAGGGATGGAGCCACCTCCCCTTGACCTGCGGGGACAGCAGGGACGGAGCCACCTCCTCCTGAGCTGCGGGGACAGCGGGGGCAGGGATGGGACCGCCTCCCCCTGAGCTGCGGGGACAGAGAGGACAGCAGGGACAGGGGCAGAGCCACCTCCCCCTGAGCTGCAGGGACACTGGGGACAGGGATGGGACGTCCTCCCCCTGAGCTGTGGCTCCTCCCCAGCCGTGGCCTCGGACCGCATCTCCATCCACTCCATGGGCCACATGACCCCCGCGCTGTCCCCACAAAACCTCCTGTCCTGTGACACCCGAAACCAGCGCGGCTGCAGCGGGGGGCGCCTGGACGGAGCCTGGTGGTACCTGCGCAGGAGGGGGTGAGTGGGACAGGGGGGTGATGGGCTGGGATCCATGGGATGGGTAATGGGATAATAGGATGGGATGGGACTGGAGAGGATGGCACCAAACAAGATAGGATGGGATAGAATGGGACAGGAAAGTCATGGGATGGGATGGGATGGGATGGGATGGGATGGGATGGGATGGGATGGGATGGGATGGGATGGGATGGGAAGGGAGTGGGATGGGACAGGACAGGATGGAATGGGGCGGGGTGTTATGGGACAAGATGAAATGGGAATGGGACAGAATCGGATGGGGTGGGTTAGGGATAGGATGGGATGGGGCGAGACAATACGGGACAAGATGAAATGGGAATGGAAGAGAATTGGATGGGGTGGAACGATGGGATGGGGTGGGGTGGGAGACAGGGGCTGCTATGGGATAAAGGAGGTTTTGGGGCTTTGGTCACCTGGAGAAAGCCCATGAGATCCCCGGGCTTAACCTTGCTTGGATGGCTGGGGAATGAGGCTGCCAGGACAGGATGGACAGTGGGGTTTGGGATTGGGATGGAAATTGGGGTTTGGGACAGGGATGGACAATGGTGTTTGGGATCGAGATGGGAATGGGGATCAGAGTGGAGATGGGAGTGGGGTTTGGAGTGAAGATGGAAGTGGGGATTGGGATGGGGATGAGAGTGAGTTTTGGGATGGGAGTGGAAGAGGGATTGGTGTGAGGACAGAGAGTAAATTCATTACGGGGGTGGGATTGGGATGGGGCTGGAAGTTCGCTTTGGGATGGGGATGGCAGTGGGGTTCGGGATGAGGATGGAGCCGGTCCTTCCCCTCCCGCACCCCAGCGTGGTGACAGACGAGTGCTACCCGTTCACGAGCCAGCAGAGCCAGCCCGCGGCGCCGCCCTGCATGATGCACAGCCGCTCCACGGGCCGGGGCAAGCGGCAGGCGACAGCGCGCTGCCCCAACCCCCGGAGCCACGCCAACGACATCTACCAGTCCACGCCCGCCTACCGCCTCTCCTCCAGCGTGAGCGCCGGGCCCGCGGGCGGAGCGGGGAGCGGGAACGGGCCTTGGCTGGGGCTGCTTCACCTGGGAAAACCGAGCTTGGGAATGCGGCTGGGAAAACCCCGCTGGGGAGCGGCTCCTCCGCAGCGGCTGCCCGTGGGTGCTGGAGCTGCTCTGCTGCATCCCTGGGGTGGGAGGGCAGGGCTGGGGGTCCCGGCCTTGCTGCCACCCTCTGCCACCCGGTGCCAGCCTGTTCTGTGCTTGCAGGAGAAGGAGATCATGAAGGAGCTCATGGAGAACGGCCCCGTGCAAGGTACGGAGCTGGCCCTCTGTGCACCCCAAAAGGTTGGGGGAACAAAATAGGGGGGGAAAACCTCTCTGTCCATGCTGGGGGAGCTGTGGTGGCAGCCAGAACCCCCCTGAGCTGCTCCACCTGCGTGCCTGGGCAGTGCCGCCCCAGTGCCCATCACGCTGCCCACCCCAGCGGGCACCGGGTTGCTCATTAACTCCTGAGATTTAATCACCGCCTTGGCAGCTGCGTTTGTTTAACTTTATTTGTGCTTTTTGAAACCTCCTGGGAGTGTTGTTGCATTGCCCCGGGGAGGCTCCAGCTGCTGTTTGGAATTAAATGCCCCCACACCCCTCTGTGCCCACATCCCCCACCCAGGGGGACACAGAGCCATTCCCTGGGGACAGTGGCAGTGTCCCCAAACCCTCTGGCCATCCCCACAGCCATCCTGGAGGTGCACGAGGATTTCTTCATGTACAAGAGTGGGATCTATCGGCACACGCCCGTGGCTGAGGGGAAGGGGCCCAAGCACCAGAGGCACGGGACCCACTCGGTGAAAATCACGGGGTAGGTCTGGGGGTGGCCTGGGGGGCTCACAGGGGGGTGAGCCATCCCATCCCATCCCATCCTATTGATTCCCATCCCATCGTGTTCCACCCCATCCAATTCTCTTCCATTCCCATTTCATCTTGTCCCATATTGTCCTGTACCATCCCACCCTGTCCCTATCCCATCCCATCTGATTCTGATCCCATTCCCATTTCATCTTGTCCCATGACACCCAGCCCCATTCCATCCTGTCCTGTCCCATCCCACTCCCTTCCCATCCCACCCCACAACTTTCCTATCCCATCCTATCCCATCCTATCCCATCCTATCCCATTCAGGGTGGAAAAAATGTTCCCTTTGGGTGTCCCCGAGCTGGGAAATGAGACAGGGAGGGGATTGGTGGCACAAGGGACACGCGTGTGGTGCTCAGCACCCTGGAAAAGGGGGAGTTTGGAGGTGCAGACCCCCAGGATGGGGATGGATCTGCCCTGTGTCCGTGTTTCCTTCCTCCTGCCGTGGCTAAATATTCCTGCCCCTATTCCTGGAGCGGATGTCCCAACCTCGGATGGCCCTGGGGAGGTGCCGGGGCAGGAAATGAGCAGGGTCAGCCCTCCCTGTGCCTCAATCCCACCACGGGGCTGGGTGGGGAGACCTCGAAGTCTGGGGGTGCTTGGGGGACCCCATGTTTTGGGGGAACTTGGGGACCCCAAAGTCTGGGGGTGCTTGGGGACCTCAGAATCTGGGGGTGTTTGGGGACCCCACGGTCTGGGTGTGCTTGGGGGTACCCCAAAGTATGGAGGTGCTTGGGGGGACCCCACAGTCTGGGGGAGCTTGGGAACCCCAAAGCCTGGGGGAGCTTGGGGGGACCCCAAAGCCTGGGGGTGCTTGGGGGATCCCCCCTCACTCCCCTGTCCTTCTTCAGGTGGGGAGAGGAGCAGCTGCCTGATGGCCAGACCCAAAAATACTGGGTGAGTTTTGGGGTGAAGGGCTCAGCCATGGGGTGCTGCCATTCCCTGCACCCCTGTGGGGTCCAGCTTGGCTTTTTGGGGGTGTCACCGCCCTGAGCGTGTCCCCTGTCCCCTCTGCAGACGGCGGCCAACTCGTGGGGCACGGCGTGGGGCGAGGGCGGCCACTTTCGCATCGCCCGCGGCGTCAACGAGTGCGAGGTGGAGACCTTCGTGGTGGGGGTTTGGGGCCGCGTCAGCATGGAGGACATGCCCCACAAGTGAGCCCCACGATGTCCCCGATGTCCCCTATGTCCCTGTCCCCAGCATGGCCCTGTCCAGCTCACAGCACGCTGGGCAGGGGGCTGGCGCTGTCCCTATGTTCCATGGAAGGGGCTGGCACTGTCCCCCGTGTCCCCTGGAGGGGGCTGGCGCTGTCCCTATGTCCCATGGAAGGGGCTGGCGCTGTCCCTATGTCCCATGGAAGGGGCTGGCACTGTCCCCCGTGTCCCCTGGAGGGGGCTGGCGCTGTCCCCGTGTCCCTGGAGGGGGCTGCGTGTCCCCGCCGTGCTGACACAGCGGCTGGGGGCATTGGGCCGTGCGAGGGGGATGCTCCGGGGGCTGCTCCCGTCTCCCATGGGATTTACCCGCTAATCCCCCCTGCCCCGGGGCTCGGCTGGGCTGTGGTGGCGCCGGGGGGCTCTTCAAAGGCAGCTGCACCCCCCCCCAAAATCCTGGCTGTGGGATTTCTCCCCCTTTTCCCAATGGAAATTCCTGCCCCTCCCGTCCTGGCTCCAGCAGCTCCCCCCCAGCAGGGCAGCGCCGGAGTTTGGGGGTGAAATAACCCAACAAGGGGTTCCCCTGAGCCCCCAGGGCTGGGTGGTGCCAGGATGGGGTCCCCACCGTCCCCCCCAGCCCGTCCCTATGGTGCTATGGCCCTGCCACCCCCCTAGGGGACAGCAGGGACAAGGGAGGGCTCAGCCCCGTGGTGTCCCCGTGTCCTGGGGGGCCACAAGTGGGGTCCACGCAGCCAGCACAGCCCAGGACCTCCCCTCTCTCCCCCACAACCCAAGGGCTGTACTTTTAAGACATTTTTTCGTATTTATTTTGCTTTTTATTGTTTGTAAATAAAGTTATGGAAGCCTCAGAGCCCGGAGGGTGCGCTCAGTGCTCCGAGGGGGACGCGTGGCCCCTGTCACCCCCTGTCTGGGAGGCCCAGCGCGGCCTCGGGAAGGGCTGGGGGGGTGAGATAAGGCCCCGCTCATTGTCCACCTTCCGGCCCCGCCGCTCCGGTCACCGCGGCCAGCGCTGGCCACGCCGCGGGCACGCGCAGCCACTCGGGCCACCACGGCCACCTATGTCACCACGGCCAGGGGGTCACCACAGCCAGCTGTGCCACCGCACCCGGCTGCGGCCAGGTATTGCCACCACAGCCACCGTGCAGCTGGGCGGCCAAATGCCAGCTGCAAGTGCCACCACAGTGAGTTGTGCCACTGCAAGTGCCACCACAGTGAGATGTGCCACCACATCCACGGTGTCCCCACAGCCCCCGTGCCCTCCCTGGGCTGGCGCTGGGGCTGTTGTCGCCTTTTCCCAAGGCCTGCGTTGCTGGCGGTCGCTGTCCCTTCCCGTGTCCCCTCCCTCGGTCACCCCCGTGTCCCCACGCAGGGGACACTCACAGGGTGGAGGGCGGTGCCACCTGGTGGTGGCTTGCTGTAACTGCAGGATGGGTGCGAATATATTTATATATTTTTAAAATATGTAAAAATATATTTTGTATAGATAGAGATATAGATGTGTATAGATATCTCTGTGTGTATATATATACGTATATATATATGTATATATATATATATACATACAGGTGCCTGTTTGTGTTCACCTCCCCATATATATCTCAATATAAATCTCTCAATGTATATATATATATGTGTGTGTATATACCTGTATATTTATATATATATGTGTGCAAAAATATATATATTTTTATATATATATTTTTGCACACATCTATATAAAAATATCCTGTATATATTTCTATATGTGTATATATGTACATGTAACCACACCTGTTTAATATATATAATAATATATAATATAAATAATAGAAAAATATAACATATAAAATAAAATATAATATTTATAAGATATAAAAGATAATATATATTCTATATATTATATATTATATAAAAACACGTGTCTATTTACATATATACACGTGTATATAAACACATGACTTTATATATATTTACATGTGTATATATACATATAAAAATTTTTATAGGTTTATATGTATCTATATATATGTACATGTATGTATATATATTAAAAGTGTCTGTATATATATTTAGACATGAAAATATGCATGTACATATATATACATGTACACCAGTGTATATATACATATGTACCTATACACCTGTATGTGTGTATATATGTAAAGTATATGTAAATATATATCATGTAGGTATGTATTTTTAAATATATTTATATGTATTTTATATATTTTTACATATATGTATTTTATATACCTAAATATAGCATATAAAATATATTTAAATACATATATGTATTCATAAAATACATAACATACATCTATAAAATATAATTTATATTTTTGATAAGTATATGTATACATATAAATATATTTATATGTATTTACAGCCCCCAACCCCTCTGCCTCAAGCCCAAGCAGGGCTGAGCTCTGACTCAACAGAAATATTGGAAATGCTCAGGGGAAAACATCCTTGGAATGCTCGGGGATGGTTGGGAACAGCCAGTCCTGCCCGGGGCTGGAAAACACCGAGGTCACACAGAAAACACCGAGCCTGGCTCCTCCTGCTCATCTCAGACCTTTGAACCTTTTATTCCATAAGAATTCCTCCAAATCTCTCAGAGATTCCTCAGGGTGAATTCCAGGCTCATCACTCGGGAAGAAGACTCCGGCATTGATGGGATTTTTCTGTGCCTCAGGAGCCTCCCCCAAATTCTTTATTTTCCATATTTGGACATGAAATTCCTAAGAATTGATTTTAGGAAATGGTGTCCAGCCCTGGGACGTGTCCCCTGGTGCCACCACAGGGGACAGGAGGCACCTGACGTCCCCTGGAGCCCCCCCTGGACACAGAGACCACAGAGCAGCTGGAGCAGAACACATTTTATTCCAAAGCTGGAAAACCTGAGCTCTGAACTTTGTCTGGATTTGGCTTCAGGATTGGCAACAGCGAGGGGACAATCCCGTGGGGCTGCAGCAGCACATCCCATTCCAGCAGCCCCATGGAAAACAGGGATGAGACCCCCAGGAAAGCATTCCCAGGGCGGGATGTGCTCCCAGGGCACTCAGGGAGGGAAGGAAGGAGTTTTGTCCTCATTTTTCCCCTTTTCTGCTTCTTCCAAACCCAAAGTTCAGCTTTTCCTCCCCGAAACAGGGATGTTCTGCTGCAGGCACCTCGGGATGAAGCTGGAATTTGGGGCTGGCACGGGATCTGAGCTGCTTTGGCTGTCCCAGTTTGGCGTGGGTTTCACAAAATGGACACGAGGAATCCAAGCCAGGAAAACCCCAGCAGGATTTGGGGTGGATCAAGCTGGAAATTTGGCCCCGGGGGGAACTCTCAGAGGAACTCAGCATCATCCAACAGGGAAGATGAAGACGGCTGAAGGTTCTGGAGAGCTCCAGAATTCCCAGCATTTGGAGTGGGGATGTCAGAGCATCCGTGTCACCACCATGGTGAGGAAATCCTCGTAGCTGAGGCGGACGTTCCCCACCATGGCCGTGTCCTTCTCCCTGAAGGCGTCGGTGAGGCTCTGCAGCTGCATGCAGATGTGGATGAACCGGTCCAGCTGGATACTGGGATTGGGGGAACGCTGGGCGTACCGGGCCAGCAGCAGCTGGCTGAACTGGGGGCTCAGGTTGTAACCCATCTGGGAGAAAGCTGGGAGGAAGAAAACTTGGATTAAACCTTTCCAAATGGAGAGGGAATGGCTGTGTCCTGCTCCCCCATGTCCCACACACCCCATCTCCCACTCCCACCATCCTTCCCACTCAGGGTGTGCACGGGCAGGGCTCTCCAGAGGAACCAAACCACAAATTCCAGGCATTTTTCCCTTTCACACACACCCAAGAGCTCCTCCCCACAAACCAGGCTCCAGCCACTCATCATTTAGGAGGAATTCTGAGCTTCCTGAAGGAACTTTGTGCCCCACCCCTGCTGCAGCTCCTCCCCTGAGAACCTCCTGGTTTATCCCATGGATAATTCCCAAAGAAGCATCCCAGGAGCTCAGATCCCTCCAGCCTGGCCGCAGAGACCACTCCAGCAGGAATTCCACTTTCCAGCTGGGAACAGAGCCTGGAAATGGTTATGGGGGTGGTCAGGATGGGCCAGGCTGGTGGCTGTGGCCCTCACCCACCTTGCTGGAGCTCGCTGAAGCTGATGGAGCCGGACTGGTCCCGGTCATACTGCTGGAAGAGGCTCCTCCACTGCTGGATGAAGCGCAGCAGGGCGGAGAAGCCGTAGACGTCGATGCGCCCCGACCGCGTCTTGTCGAACATGTCTGGGCAGGGAGGAGCAGAAACAGGGCAGGGAGGAGGAGTGGAAAAGCTGCAGAAACTTCCAGGGAGCTCAGGATTCATGTCGTGGCTCCCTGGAATCCTGCTCTGATCCCAAAAATCCCCCTCGCCACGACTGCGATCCACTGGGACCGTTCAACCTCAAGGCTGGTAAGAAACGGCACCAAAAGCTGAGGTTGGGGCAAGCTTTGGGTGAATCTCTGCATTTTTGGGGCTTTCCTCACTTTCCTCCCTGTCTTTCTGGGATGTGGGGCTTGTGCAGAGCTGGGATTTCCTTTCCCAAGCAGGATTTTGGGTCCTTCACCCATGTCCAAACCATGGGAGCTGCTTGGTTTGCCCAGCTCCAGCCAGGAGCAATACCCAGGGAAAAAGGGGAATTCACCCCAAATCCAACCAAACCAGATGAGAAGAGGGGAAGGAGATCCCAAACTCACTGATCATGAGCAGACAGGTCTCATCGTTGAACGAGGACCAGTTGTTGTTGACCAGAGCCTGCTTCAGCTCCTTGACGGAGATGAACCCGCTGTGATCCGTATCCACCGTCTGGAACCAGGAAAACGCCTCGGGATCCACTCCTGGGGGGGCATTCCCTGCTCGGGGAGAGGCCATCGGAGCTGTCACCTTCCCCTCGGACAGGCCACGGGCTGGGCTGGCCCCGGGGGTGGCTCGCAGGGCCGGGCAGAGCTTCTCCTCCCACGGGATTTACAGCCCGGTAAAATCCCGGGAGAACGGGGCTGGGATGGGCACGGAGCGGCTGGAGCCGGGAATGGGCTGGGAACCGGAGCCTGGTGGAGCTCGGGGGTGGACAGGGAGCCACGGTGCTGCCCCACAAATCCGGTAGCACCGGGAGATTGGTGTGGGATGAAAGTTTTAGGGCTGCCTGGCACTTCCTCTTCCTCCCCTTTCTCTTTTTCCTCCTCCTCTTTCTCCTTTCCCTCCTCCTCTTCCTTCTCCTCCTTCTCCTCCTCCTCCTCCAGGATTTCAAAATAATAAACCGGGACACCCAATTTCATCCCCGTGGTGGCTTCTGCTGAGCTGGGGACCCCCTCAACCCCCACCGGGGGGCACCGCAGTGGGGACTCCCCATCCCCTCGACCCCGCACCGGGCTGGGGACCCCATCGTTCCCCGCCTTGTCCCGGTACCGCCGCAGGGAGATCCCGGACTCACCTCCCGGGGCCGGCCCGCCGTAGGGCCCGGGCTGGGGGCTGCCGTAGGGGCCGCCGTAGGGAGCCCCGGGCGGGGGATGCCCGTAGGGTCCCGGGGGTGGCCCCCCGCCGTAGGGACCCCCGGGCGGGGGATGCCCGTAGGGTCCCGGGGGTGGCCCCCCGCCGTAGGGAGCCCCGGGGTACGGCCCGACCGGGGGGGGCTGTCCTGCGCCGGCGTAGCCCTGGGGAGGGGACAGAGCCGGTGTGAGGCGGGCACCGGGCACCGGGATGGGCACGGGACGGAGCGGGTGTCGCTCACCCTGGAGACCCTGCGCGCCTCCCGTGGCCCCGAACCCCGGACCAGCGCCCGGTCCGACCCCCGCCCTGGTCACATCTCGATCCCGGTCACGGTCCCGATCCCGATCCCGGTCACATCCCGATCCCGTTCACGGTTCCAATCCCGGTCACAGTCCGGATCCCGGTCACAGTTTGGATCCCGATCCCGATCCCGGTCATAGTCCGGATCCCGGTCACAATCCCGATCCCGGTCACAGTCTCGCTCCCGGTCACAGTCCCGATCCCGGTCCCTGGTTCCTGGCGCCGCTCCGGGTTCCGGTCCCGCTCCCCGGTCCCCATGCCCTGCCCCCCGGTCCCGGTCGGGCTCCCTGCCGCCCCTCCCACTCCTCTGGTCCCGTTCCCGGTCCCAGTTCCAGTTCCGCGCTGCCGCTCCGGGCCCGGGTCCCGATCCCGATCCCGATCCCGATCCCGATCCCAATCCCAATCCCAGTCCCGGTCCCGGTCCCGCACCTGCCCCGGGTACGCCATAGCGGGTCTTCCGCCCCGGCCACGCCCTGATGACGTCACCGAAACGACCTGCACCCATTGGCTACGCTGGGCAGTGACCACGCCTCTTGGGGGGGCGGAGGCTGAACGGTGACGCGCGGGAAGCGCGCGCCCGAGGGAGGCATTAAAGCGGCAACGGCGCCTGCGCGGGGTGGGGCCCACCGGGAGCGGGGATAGCGCCGGGATCAGCCCGGGAATGGGGCTGGAATTCCCCGGGAGTTCAGCCGGGATCAGCCTGGGAATGGGGCTGGTGACCCCACAAAATGAGGGCTGGGATTCCTCTGGCAGCAGGACCGAGATCCCTCTAGGAGCAGGGCTGGGATGGCGGTCTGGGATTCCCAGGAATTCCAGGCATGATCCAAGAGTAGGGCTGGTGTCAGCCTGAGAGTAGGGCTGGAATCCCCACAAGACCACAGGAATTAGTTTGGGATTCCTCCAGAGGCAAAGCTGGGATCCCATCCCATCCCAGATCTCCTGGAACCAGGGCTGGGATGTGCTGGGATGAGAGCGGGATCTCCCCAGGAACGGCGCTGGGACACCCCCAAATCACGGCTGGGATTGCCCTGAGACATCCCAGGATCCCCTGGCATCAGGACTGGCACTCCCCCATCCATCCCAGGGAGCTCAGCGTCACCGTGTCCCCAACCAGAGTGGGCTCAGAACCGGCCCGAGCAGCATCCCTTGGTGACAGGGTGCTGACAGGGCAGGGGACAAGGCACAGAGCCACCCGTGTGCACTCACAGGTGTATTTTTGGGGCAGGATCCACCCATCCCCACCATTGCCACGGAGCTCTACAAGCCCTGAGCCCCCTGCCACGGTGACAGGCTGGGGACAGGGGACAAGGGCTGGGGACGAGGCACAGACCCACCCACATCCACTCACAGGTGTATTTTTGGGGCAGGATCCACCTGCCCCCACCATTGCCTGTACAAGCCCCCCTGAGCCCCCCAGCACGGGCACGGCCCCGGCACAGCGGGGTAAAACACGAACAATATTAACAGCAAATCTGGGGGGGCTCGGGGGGCACGGGGGGCTCAGCCAAAGGGACCCTTGACGTTCTTGGGCTGGAAGAGCGGCTGCTCCACGGGCAAGGCTCCCAGGCAGTCGGCAGGGTTGCAGTGCCCCGTTTTGCCCGGCTGCCCCGTGGCACCGGGAGGGCCGGGGATGCCAGGGATGCCCTGCTGCCCCACGGGGCCCGGGGGACCCATCTTGCCGTAGCCCGGTGGCCCTTGGGGACCTGGAAGAGACGGAGTGAAGGAAAAGTGGGGTGGCAGCAAAGCCCAGGGTGGGGCTGGGGGTCGGGAGGAGGGAGGGGGCTCACCTGGGGGTCCCGGGGGGCCGCTGTCCCCCATCAGCCCCACGCCTTTCTCGCCTTTCTCTCCTTTGGCACCCGGCTCACCTGGGGGAGGGAGAGGAGGGCTGAGAACCTGGCACAGCCGCAGCATCCCAGTGCCAGGGACACTGGGAATGAACTGGGGACACTGGGAATGAACTGGGGACACTGGGAATGTCCTGGGGACGCTGGGAATGAGCTGGAGACACTGGGAATGAACTGGGGACACTGGGAACAGCCCAGAGACACTGGGAATGAACTGGGGATACTGGGAACAGCCCAGGGACACTGGGAATGAACTGGGAACACTGGGAACAGCCCAGAGACACAATGGAAATATCCTGGGGACACTGGGAATGAACTGGGGACACTGGGAATGTCTTGAGGACACTGGGAACACCCCAGAGACATTGAGAATATCTTGGGGACACCGGGAACACTGCAGGGACACTGGGAATGCCCCAGGGACATTGAGAACATGATGGGGACACTGGGGACACCTCGGGGACATCGGGAACACAGCAGGGACACCGGGAACACTGCAGGGACACTGGGAATGCCCCAGGGACACCGGGAAGGTGCTGTGGGCACTGGGAACACCACAGGGACATTGACAACATCCTGGGGACACCAGGAACACCCCAGGGACACCAGGAACATCCCGGGAACATTGGGAACACCGCAGGGACATTGATATCATCTTGAGGACACCAGGAACACCCCAAGGACACCGGGAACACTGCAGAGACACTGGGAACACCCCAGGGACACCAGGAACATCCTGGGGACACCAGGAACACTACAGAGACACCAGGAACATCCTGGGGACACTGGGAACACCACAGGGACATTGAGAACATCTTGGGGACACCGGGAACACCGCAGGGACACACGGAATGCCCCAGGGACATCGGGAAGGTGCTGCAGACACTGGGAACACCACAGGGACATTGAGAAGATCTTGGGGACACTGGCAACACCCCAGGGACACCGGGAACACTACAGAGACACCAGGAACACCACGGGGACACCAGGAACACCGCAGTGACACCGGTGACACTCCGAGGAGCAGCACGTACCCCGCATGCCCGGCACGCCCTGCCGCCCCTCTCGGCCGATCTGCCCCGGCATGCCCGGGGAGCCGGGGGGTCCCGGCCGGCCGGGAAGCCCGTCCTTGCCGGGGGGACCGGGCCTGCCCGGGGACGCCACCATCTCCACCGGGAAGTGCAGCCGGGAGGTGTAATAGGCCATCCGCTCTGCGGGGACGCAAATGGGGACAAAAACGGGGACAAAAGCTGAGCTCAGCCAGTGGGGACAGGGCAGGGACAGGGTGGGGACAGGGTGGGGACACAGGGAGGGTCACCACCCCCCGTTACCGTCAAACATCTTGTTCAGCTCCTGGCGGATGAAGCGCTTGACCTCGTCGTAATTGACCACATCTCCCTGTGGGGACAGAGGGGACACAGGAGGGGACACAGGAGGGGACACGCGAGGGGACAGGGGACACAGGAGGGGACATGTGAGGAGACAGGGGGACATGCCAGGGGACACAGGAGGGGGCACAGGAGGGGACACACAAGGGGACACAAGGGGACACGTGAGGGGACATGAGGGGACACTCAAGGGGACACAGGAGGGGACACCCGAGGATACACGCGAGGGGACATGAGGGGACACAAGGGGACATGAGGGGACACACGAGGGGACATGCGAGGGGACATGTGAAGGGACACAAGGGGACACCAGGGGACATGGCCACCACTCCCCACCACAGGGACATCGTCCTGTCCCCCGACACGGCCACCCGCTGTCCTTACCATCATGCCCGGGGGTCCCGGCAGGCCGGGGCTGCCCGCGGGGCCCGGCGAGCCTGGGGGTCCCCTCTCCCCCGCGGGGCCCCGCGGCCCCACCAGCCCCATGGAGCCGCTTTTGCCCGGCCCCCCTGGCATCCCGGCTCTGCCCTTCTCCCCGGGGTAGCCGCGCTCGCCGGGGGCTCCAGCGTCACCCTGCGGATGGGAAAGGTCAGTCCTGGTGTGCTGGGACAGCTGTGGGACAGCGCAGTGACCGTGGTGGCACTGCCAGCTGGCACAGCCTCACCTTCTGTCCAGCTGGGCCCGCAATGCCCGGTTTGCCTGGTGGTCCCTAAAAGACAGGAGCAGTGTGACAGGGATGTCATCCCAGCCAGGCCAGGGGGTGACAAAATCCGTGTCCAGCAGGGCAGAAAGCTCCAGAGAACCCTGTTCACCTCCTTCCCAACGGGTCCATCCGCTCCCTGCTCTCCCTGCGGGGACAAAGAGGGACAGCGTGAGGTGGTGACACCACAGAGCCACCCCAAGGTCCCCACGCTCCGGGGTGCAGGGTCCTGCTGTGCTCACCGGTGGTCCTGGGTGTCCTGGGGGTCCCGGCTGTCCTGGCATTCCCGGCAGACCCCGCTCGCCCACGGAGCCGCGCTCGCCCTTCAGTCCCTATGGAGAGGAGGGAACGGGAACACCGTGAACATCGGGATCAGGGGATCCCAAAACCCCCAAAACCCCACCCCAAAGCCCCTGTGGAGAGGAGGGACCGGGAGCACCGGGAGCATCGGGATCAGGGGGTCCCAAAACCCCAAATCCCCACCAAAAACCTCCTGTGGAGAGGAGGGACCAGGAGCACTGGGAGCATCGGGATCAGGGGATCCCAAACCCCCAAATCCCCACCCCAAAGTCCCTATGGAGAGGAGGGATCGGGAGCACCAAGAGCACTGGGATCAGGGGATCCCAAACCCCCAAATCCCCACCCCAAAGCCCCTGTGGGGAGGAGGGAACGGGAGCACCAGGAGCATCGGGATCAGGGGGTCCCAAAACCCCAAATTCTGACCCCCAAAGCCCCTGCAGGGAGGAGGGATCGGGAGCACCAAGAGCACTGGGATCAGGGGGTCCCAAAACCCCAAATCCCACCCCAAATCCCCTGTGGGGAGGAGGGACCGGGAGCACCGGGAGCATCGGGATCAGGGGATCCCAAACCCCCAAATCCCCACTCCTGGCACTACTCACCACCCCAGCCAGGCCAGCAGGTCCTGGCTGTCCTGGGCTGCCAGGGGGACCCTGGGGACAGAGACAGGGAGGTCAGCTGGGTGTCACCAGTGGTGTCCCCACTCCCTGCCCCAAAGAGATCCCCACTGGAATCCCCCCATTGTGGGGACAGCAACTTACGATGAGCCCTGGGGGTCCCTGCCGGCCTTGGGGTCCCATGGGTCCGGGGTCACCCTGAGGAAGGCAAGGTGAGGAGGAGGAGGATGAGGAAGGCAGGGTGGTGACAAGGGGGTGACAAGGGGGTGCCAGGGGTCACTCGCCTCAGCTCCTGGCCGGCCCGTGCTGCCCGGGGGGCCGGGTTTGCCACAGTCACCCTAAAAGGAGGAAGGGACAGTGAGTGGCGTCCTGGCCATGCCCAAGGTCCTTGGGGACATCACCAGGCAGTGTCACCACGGCTCACCTTCGGTCCTGGCAGCCCTGGGTGTCCTGTCTTGCCCTTGAAGCCCTGGAGGGAGAAAAGAGCTGGGTGGGGGTACCAAGGTGATGCCAGGTGACCCTGACCCTGCAGTGATGGTCCAGGGCCACCACCCTCAGCTCGGTGTCACCAGGAACACGACAGGGGACAGTCCTGGCTCAGGGGAGCCCAGCTTGGCTGCCAGGGAGGGGTGACGAGGAGGGTGTCACTCACCGGAGGACCCATCATCCCTGGTGGCCCGGGGGGACCGGGGTCACCCTGGGGACAGACAGACAGACAGACAGGGGTTGGGGGTGTCCTGGGGGGTGCAGGATGGCTGCCCCCCACCCAAACCCAGCCTCACCCTCAGCCCTGGCTTGCCGTCCTTGCCATCCAGTCCTTCCAAGCCAGCAGGGCCCTGCGGGGACAAGGTGACAGTGACAGAGGGAGGGCAGCACTGGGGAGCTCTGGGGGACTTGCTCAGGGCATCCCAGGCCATGGGAACAGATCCCTGGGGATGGGAATGGGTCCCTGGGGATGGGGACAGATCCCTGGGAATGGGAACAGATCCCTGGGAATGGGAATTTGGGGTATGGGAGGGATACAGGGCACGGGGATGGGAACAGATCCCTGGGAGTGGGAACAGATCCCTGGGGGTGGGAACAGGTCCCGTGGGATGAGAACAGATCCCAGGGAATGGGAACAAGTCCAGGGGATGGGAACGTTCCCTGGGGATGGGAATGGTGTTGCTCCCAGGAGCACCCAAGGGTGACACATGGGGGGGTCTTACCTGGATTCCGGGGGGTCCGGGGGGCCCGGGGGGCCCCGGCATCCCCGTGGGGCCCCGCATGCCCTCGCTGCCCTGCAAGAGCCGCAGGAGGTGACAGGCAGGTCACAGGCAGGGCCACCAGACCCGGCCCCAGCCCAAGGGACAGTGCCACCTGTGGCACTCACCTTCTCTGAGGGTGGCACTCACCTTCTCTGCCACAGGCCCCGGTGGCCCAGCTGGACCAACCTTTCCCGGGAAACCAGGAGGGCCCTAAAGAGGAGAGGGGTGCTGAGTGAAGGGGGATCCCAGCCCATAAATCCTGCTCTTTCCTGGCTTGATTTAATGGGATTGACCCGGCGCTGCTCCCTGCTCCCCACCGCACTCGTGTCCCCCGTGTGGAACCCTCTGTCCTGTGGGGACACAGGGACACACAGCCAGGGATGGACACACAGCCAGGGATGGACACACAGTCCCTCTCCCAGGGTGCTGGAATTCCCAGTGGGATTTATTCAGAATTCCCAGTGGGATTTATTCAGAATTCCTGGTGAGTTGTACTCAGAATTCCTGTTGGGATTTACTCAGAATTCCTGTTGGGATTTACTCAGAATTCCCAGTGGGATTTACACAGGATTCCCAGTGGGGCTTACTCAGAATTCCCAATGGGATTTACTCAGAATTCCCAATGGGATTTGCTCAGAATTCCCAGTGGGATTTACTTGGAATTCCCAGCAGGATTTACTTGGAATTCCCAGCAGGATTTACTCAGAATTCTCAGTGGGATTTACACAGACTTCCCAATGGGATTTACTCAGAATTCCCAGTGGAATTTACTCAGAATTCCTGGTGGGATTTACTCAGAATTCCCAGTGGGGTTTACTCAGAATTCCTGGTGGAATTTACTCAGAACTCCCAGTGGGATTTACTCACAATTCCCAGTGGGATTTACTCACCGGTGGTCCCGGGAAGCCAGGCTGGCCCTGGAAGCCCTGAGGAGAGACAGGAGCTGAGCTGGACCCCACATCCCACGGGGGTGGCCCTGGGGGTCCTGTCCCCTTTGGGGACACTCACCTGGTCCCCCTTCTCTCCGGCACTTCCCGGCAGCCCACGCTCACCCCTGGGACCCTGTGGAAAGATGGGATGGGGTGGTGGGAGCACCCCAAACCCCCCCAGCCACCCCATCCCTCCCCACAGCCCCCAAGGTGGGCACCTACCGCTGGCCCCACGGGGCCGGGCAGCCCGTCCATGCCGGGGGGACCCTGGGAAGGATGGAATAGGATCAGTGGAGGTGGATGGGAGGTGCCAGCCCCGGTGCCCATGGAAAGGGGGCACCTGGGGCAGCCCCCAGCCCCAGTGCCCACGGAGAGGGGCCCTGAGGGACTCACCAGCTCCCCTTTCTCACCGGGTGGACCCACGTAGCCTCGCTCGCCTTTGATGCCCTGGGAAGGGAGGGACAAAGTGGGGATGTGGGGCACGGGTGGGATTTGGGGCATGGGTGGGATATGGGGCATGGATAGGATTTGGCACAGAGATGGGATTTGGGGCATTGTATGAGATTTGGGGAATGGGTGGAATTTGGGGCATGGATAGGACATGGCACAGAGATGGGATATGGGGCATGGGTGGGATTTGGGGTACAGGTGGGATTTGGGGCATGGGTGGGATTTGGTGCATGGGTGGGATTTGGGGTACAGGTGGGATATGGGGTATGGATGGGATTTGGGGCATGGGTAGGATTTGGGTTATGGGAGGAATTTGGGGTACGGGTGGGATATAGAGTATGGGTGGGATTTGGTGCATGGGTGGGATTTGGGGTACAGGTGGGATATGGGGAATGGATGGGATATGGGGCATGAATGGGATATGGGGCATTGGATGGGATATGGGGCACAGGTGAGATTTGGGGCATGGGGGAATTTGGGGCATGGATGAGATTTGGGGCATGGGTGAGATTTGGGGTACAGGTGGAATATGGGGCATGGGTGGGACATGGGGCATGAGTGGGACATGGGACATGGATAGGATTGGGCACGGGGATGGGATTTGGGGCAAGGATTGGATATGGGGCATGGGTGGGATTTGGGGCATGGCTGGGACATGGGGCATGGATAGGACATGGCACAGGGCTGGGATTTGGGGCAGGAATGGGATTTGAGGCAGGAATGGGGCACAGGGGCTGGCAGGGGCGGCCTGTTCCCCCCAGTACTCACAGGAAGGCCGGGTGGCCCCGTGGCCCCGGGGTATCCTGGCTGTCCTGGAGGTCCCTGTGAGTGAGGATGATGACATTGAACCACCTGCAGCCCCCCAGCCAGGTGCCACCCCCTCAGGCCACCAGTGTCCCCTGTCCCCTCATCCCACAGCACTCACCGGCTCCCCCTTGGCTCCGGCCAGCCCCGCAGGGCCACGCTCCCCTTGCAGACCCTTGGTGGGGAGAAGAGAGGAGATGCAGGGGGGTCTCCGGGGCTGTGCCCGCCTGGCAGCAGGAGCTGGGCACAGCCCGTGGGCTCTGTGCCCTCTGCCAGCCTGCTGGCACCTGCCTGGGCTCCCTCCACCCCTGCAGGCACCGGGGGCGGTGCCCAGGTGTGGTGGGGATGCTCAGACCCTGGTGCCATGGAAATGCCAGCCCTGGAGGGGCTGTGTGGGGTGCCCAGGTCTGGGTGCAGCCCTCAGCTCCAGCCTGGTGCCCCCCGTCCTCCCGGGGTGACACGGGGACCTCTGGGGTGGGTTAGTGGGGTGACGTGGCACCGAGGTGACACAGAAGGACAGGACACACTGGCACACCGCAGAGCACGGCCCACAGAGAGCCCCAGGGAGGCCCTGGGGTGACGGTGACATTAGTGGACGAGGGGACACGAGCAGGAGCGCGGGATCCTCCGGGAGCCGCCTGCACAGCCCCACCACCGGCTCCTGTGGGGAGCGAGTAGGGGCAGCAGGAGGGTGGAGACGGAGGTGGAGGTGAGGATGAGGATGGAGATGGTGGTGGAGATGATGGAGATGGAGGTGGAGGTGGAGATGGAGATGGAGATGGAGATGGAGATGGAGATGGAGATGGAGATGGAGATGGAGATGGAGATGGAGATGGAGGTGAGGATGAAGATGGAGATGGTGGTGGAGATGATGGAGATGGAGGTGGAGGTGGAGGTGGAGATGGAGATGGAGATGGAGGTGAGGATGAAGATGGAGATGAAGACGGAGGTGGTGGTGGAGGTGAGGATAAAGATGGAGATGAAGATGGAGATGGAGATGAAGATGGAGGCTGAGTGACCACACAGGAGTGAGGAGGAGGATGAGCCCAGGCCACAAACGGGATCCTCCTGGTGTCCCTGGTGGCCCTCAGAGGAGCTGTGACAGTCACCTGGCCCAGGTGGCACCTCCCTGGAGCCACACCAGCTCCCGCAGTGCCGAGGGGACCCAGCAGGTGCCGAGTGCCACCACCAGGTCCCTGAACTGAGGAAGATCATCCCCAAATCATCAAATCCGGGTCCGCCGGGACCCCCTGCTTTGGGATGGAGGAGCGAGAATGGTGGGATGGAGATGGAATGGAAGGGCAGCTGTGCTGGGCTGTCCCCAGCAGGGACAGGGACAGGGGACACAGCCAAACCAAGCGGCAGCGACACAAGGGGCACAGAGCGGAGCCGTGCTGCGTTCTTACGGGCAGTCCGGGGGCGCCCGGCGTTCCAGGGAAGCCTGGGGGGCCCTGAGGGGAGAAACAGGGAGGTCACAGCTTGGAAAAGGCGCTGGGGAGCCTGGCCTGAGCCCTGGGGGTGCCACAGAGCTCCTGCTCCACCTCCGGGCCGGCAGCAGCGTCACCTCCATGTCCAGCCTCCATGGGGACATCCGTGGGGACATCCGCGCCGTGCCATGTCACACCTCACCATGCTATGGCCCTCTGCCTCAGGGCAGGGTGCCAGGCCCCTTTGCCAACCTGCTTTGAGGTGCTGAGAGCCCCCAGACCCCCCAGCCCGGGCAGGGGTACTCACGATGGGTCCGGGTGGTCCTGGGGGTCCGCGCAGCCCTGGGGAGCCCTGGAGGAGGATGGAGGTGCCAGTGTTAGCGTTCAGAACCACATAATCATGAGAATGATGAAGGTGCTTTTATTGAAGAGCTCTGGGTGTCAGGGGTACAAACCCAAATCTGACCCCGACATTTTATATTCGATCGTTATATTAAATAACTTTCATGTTAATTATTAAACTTATATTGTTCTGTTGCATACATAGATTTCATCCATGCATGGGCTCCTCGTGGTCCCCCTCAAACTTCTAACACAGTTTCTCATGATTCTTCTTATGATTAAACAATAATTATATTTAATTACTAAACAATCATCACATCTAACAATTATATCATTTATCCTATACTGCTTACTCAGGTGCAATTTCACACGATCTGGCAAACACAAAGCCTAACATTTTCAGAGTCTATTTTTAACGTTTTTGCAGGGCCCCACTAAGTCTAGCTTCTCCCGAATTTTATGATTTTAAAACCTTTTACTATCACCAGGTGTGACCATCGAGGTGGGGACAGCACCACGGGACGTGGCACAGTGCCCAGAACGGGCAGGGTTGGATGGGTTGGATGTGTTGGATGGGTTGGGTGGGTTGGATGGGTTGGGTGGGTTGGGTGGGTTGGATGGGTTGGATGGGTTGGATGGGTTGGAAGGGTTGGGTGGGTTGGAAAGGTTGGGTGGGTTGGATGGGTTGGGTGGGTTGGATGGGTTGGATGGGTGGGTTGGGTGGGTTGGGTGGGTTGGGTGGGTTGGGTTGGTTGGGTGGGTTGGATGGGTTGGATGGGTGGGTTGGGGTCACCCACCTGCTCTCCTCGCTCTCCTGGTATCCCCGGCGCTCCTGGCAGCCCGGGGTGTCCAGCGCAGTCAGGGCTGTCACCCTGCAGGGGATGGGGACACATCAGGACACCGAGGTGGCGCTGCCAGCCACACTGAGCCATGCCAAGCCTCCCCAAAGCCCCCACAGTGCTGGGTGACCAGCAGGGGTCATGCCTGGGGTGGCACCAGGACAGTGTGTCACTCTGTCACTCACCCGAGCCTCCTCTGCTCGTGGGAGCTGCGCAAGGCACTGGAAAAGAACCCCGGAGTCACCCAGTGTGACAAAGGACCAGCCTGTCCCTCCTCAGGATCCCCACTGGGGCTGTGCTCGCATTCCCAGAGGGGCCGGTGTCCCACCAAATCCAATTCCCCGGTGTCACAGACATCTTTTATGAAAAATCCTTTCCTTAGGATTTTTCCTCCTGAGAAGCTGAGAGGCCTCAGGAACAA
>JAWWMS010000091.1:4872636-4883478 GCA_035048045.1 Chlorospingus semifuscus
TATAATATATACTATATATTGCATATATAAATATATGCATATAATTTTATATATTTTATATATTTATATGTTGTGTTATGTTTAATATAATATATATCATAAAACAATAAATCAAGCCTTCTGAAACATGGAGTCAGATCCTCACCCTCAGACCCCTGTGAACACTGTCACACCCCCCACCCACTGAGTGGCCCCCACACCCCTGGCACCCCCCTGGCACCCCCCTTACCTACCGGCTGCCCGCTGGAGCCGGGGAGCCCCCGCTGCCCCTCGGGGCCCTGCGAGGAAGAGGAGGGTGAGGGAAGCGCCTGGCTGCACCAGGATCAATGTGCCGGCAGGGTGGCACTGCCCACCCCCAGGGCAGGACCTACCGGTGGCCCTGTGACGCTGCTCCCTGGTGGCCCTGGTGGCCCGGGGGGTCCTGTGGCACCTTTGGGGCCCGGAGAGCCCTGCAGAGGAAGGACAGCAGGAATGGGGAGCACGGGGCGCACCGAGGGCTGGGGGACGCTCCCTTACCTTGGCACCTTTGTCTGCTGCCATCCCCGGGGGTCCCTGCGGTCCTGGGGGGCCCTGGGGGCAGGACAGGGTGTTGGTTCCCCCTCATGGAGGGGACAATGCTGTCCCCAGAGCCACCACAGAGGGCTGGCAGGGGTGTGACCCCATCAGCCAGGGCTGGGCACCCCAAAAGCCACCCCAACACCCCAAACCCTACTCACAGTGGGGCCAGGGGGTCCGGGGCTCCCGGGGTCTCCCTGGGGAAAGCAGAGGGTGTGAAAGGCACCGGAGCCACCCGGCAGGGGACAGCAGGGGACAGCACAGGCACCCCAAAACCCACCTGAGGTCCTGGCTGGCCGATCCCTCGCAGTCCTGGCTCACCCTGTGGACACAGAGGGGCAGGGAGGTGTCCCCAGAACCCCACTGGGGACACAGAGGGGCACCCCAGGACCCCACTGGAGACACAGAGGGGCAGGGAGGTGTCCCCAAAACCCCACTGAGGACACAGAGGGGGCACTGAGGTGTCCAAAGGACCCCACTGGGGACAAAGGGGGCACTGAGGTGTCCCCAAGACCCCACTGGGTACACAGAGGGGCACTCCAGGACCCCACTGGGGACACAAAGGGACACTGAGGTGTCCCCAGGACCCCACACCCCACACCTTGCACCCCACTGGGGACACAGAGGGACAGGGAGGTGTCCCCAGGACCCCATTGCAGACGCAGATGGGCACTCCAGGACCCCACTGAGGACACAGAGGGGCACTGAGCTGTCCCCAACACCCCATCCCTGCACCCCACTCACCTGCAGCCCCTTGGGCCCGGCAGGACCCCGCACCCCCGGCAGCCCCGGCTTGCCCTAAAACACAGCAGGGTGACCCCGAGGGCACAGTGCCAGCGGGCTCTGTCCCATGGGGAGGGAGGGGACACTCACGGCTCTGCCAGGCTGCCCGATGCCCGGCGGGCCCTGCTCCCCTTTGGGCCCCGGGATGCCCACGGCTTTTCCCGGGATGCCCTCGGTGTCCGGGAGGTGCCCGAGCATGGCAGGGTGAGGCTCACACGGTTCTCCCTGCAGGGAAGGGGACAGGACAGGGATGGTGACACTGCAGGGACAGGGTGCAGCTGCCCAGAATTGGGGCTCTCTCCTCACCTTGTCACCTTTAGGGCCGGCTGGTCCCCTGATGCCAGGCTCACCCGCCAGCCCTGGCACACCGGCCATGCCCGGCGTGCCCGGGTCACCCGGGCTGCCAGCGTCACCCTGGCAAAGAGAGGGGACAAAGGTGGCACACAGAAGTCACAGCGCCCTCTGTCACCGCTGAGCCACCCCGAGTCCCTCTGCTCACCTTCTGTCCCTTGTCACCAGCCTCGCCCGGTCTGCCCTGGGGAAACGCAGCAAGGGGTCAGGGTGGGGCATGCCCCCCAAAAACGGGCACGGGGGGCACGGGGGGCACGGGGGGCACTCACCGCTCTGCCCGAGGGGCCAGCAGGACCCCTCTCACCCGGTGGCCCCGGCACTGCCACCACTGTCGCTGTCCCTTGCAGGGCTTGAGGGGTGGGAGGGCATTGCCCGCACTGGTCACCCTGCGAGGGGACATTCCAGCTGGGAGGTGGCTTTGGGGATGGGGACATGGCTCCCTGACCTCCTCAGCGCAGATCTCAGCAGGGACAGGGCAGGGACAGGGCAGGGACAGGGACAGGGACAGGGCAGAGATGAGGCAGGGACAGGGACAGGGCAGGGACAGGGACAAGGCAGGGACAGGGCAGGGACAGAGCAGGGATGCGGCAGAGACAAGGCAGGGACAGAGCAGGGACAGAGCAGGGACAGAGCAGGGACAGGAGTGTCCCCGGTGCTGCACCCACCTTCTCTCCCTTGAGCCCCCTCACACCTGGGTCTCCCTTCTCTCCCGGCATTCCCTGCACGGAGAATCCACAGCACAGGTGACACCACTGTCCCCAAAACTCAGCTCTGACACCCCTGACCCCCCCTAAAATGTCCCCACTCACCGGTCTGCCCGTGGGTCCCACATGGCCAACGTCCCCCTGAAATGGAGCAGGGCCAGGAGCAGAATTAGGGTCGGGATTAGCCAAGCCTGGGATGTCCAGAGGGGACGGGGGTCACTCACCTTGTCACCTTTGATCCCGGCCAGCTCGGACAGCCCCTCCTGGCCCTGCTGGACACACGTGTGGTCACTGTCCTGGCACCCAGAGGTGTCACCCAGCCCCGGGACAGGGGTCCTGCTCTGGGACAGGGACAGGGGGTCCCACCCCGTGACAGGAGGGTCCCATTCCGACCCGGGACTGGGGGTCCCGCCCCGGGACTGGGGGTTGCCACCCCGGGACTGGGGGTCCCGCCCCGTTACTCACCGGCAGCCCCGGCTGCCCCTCGAGGCGCAGCGCAGCGAGGACACGGAGATGATCGCAGGGCTGGCACGAGTCCCCCTGGTGGGGACAGCAGGGGACAGCTCAGGGGCTGCAGTGGCCGGGCAGGGGGTGGCATGGAGGGTCACACACTCACCTTGTCGCCTTTCATGCCCTGGATGCCGGGGTCGCCCTGGGGAGGGTAAAGAAGGAGGTGGGCGCTGCTCGGTGTCCCCCAGCTGGAGATGGGGACACCCAGCGCGGCCCGTGTCACCTACCCTGTCCCCTTTGGGTCCTGCGGGGCCGGGGGTGTCCTGGAGAGGGGGAAAGAGAGGGAACATCAGGGATGCTGAGGTGACACCGCTGTGCCCTCCATGCCTGGGTTCAGACTCACCGAGATCCCGTCCCTGCCGGGCGCTCCGGGCTCTCCCCGCGGCCCCGGCTGGCCGGGAATTCCGGGAATTCCGACGGCACCGAGTGTCCCCGCGGTGGGACACGGCTGGCACGGCTCGCCCTGCACGGTGACAGCAGTGACACAGAGCCCGGGGTCGGTGCGGTGGCCCCCAGGATGTCCCAGGCAGCCGCAGGACCGGGGATGTGACAGTGGTCACCGTGTCACCTCACCCGTGTCACTGCACCCACCATGTCACCCCACCAGTGTCACCGTACCCACTGTGTCACTGTGTGTCACTGCACCCACAGTTTCACTCCATCCATGTCACTGCACCCACCGTGTCACCGCACCCACCGTGTCACTGTACCCACCGTGCCTCTGTGTGTCACCTCACCCACCATGTCACCACGCTCACCTTGTCTCCTTTCGGCCCCAGCGCTCCAGGGGGACCCTGCAGGAGCAAATTGGGGACGGGGCTGCTTCAGGGAGGCCACGCTGTGCCCCAGCAGTGCCACCCTGCACCCTCAGCAGGCCACCAGCCCCATCACGGGTGACCCGAGCCTGAGTGACGCTCCTGCTTTTCCAAAAGCTCCCGCTTTTCCCAAAGCCCTCTCTGGTCCCACTTTTCCAAAACTCTCTCAGCTCCCTCATTTCCCAAAGCCCTCTCATCTCCTGCTTTTCCCTAAGTCCCCTTGGTTCCCAGTTTCCCAAAACCCTCTCTGGTCCCACTTTTCCCAAAGCCCTTTCAGCTCCTCCTTTTCCCAGAGCCCTCTCAACTCCCTCATTTTCCAAAGCCCTCTCAGCTCCCACTTTTCCCAAAACCCTCTTGGCTCCTGGTTTCCCAAAGCCCTCTTGGCTCTTGGTTTTCCCAAATCTCTCTCAGCTCCTGCTTTTCCCAAAACTCTCTCATCTCCCTCATTTCCCAAAGCCCTCTCAGCTCCTGCTTTTCCCAAGCCCTCTTGGCTCAGCTCCCACTTTTCCCAAAGCCCTCTCGGCTTTCCCAAGGCCTTCTCAGCTCCCGGGTTTTCCAGAGCCCTCTCATCTCCTGCTTTTCCCAAAACTCTCTCATCTCCCTCATTTCCCAAAGCCCTCTCATCTCCTGCTTTTCCCAAAGCCCTCTCAGCTCCTGCTTTTCCCAAATCCCTCCCAGCTCCTGGCTTTCCAAACCCCTTTCAGTTCCCGCTTTTCCCAAAGCCCTCTTGGCTCCCACTTTTCCCAAATCCCTCTCAGCTCCTGGGCTCAGATCCCGGCCCCTCTCCGGCCAAGCAGCCCCGACCCCGAGCCAAAGACCCGGCCCTGACCCTGGCCTTGGCTCCTGCCTCTGCTACTCACGGCTGTCCCAGGCGATCCTCCGGGGCCAGGAGCTCCCGGGCTGCCCTGGAGCCAGAGATGGGAAACGCCGAGCTCAGCCAGGGGGACAGCACAGCCCTGGGTGACAGCCCTGTGCCCCCAGAGTGACACCACAGCCCTGGGGGTGACACCCCTGTACCCCCAGAGTGACACCACAGCCCTGGGTGTGACACCCCTGTACCCCCAGAGTGACACCACAGCCCTGGGGGTGACACCCCTGTGCCCCTAGTTGTGACACCCTTGTCCCCTCGGAGGTGACACCACAACCCTGGGTGTGACACCCCTGTCCCTCTGGGGGTGTCACCACAGCCCTGGGGGTGACATCCCTGTCCCCCCTAGGGTGTCACTGTCACCACAGCCCTGGGTGTGACACCCCTGTGCCCTCAGGGTGACCCTACAGCCCTGGGTGTGACACCCCTGTGCCCCCAGAGTGACACCACAGCCCTGGGGGTGACACCCCTGTGCCCCCAGAGTGACACCACAGCCCTGGGGGTGACACCCCTGTGCCCCTGGGTGTGACACCCCTGTCCCCTCTGGGGGTATTGAAGCTGCAGCTCAGCCCTGGTGGATCCAGCTCTGGATGGGATTCCCATCCCTGGGGGGCACCTGGGACCCCTTTCCTGCACTCACCTTCTCTCCCTTGGGACCTGGAGGGCCACCAGGGTCACCCTGAAAGGGACAAAGGGCGCTGTTAGCCCTGCTGGGGTGCCCTGGCTGTGGGGTGGCACCTTGCCCCTGCCATGGCAATGCCCACCGTGGGGACACCGCCTTGGCACAGGGCTCCTCACCGGCTTCCCTGGCATGCCAACCCCTGGGGAGCCTGGCACGCCCGGGGGTCCTGGTTCACCGGCCAAGCCCTCCGGTCCCACGAGGCCGGGGTCACCCTGCAGGACAATGAGGGGAGGGTGGCAGTGCTGGCAGTGCCACCAGGTGCCACCTGTCACCCCCAAACCCTCCAGTACCTTCTGTCCCTTGGGTCCCACCACGCAGATCTCTCCAGGCCGGCCCTGCCAGGAGGGGAGGGGGGTGTGAAGGCTCCTGTGGGGGTGCCCAGGGGTGCCAAGGGGTGCCCAGGTACCCCCCAGCACTACTCACGTCACGCCCAGGGCGCCCTGGCTTGCCCTGCAGTCCTCCATCGCCCTTCTCACCCTTCTGGCCCTGCAGGACAGACAGATGTCACCTCTGGTGTCACCCGTGGTGTCACCCAAGGTTGGTGCTGGCAGGTCCTGGCACCTCTGCCACCATGCCAGGTGTCCCTGCTGCCATGCCAGGTGGGCTGGACTCACCTTCTGCCCCTCAGTGCCAGCTGGGCCCGGGAGTCCCTGCACGGCAAAAAGGGGACAAAGAGGGGGACAAAAAGGGGACAAAGAGGGGGACAAAAAGGGGACAAAGAGGGCTTGGGTGGGTGCCCAGGTGGGTTCGTACAGGGTGCCCAGGTGGGCTCATGATGAGGGTGCCCAGGTGGGCTCATGCAGGGTGCCCAGGTGGGCTCAGGAGAGTGCCCAGGTGGGTGCCCAGGTGGGCTCCTGCAGGGTCACCTCCTGCTCCTTTCATGCCCACACAGAGCTGGACCTGCAGAGCTGGACCCCCCACCCCATCCCAGGGCAGGGGCACCCCCACACTGTCCCAAATTTGTCCCCAAAGTGTCCCAAATTTGTCCCCACAGTGTCACTTACCACCTGCCCACGCTGCCCCTTCTCACCCCGCGGCCCCTCGGCACACTGGGAGGAGGAAGAGGAGGAAGAGGAGGTGAGAGGGGAGGCAGGGATTTGGGGAGGGGGATTTGGGGAGGGTTTGGGGGGGGTCTCACCTGCACGGGGCCATCGGGGTGGGTGCGCACACAGTCCATGCCCTGCGGAGAGGGGAGGTGGCTCAGGGATGGGGTTTGGGGGGTTTGGGGGCACAGGGGCACCCCCAGGGCATCCCCCTGTGCCAGGGAGCCTGCAGGAGGGGACACAAGGGACAGGGACACCAGGGACACTCACACGGTCACCCTTCTCCCCTTTGCCACCCGCCGTGCCAGGGAGGCCCCGCTCGCCCTTGGTGCCCTGCAAGAGAGGGAGGGAGGGGGACAAAGGGGCACAGGGAGGGTGAAAAATGGGCACAGGGTGGGTGAAAAATGGGCACAGGGTGGGGGACAAGTGGGCACAGGGAGGGGGACAAGTGGGCACAGGCTGGGTGAAAAAGAGAGACAAGGAGGGTGACAAATGGGCACAGGGAAGGGGACACAGGGAGGGTGATAAAGGGGCACAGGGTGGGTGACAAGTGGGCACAGGGAAGGGGACAAATGGGCACAAGGTGGGTGACAGACAGGGTGGGTGAAAAACGGGCATGGGATGGGTTAAAAATGGGCACAGAACGGGTGAAAAATGGGCACAGGATGGGGGACAAGTGGGCACAGGGAAGGGGACAAATGGGCACAGGGTGGGTGACAGACACAGGGTGGGTGAAAAACGGGCATGGGATGGGTTAAAAATGGGCACAGAATGGGTGAAAAATGGGCACAGAATGGGTGAAAAATGTGCACAGGGAAGGGGACAAATGGGCACAGGGTGGGTGACAGACACAGGGTGGGTGAAAAATGGGCACAGGGAGGGTGACAAATGGGCACAGGATGGGGGACAAACAGGTACAGGACTGATGAAAAACTGGCATAAAATGGGTGTAAAACGGGCACAGGGTGGGTGACAAATGGGCACAGAGAGGGTGACAGACACAGGGTGTCCCACGTCCCCATGTGTGCCCACAGCTCCTGGCACAGCATCCCCACATTCCTGCTGGAGCTCTGGATGTCCTGGGGAGGTGACAAACCAACCTTGGGACCTGGGGGACCCAGGGTGACCTGTGGACACAGGACAAAGTTGTCCCCAAGGTGGCAGCAGCAGATCCCTGAGCCCAGCACAGTCCCCAGTGTCCCAGCACTCTGTCCCCAAGTGCCACCATGGGGCACGAGGTGTCCCAATGGCTGCCACCCCCCTGCCATGCCCCCACACCCCAGCCAGCTGTTGCTGTAGGAATGGGGCCACATCTGGAAAGGATCAGGGCCCTTCCAGATGTTGCAGGGCCAGGAGGATCTGTGGGGTCGCGGGGGGCTGGTGACAGCGCCCCGGTGGCTTTTGTCACCCCCAGGTCACAGCCCAGCCCGGCCAGGTCAGGGTCCCCATGCCCGGTGCCACACTCACATTTCCTGGTGCCATCTGGGGCGAGCAGGGAGGGCACTGCAAGAGACGGGGGTGGGAGCTTGGAGCGGCTGCACGCACTGCCCGTGGCACCCCAAACACCAGGGCACCCAAAAACCCACCCAAAAACCCACAACAATCCAAACCGCACATCACCCCCAAACACCAGAGCATCCCAAATGCCAGAGCACCCAAAAACCCACAGCACCCCAAACCCCGGAACACCCCAAATCCCACAGCACTCCCAAACCCCACAACACCCCAAAACCCCACAGTACCCAAAAACCCAGAGCACCCCAAACACCACAGAACCCCAAACACCAGAGCACCCACAAACCCCACAGCACCCAAAACTCCACAACACCCCAAAACCCCACAGAACCCAAAACCCCAGGAGGACCCCAAATCCCACAGCACTCCCAAACCCCACAACACCCCAAAACCCCACAGCACCCAAAAACCCAGAGCACCCCAAACACCAGAGCACCCACAAACCCCACAGCACCCAAAAGTCCACAACACCCCAAAACCCCAGAGCACCCCAAATCCCACAGCACTCCCAAACCCCACAGCACCCCACACCCTACAGCACTCCTAAAACCCCACAACACCCCAAACCCCGGAACACCCAAAATCCCACAGCACTCCCAAACCCCACAGCACTCAAACCCAGAGCACCCCAAAACCCCGCAACACCCCCAAACCCCAGAGCACTCCAAACCCCAGAGCACCCAAGGACCTTTTGCTCCTGGCTGGGTTTTCTCTGTAAAGAATTTTGTTATTTTGCCTTTTACTAAAACTTTTTTGTTTCCACCACTCCCACAGAAGCCATCGTGCTGATTTTACACCTTCTAAGGCAGCTGAGCTATCTTGGGTGTGAAATAGATCTCCAAGAGCTTTTGAGACCATATACCACCCCCTATCCCGATCTGCACCCTGGGACATCCCCGTGGTGGGATGAGGGATTCCAGAAACGTTCAGGGATGAGGAACAGATCCCAGAAACGTTCAGGGATGAGGAACAGGTCCCAGAAACGTTCAGGGATGAGGAACAGATCCCAGAAACGTTCAGGGATGAGGAACAGATCCCAGAAACGTTCAGGGATGAGGAACAGATCTCAGAAACATTCAGGGATGAGGAACAGATCCCAGAAACATTCAGGGATGAGGAACAGGAGCTCCGGAGACGTTTCCCAGCTCTGGCAGACGTTCAGAGGGAACAAAGAGGCCCTTGGCCAGAACTGGGCTGGCTCCAGCAGCAGCACGGAGCCAGTGGGGCCTCAATCCCTGCTTGGGGGAGCAGAGCAGCCGCTCCTCACGGCGTCCCTGCAGCGCTGGGAGAGCCCAAATTGGCAGGGACAGAGCCAGCTGGGCTGTGGGACAGCGGTGGCACCGTGGGTGGCGCTGGAAGGGGAGCAGGGCTGGCACACGCTCACCTTGTCCTTGGGATTGTCCCTCAGGCTGGTCCTTCCCGAGGCTCTGCCCGGCTCCTGCAGGGAGGGAAGAGCTGGTGGGAAGAGCCTGGAGCATCCCAGCCCTGGGCGCTCCTGTCCATGAATCCTGGGATGGTCCTGCCCGGGCATTCAAGGAGGAAGAGGAGGCAGCGGTGGCACCTTCCTGTCCCTCATCATCCCCTTGGTCCCTGCCCTGGTGGGACCTTCCTGTCCCTCAGAACCTCCGGTCACAGACACCTCCCTCCCTCCCCAGCCTTGAACCAGGTGGAAAAAGTGAGGAAGGGATTTTCCAGGGGCTGGAGCAAGGCGGCTGCACTGGGATGGGGACTGGGATGGGATGGGATGGGATGGGATGGGATGGGATGGGATGGGATGGGATGGGATGGGATGGGGCTGGGGACTGGAATTGGGATGGGGCTGGGATGGGACAGGGATGGAGATGGGGACTGGGATGGGGATCAGGACTGGGATGGGGACTGGGATGGAGATCAGGACTGGGATGGGGACTGGGATGGAGATGGGAACTGGGATGGGACTGGGATGGGACTGGGATGGGGATGGGGATGGGGACTGGGATGGGAATGGGATGGAATGGGACGGGGACTGGGATAGAGATGGGAATGGGGATGGGAACAGGGATGGAACTGGGATGAGAATGGGGATGGAGATAGAGATGGGCTCAGGGACACGGACAGGATGGGGACCCAGGATGGGGATGGAGATGGGAACAGGGACCGGGATGGGAGCAGGGTGGGGATGGAGACTGGGATGGGGCTGGGATGGGGATGGAGATGGGAAGAGGGACTGGGATGGGGATGGGGACTGGGATGGGACCAGGCTGGGGCCAGGGTGGCACTGCCAGAGCTCACGGTGCCCAGCGGCTCCTCCAGGCAGAAGCAGCGGGTGAACACCCTGCCCTCGGGCTGCGGCACCATCTCGATCAGGTTGCTGCTCTGCATCAGCTCCGCTTGCCGGCGGGTCTTGGGCGTTTCCGTCTGGCACTGCAGGGACACAGCGGGGTCAGACGGAGGCGTGGGGACGGGCAGCATGAGGCGGTGACACAAAGGGGACAGACACTGCGCCTCAGTTTCCCCTGTGGGGAAAACTCCAAGCGTGCACAGGGCCAGGGTTGGGATGGAGGCACTCAGGGACACTCATTGGCACTCATTGTCACTCAGTGGCATTCAGGGTGCTCAGAGGCACTCAGAGGCACTCAGAGGTACTCATTGGCAGTCAGTGGCATTCAGGGGTTCTTGGGGGCACTCAATGGCACTCAGAGCCACTCAGGGACACTCAGGGTCACTCACCCCACTGGCCGAGATCTCGCAGCACCCCTCCTGCCTGGCCAGCTCGGCGTCACAGTAGATCTGAGCTTGCTGGAGGTCAAACTGCAGCAGGACACGGGTGACAGGTCAGGGATGGCCCTGGCACCGCGGGCAGTGCCAGGCACACCCTTTGGCACTCATTGGCACTCAGGGGCAGTGACTGCAGGGCACTCAGGGGCACTGACCCCAGGGCACTCATTGGCACTCAGGGGCACCGACCCTGGGGCACACATTGACACTCAGGGGCACTGACCCAGGGCACTCATTGGCACTGACCCCGGGGCACTCA
>JAWWMS010000091.1:4919298-4931291 GCA_035048045.1 Chlorospingus semifuscus
AATCATGAGAAACTATGTTAGACGTTTGAGGGGGACCACGAGGAGCCCATGCTTGGATGAAATCAATGTATACAATAGAACAATATAAGTTTAATAATTAACATGAAAGTTATATAATGATAGAATACAAAAGCATGTTCATCCCGAATCCATGTCGGAGTCAGATTTGGGTTTGTACCCCTGACACCCAGAGCTCTTCAATAAAACCACTTGCATAGAATCATTCTCATGATTTTGTGTTTCTGAACGCTAACACCATGTTGGATGTTTCTAATTAATGGCCAATCACAGCCCAGCTGGCTCGGGCAGAGAGTCCGAGACAGAACTTTTGTTATCATTCCTTTTCTATTCTTAGTCAGCTTTCTGAAGAAATCTTTTCTTCTATTCTTTTAGTATAGTTTCAATATAATATACATCATAAAATAATAAATCAAGCCTTGTGAAACATGGAGTCAAATCCTCATCTCTTCCCTCATCCTGAGACCCCTGTGAGCACCATCACACCCCAGGGCAAGGCGGATCCCGGGGCCGGCTCCTTTACCCTCAGCCGTTCCCACAATCCCGGAACGAGCAAATGGCCTCATTCCGCCTGGTTAATAGCCCGGCCGTGACATCCTGCCTGGAATAACAAGCGCCCGGGCTGCAGCAGTCAAGGGTAATTTGCCACGGCAAAGGGTCATTTTACCTGCAAATTGTTTTCCGCGTCTCCAGCGGGGCAGAGCGAGTTGGCTCCTGCTCCTGCCCCGCGCTAGGGAGGCAGTGAGTGATGCCAGGGAGACACGAGGGATGTGCCAGAGCAGCCCTGGCATCAACCCTGGCATGGTCGGGTCACTGTGGTGTTCCCAGGGATGGCTGGGCCACGGCAAGGGCAGAGCAAGCTGCAGCTCCATGGATTTGAACTTTGTATGGATTCCCTGCTCCATGCAGAGATTCCCTGCTCCATGCTCAGTGTCCCACTGGAAACTTCCAGCCCTGAGGAGTATGCTCAGGTAAGATTCATCCATCCCATGGATTCCCTGCTCCATGCACAGCTCCCTCCTGCCCTGAGGAGTGTGCTCAGGCAGGATTGATCCATTCCATGGATTCCCTGCTCCATACCCAGTGCCCAGTTGGCACCATTGTGCCCTGGGAGTGTGCTCAGGCAGAATTCATCCTGTGGATTCCTTGATCCATGTACAAAACCCTCCTGCCCTGGGAGTGTGCTCAGGCAGGATTCATCCACCCCATGGATTCCCTGCCCCATGCTCAGTGCCCCACTGGTGCCTCCAGCCCCAGGATCCATCCATTGCCCTATTCCCAGTGCCCCACTGGCACATCCATCCCCAGGATCCATCCATTTCAACATTCCCTGCTCCATTCCCAATTCCCAGATGGCACCTCCAGCCCCAGGATCCATCCATTGCAGATTCCCTGCCCCATTCCCAGTGTTCCACTGGCGTCTCCATCCCCAGGATCCATCCATTTCAACATTCCCAGTGCCCCACTGGCACCTCCAGCCCCAGGATCCATCCATTCCACCATTCCCTGCCCCATGCCCAGTGCCCCCAGGATCCATCATTCCAACATTCCCTGCCCCATTCCCACTTCCCATCTTGCACATTCCAGCCCCACAGAGCCCACACAAGCAGGACCCACCCCCTGCCCCATTCCCACCCTCCCCATTCCCCATGTACCCCGCACAGGCAGAACCCACCCATTCCACCAGCACTGGCATCACCCAGAGACCCCCACCACCACACAGGGTGCCCATCCCCGCTCCCCACTCACCGTGTGGCACCTCGGGCAGCTCGAGCTCGTTGGCATTGGCAGGATGCAGCTCGGTGGGGCAGCAGTCGGGTGCGGCGGGCACCGGGGTGGGCGTGGGGGGCCGGGTGCCGTTGCGCCGCGGCGCCGGGGCGCTCTCAGCCTGGCAGCTGCAGCCGGCGTGGGTGAAGCCGCAGCGGCGGGCACCGGGAGCCTGCAGGCACTCCTCGAGCCAGCGGCACAGCACGCTGCAGGTGAACTGGCTGGAGTTGTTGTTGTTGATGAGCAGCACCTCCACGAAGCGGAATTCCAGCGCCTGCGGCTCCAGCAGCCGCGGGGCCGCCTCGGGCTCGGCCGCCAGGCACAGCTGCACGAAGTTCTTGTCAAAGTGCAGGAAGGTGAAGGGTCCCGTGCCCTCACACAGCTCCAGCTCGGCTTCCTCGTCCTCCTCCTCCTCCTGCTGCTGCTCTGGGTGCTGGGAGGTGGGCGCAGGGCTGGCCTCGCCCCGGGGGTCGCAGGTGTAGTTGGCCAGGTAGTGGTCGAGCGGCAGCACCATGGGCGAGAAGTGGGTGCAGACCTGCTCCTCCCGGTTGAAGCGGAGGTAGAGCGAGTACTTGGTGGGGTCGGGGTTCTCCAGAGTCCAGGAGCAGCCCGAGGAGATGGTGGGGAACAGGTCCTTGAGGGAGAAGGAGCCGTAGAGGACGCCGGAGGCCAGGGCGGAGCAGGCGCTGGGAGCCGGGTCGAAGCCCCGCGTGAGCCACAGGACAGACGAAATCACAGCCAGTAAGAGGGGACCAGCAGCGGTCATCCTATGGCATTTGCCCTGCGGACAGACAGATGGACACATGGACAGAGGCTTACCAAGAGGTTTGGGCGCTGGGGAGCTGGGCTGGGGATCAGCACCCTGCCCTGAGCCCGGGGACAGGGACCAGGTGGGGACATGAACTGGGAGGTGGCATGGGGTAAATGGGACGCTGTGTGTGAGCAGCATCCCAGTTACCCCAGGTCCCCTCCTGGTCCCTGTCCCCATCTGGTCCCTGTCCCTACCTGGTTCCTGTCCCCACCTGGTCCCTGTCCCCATCTGCCACCTTGCAGGGTTACAGGGGACTCCTTGCAGTGCCAATGAGTGCCCAGGTTGGGGACAGTGCAGCACAGAGTGAGTAATTCACCCCAAATCCATCACAGCAGCGTCCCAACCCCACAGGCCCCCACTGCAATGACACCCCACCCTTGGCTCACCCCTGGCCAAGCACAGCCTGGACATGGAGCCACCAACTTCAGACAGAGCTAGAAAAACCCTTGGAGCTCATCCTGGAGCATGGCGGGGACAGGCTGACAGCTCGTGGTGACGTGTTGGGGGTGCACGGTGACACCCCAGCAGCCTGGTGTCCCCATAGCTATCCTAAGAACCAAGCGCAGGGTGAGCAGTCACTGCTCAGCGCAGATTTCTTGGATGCCTCTCTGGGAATGCAGAGCATGGCCATGAACAGCTTTTTAATACCTCATTAATAAAATAATGCACGCCGTGGCCTTATTAAGCGAGCCCGGAGCGCGGCTCTACAGAGGCCGAGGCCGCCGTGCACGTGGCAGCATCACTCAGCCCGTGCCCGGCGCAAAGGGACAGCCCTGGGGACATCAGGGGACATCCAGGAGGTGGCCACAGGGCCAGATGCCATGGCTGAGGTTGATTCCAAAATCGCTGAGGTCTCCGCCCAGCCGTGTGTTGGGGATGCCGAGCGCTTGGCACGGCACGGGGGATGCTCTTGCTCACCCTCAAACAGCAAATCCTGCTCCTAAAACACCGTCAAACACAAAATCTGCTCCCTAAACACCCTCAAACAGCAAATCCTGCACCCAAACACCAAATTCTGCTCCCAAACCGCCCTCAAACACCAAATCCTGCTCCAAAACTGCCCTCAAACAGCAAATCCTGCCCCAAAACATCCTCAAACACCAAATCCTGCACCCAAACACCAAATTCTGCTCCCAAACCGCCCTCAAACACCAAATCCTGCTCCCAAACACCAAATCCTGCTCCGGAGCCATCCCTGCCCGAGGTGCTGGTGCTGGGGCATCCCCAACTCATCGGGAGGGACACTTGGCCGAGCTTGCGCTGGAGCCACTCCGGGGACATTAGAGAGCTAAAAATATCCCGATTCTCATGCAACAGGCTGGCGCTGGCTCCGGCAGCACGGAGGGGAGGGCTCGGTGCTGGCGTTCCCCCCTCCAGGGCACGGGGAGAGGGGCTGGGATGGAGCAGACCCGGCTGGATCTCCCCGATGCAAGCAGGGGTGAAGGAAAACTCCATTTTCCCGGATTAAAACCCTCCGGTTCTTCTGATCTCCAGCCAGAGAAATGCAACAGGAGAGACCCAAAAGCACCGAATTCCAAGTGCAGCCGGAGCGGGGCATCCCCCACCGGTGCTGTTGGAGGACCTGGGGTCCCCCCGAGAGTCGCAGCCCCCTCGGAGAGCAGGGAGTGGGGGAGGGAGGAGGAGGAGGAGGAGGAGGAGGAGGGAGAGGAGGAGGAGGTCAGGCAGGGACACGCTGCTGCTCTGCAGCGAGCTCCCGGGGCTCCCGCAGCCTGGCAGGGACACAAGATGGTGCTTGCTTCCCTCGCCCAGCAGCAGCAGCGAGCAGGGAGGACGCTCCGGCAGCACCATCCATCCACCCATCCATCCATCCATCCATCCATCCATCCATCCATCCATCCATCCATCCATCCATCCATCCATCCTCGGGGATGCACACAGCTCAAACCTCACCTCTCCAGGCATGCATGATCCAGCTGTTCTGGGATATGCGGAGCTTCCTGCCAGCCCCAAAACCTCCTCCTGGTTGCGGCTGCCTGAACGGAGCCGCGGCCGGGGCTGCACCGGAGCTGCCGGAGCTCGCTCGGCACCAGCACCGCTCCCCGCAGCTGCTGCAGTGCAAATATTTCACTGATCTGCGAGGGGGCCGAGGAGATTTTTAACATCTGTGCCACGGAGTCACCCGGCTGGAGCTGCCCAGGGGTCACCATCACCCCCAGCCACCAGCACGGCGGGGACACGGAGCCCTGCGGCGTCACCGTCTGCGCTGCCCGGCTCGGCGGAGCCCAGCCCGGCCGCGGTGCCAGGGCACGGCCGCGCTGGCATCACCCCCTCTGCCCCCCAAATCTCCTCGATCCATGCGGGATGAACCCCCCCGGCAGCGCTGCGACCACCCAGCGACCCCCCCTGCACCCCGCTGGCGCTCCCTGGGGACAGCGATGCCACCCGGAGCACGGCGGGCGCAGCGATGCCACCCGGAGCACGGCGGGCACAGCCTGGCACGCTGCAGCCCCTTCCATCTGCCTTTGTTGCCGCCCGGGCGCAGGGAAGGGGGTGGGTTTAGAGCTTTAATTAAAGCTTTTAAAGAGCCACCACAGAGCTCTGGGGAAGCGGCCGGGCGGGCGGAAGCGACAGCTCGGGCTCGCCGCTCTCTCTCCATCCCTGCCTCGCGTCCCTGCTGGAATTTCGCTCCTGGAAAAGCAGGATCAGAGCGCGGCTCGGCTCTGCCCGGCCACGGCACGGCACTGCTCCCCGTGCACAAACAGGTTGTTTCCCTGAGGATGTTTTGCCTGGATTTTGGCTGGATTCCGGTCCAGCTCCATCATCCCGGCGCGGCAGGAGCTCAGATCGTGATCAGGAAAAGCCAGGGACAACCAGCGAGTCCCCAAAAAAGTGTAAAATGGGCAGCACTAAAGCATCAATAATCTGAGAAACGATTAATGGCAGAGTAAAGGAGATTCGGAGGTGGAGGGATGTGGTTTTTAACCCAACCGTTCTTTTAACAGGCTGTAAAAAATACAAAACCATGGGGAAAAAAGATCTGGTCCAAGAAAATTCCTGACATGAGCATGACTTAGGATAAAGGAATAAAAAGTGAGGAAGGGCTAGGGCATCCTGGGTGGTTGATCCTGCATGGAGCAGCCTCATTTCCCTGCCAAAAGGAACAGGAATGGCAAAGCCATGGGGCTCCATCCCATGGGATCCCATCCCTGCCCACCCAGAGGTGACAGTGACAAAGGCAGCACCACAACGAGCAATTCCCCCCAGCCCCTGGCCTTTCAAAGGCATCCAGGGACTCCAAAGCTGCCCCAAAACATCTCCATGGGGTGATCTGAGCGTTCCCAGCCCCTCCACCAACACACCAGCACCACTCCTGGCAAAAACTCCCCTGATATCCCATCCTCCAGCCCGAAAACACGGATCCCTGCTCGGCACACGCTTGCACACGCGTGTGCACACACAGACATCCAGCGGGCACAGCGATCTCCCAGCTGCTTCCACCCTCTCTGGCAGTGGGGTCCATCCCATGGGATGCCATCTGTGCCCACCCAGAGGTGACAGTGACAAAGGCAGCGCCACAAATTCCCACTGCCCTCCAACCCCTGGGATTCAAAGGCATCCAGGGACTCCAAAGCTGCCCCAAAGCATCTTCATGGGATGTCCTGGGTGCTCCCAGCGCTTCCACCAACACATCAGCACCAGTCCTGGCAAAAAATCCTCTGCAATCCCCCCGAAAACATGGATCCCTGCTCGGCACACGCGTGTGCAAGCATGTGCACACACAGACACCCAGCGGGCACAGCGCTCTCGCAGCTGCTTCCACCCGCCCTGGCACAATTCCCTCAGCATCCAGGAGCACGTTTCCCCTCCCTTCCATGATTCCACGTCTCCCTTGTCCCCCTGGCTCCCCGGCGTGCTGCCACGGCCCCTCCTGGAGCCGGCAGGCTGGCAGCGGTGCCGGGCTGTAATTAATGGTGCCGCTCTGCCAGTCCCTGGCGCGGCCTCGCGAGCACTGGCAGGCACAGGCCTCTTTATTTATTTTACTTAACTTCTGTTGGTAAAACTCCACTCCAAAAAGCAAGGCCGGGAGACAGCGCAGAGAAATCTCCGCCGGGATTGGGGATTTGCTGAGCCAGGGAACGGCGGGTGCTGCCTCCCCTCCCGGCCCTGCACAGCTGGGGGGGTCCCTGGAGGCAAAACCCCCTCAGCTTCAGGGGCTGCAGCAGCCACGGTGCTCCCACAGCCTCTTCCAAGGAGTTTCTTTTGCATCTTTGGGATGTGAGTCCCTCTTTTCCATCAGCTCCCTTCTGGAGACCCAGGAAGGCTCCAAAGAGGGGTTCTGTTCTCACCCCAAAAGGGGATTTTTTTTATACCCATTATCTCATCCAGATCCATCCCCACCACGATCTTCTGAGGTGCTCCAGGGAGAGAAGGGGCCTGGCTCCATCCTGCTCTTGGAGGACATCAAGAAGGAACAGACAGGAGCAGAGCAGGGGGGACACGGTGGCCCTCGTGAGCAGCGAGGAGCTGAGGAGCTTCTGACATTTGGCAACCGAGCCAGGTGGCTCCAAGCCAGCCTTGTCCCCATTAGAGGACGGGCCCGTGGTAGGAAATGAGTTTGCAGGGCCTCAGTCCAAATTCCCATGGAGAAGCATCCATGTGGAGGCATCACAGCAGCGCAGAGCTGGAGCATCATCTTCCTCCAGGAAATGGGGAATCCATCCTGCAGCTCCCATCCCATCTGAAAATCCCCGTGGGATGTGGGGATGTGGCAGCAATGGGGACACCATGGCTGGTGGAAATCCCATCTGATCCCACAGCGGTGAGCTTGGTGCCAGGGCAGAGCTCTGCACCAGCGGGGAGAGCTGAGCACCCCCGGTGCCATCTCCAGCATGGCAGGGAGCGACTCCAGGCTGAAAATTCCACTGCCAAAGGTCCTTGGAGGTGTTGAGAAGAAGCAGAAGGAGCTGGGAAGAGCTGGCAGCGTGTCCCAGCCAGCTCTGGAGCCCCTCTGCCACGCGGCTCCCAGCTGGAGGGCGAGATCCCGCTGTGCCCGCTCCGTGCCCCTTTTCTCTCCAGCACAGCCCGAATTTGTAGGATCCTGGCTCCTTGGATCAAAGCTGGGGCCGGTGACAAGGCTTGACAGGCAACTGGGCAGGCCTGGCAGAGGAGCTGCTGCCAGGCTCCGTGCTCTGGCACAGCAGGGCTGGCACTGCCACACGGCCGGCTCCACATCCAGTGCCACCGTGGCATCACCAAGGAGCCCTGCTGGGAGCGGGGAGCAGACCCTCCCTGCCTAGGGCGAGGGCGGCTGGAGAGCAGCCAGGTGACAGTGACGGTGACAGTGACAAGAGCTGCGCCACCCCGCTCCTCCCCATGCGAGCCCACGGAGCCTCCCCACGACCCCCCTCAGCTCGGCAAGGCCTTCAAAGGAGGGACAACGCTGTCCCCAAGCCCTGGGGGCAACCCCAGTGGCACAGCTCAGAGCCAGCCCCGTGCCACCACCTCCACGTGCGCCCCGCACCGAACCCCCGGCCCGGCCACCCCGGGGCCGCCTCCCCTCGTCACCGGCGGCCCCGGCTGCCAGGCGGCGGCCAGCACAGCCAGCACAGCACAGCCAGCAGTGCCATGACCTAGAAAAGAGAAGGGTTGTTCACACGCCGCGCTGCCGCCAGTCCCCCCCCAGCGCCGGCTGCGCAAAAACCTCCCCCGTCCTCAACAAGTGACACACGCGGGAGGCGCACCTGGCACCGCTCCGTGCCACCGCTGCCGGGGCCCGCAGGTCCCCCCGGAAAGAGCTGCGGGTCCCCCCAAGCCCCGGCTGCCACCTGCGTGCCGCACGTGCCCGCCGTGGCACACGCCGGGTGCCCACGTGTGCCCTCCCGCACGCCCACGGGCCCCGTGGCACCCCACGCTGGCACCGAACAAAGCCCCGGCACGCAGGGGAGGGCTGAGAACCCACCCACGAACCCACCCACCCACGAACCCACCCACCCACGAACTCACCCACGCAGCCCCCAGGGCCCTGCCCGAGGGGTGACAACGCGGGTGACAAACCCCGCCGAGCACCCACGCTGGCCAGGCTGGCACAATCCACGCGTGTGCCCGCAGCGGGGATGCCAGCAGGGAGCCCTGCACCCACGCGTGGTCTTGCTGTGTGACACGCGCCGCCGTGCCACACGTGTGCCAGCTAACACACATGTGCCCGCGGACACGCGTGCAACCCCTCCGCCGTGGGGCTACCGGAACCGGGCACGGTTTAACGGGAGGGAGGGAACGGCGCCTCGAGAGGGGCACGGGGGTCCTGAGGGGCCCCGGGACCCACGGGGAACCGGCGGAGCCGAGGGGAGAACCGGAGAAGCGGCAAACAGCGGGGAGGGGGGAGCGGCAGAGCGGGAGGAGGAGATCGGGAGCCCCGGGAGAGCGGGGGAGCGGCAGTACCGGGGGAAGGACCGGCAGCCCCGGGGGAAGAACCGGCAGTACCGGGGGAAGAACCGGCAGCCCCGGGGGAAGGACCGGCAGCCCCGGGGGAAGAACCGGCAGCCCCGGGCACGCCGCGGCTCTCCGCCAGCCCCGCTGCCGAGCCCTCCGCGCCGCCGCAGCCCCGCGCATATAGGGCCGCTCCGCCGCTCGGGCCGCGCCGTCGCCGCCGCTCCAGGCATGGCACAGGGCTCTACCTCACTATGGCAGCAGCAGCGCGGCACAGCACCCTGGACTTCCTGCTCGGCGCCACAGGTAACCGGGCTGGAAGACGGCGCGGGGCGCGCACCTTCCCCACTCCACTCGCCCCGCTGGGCGTCTCGCCGGGGCCGCCGAGGATGAGGCCCGCGCGGGCGCCGCCTCCCCCTCCGGCCCTTTCCCCGGCGTTCCCGCCGGGCCGTGTTTGTCCCCGGTACCAGCCTCTGTCCCTGGGCAGGCGGGCGGGCCGCTGCGGCCTCCTGCCCAGAGCCCGCCGCCGCGGGGCTGCACCGCCCGGGGGGAGCCATTGGAGCTGGGCCGGGCCGAGGCGGGCGTGCGAGTTCCCCCGCGGCGGCTCCGGGCGCCCCAGGGCGCGCTGTCCCCGCGGGGGCAGCGGGCGGCAGGCGCCGAACCGCAGGGCCGCGGGGAGGGAAGCAGAGCCTGGCTCTTGGCGAGCGGCCGGGCCCGGGCACCCCCGAGGCCGCCCTGGCGCTGCGGCTGCCCCGCGCTTGAGGCGGGTGCGGGGAGCCGGGCTGGCGGCTGCCGCCGAGCGAGGCGGGAGTGCGGTGTCACTGCGGTGCTGCTCGAACCTGCTGGAGAACGCGATTAGCGCTAGAGCGCCGGGCTGTGGCGGGGCCTGACCCCGCGGGTATCCGCAGGGGTCACGTTCGGGCCGGGAGCTGCGGCCACAACCACGTTTCCCGGCGGCCGAGCCCGGTGGGAAGGTTTGGTGGGGGAAGGGGGGAGCTGCCGTGGGCGCCAAAGCGCCTCGCCGAGTGCCGGGCCAGGCCGCGGGCCCGGTGTGGCCTCCCGGAGCCCGCCTGGCCCTGCGTCGAACCCCTTTCTCCTGCCCAGTTTGGCGTGAAGGTACTTCCCTGCATCCTTGCAAAGACCAAATCTTTTAAAAGCTTCTTTTGAGAAAGAGATTCCTGACCACGGGAGCTTTGCTGCGAGCTGTGCTCTTTGTGGCGTTGCTGCATGTGCACTTCGGAGAGCCGGGAGCAGGAAGGGGAAGGTGATGCTGCAGTAGTTCCCAGAGTGTGCTTTTGGGTAGTGTACTGTGGTTTTCACAGTGAAAACCTTTCGGTTTCCCTTTTACACTGAGTTTTTTCAGGGTGGGTTAGCCACTGTAATGGTGACCTAATGGCAAATTAGATAGTGCTGCTGTTTTCCTGGCACGTTGTTTGACTAATCTAGTATGAGCAGAATTGGTAAGCTAGACCAGTATAAAAACTAGTTTCAGAGAAACCTACCAGCCCCCACAATGGCTTCTTTGTCACTGTAGTTCTCTGAACTACCATGGGTTCAGGAGTTATAACAATGACTGACTTCTGCAGAAGGGTCGAAATTGCCAGGGATAAGGTAGATGCTTTACCTATGGCTTATTTATTGAAAATAAGCTATAGGTATGTTAGATCCTCTATGATATGAAAAGCAATGCTGTTAATTAGAGAATGTGGTAAGGACCTTAACAATTACTTTGATTTTAGGTAGGCTTTTCCACTTGCCTTTACTTTTGAGGGCAATGTTTGCATCATTGTCTGACCAAGATGGATGTACCTAAGTGGGGATGGGTCGATAGACCCACTGTAGAAGTGTTGCTGTGTAGGTCAAAGGAAGGAAGAAGCATTCTTCTCTTCTTACATTTGTCTCAGCAAAACAGACATCTTCTGTGAGACATGAAGAACTTTCAGCAGTGACAGCTCAGTAGTTGGTTTGTACTTCTTATGTGGAGTTTTTCCTCTCATCTAGTGTTTATGGTGCAAAGCTCAAAGGAGTCATCTAAATAAAAAAAGTGGTGAATGTGCGTGTGTAGGTTGTATCACAGGAGTTAAACCTTATAGCTTAATCATAGATTGTTAACTAATTGAGTTTTTTTTTCTCAAAATTAGGTGGTCAGTTAGACTTCTGAATGGTCTGGAATGCCATGAAAATAGCATTTAATAAAACGTGTGGTTTTGGACCTTCAGATCTTGTAAGGATAACATTTTTCTTGGTCTCAGCTAAAGCTGTTGCATCTTATGGAGAAAGCAGAATCTGTAAACTTGGTAAATGCACAGTCCTTTTACCTCAAAACATCAGCTATGTCCTTGTTTTTTACAAATGTGTATTTTTGTATAGGTATTAGTATAACAAAAGTTGCCAGCTTATCATGGATGGGTTAAAAGGGGCCTTAAGTGTTCTCTACTTCAAGTTCCCTGCCATGGGCAGCTACGCCTTGGGCTAGATCAGTTTACACTGAGCCACATCCAGCCTAACCTTGAGCACTTTCAGGGATGTAGTATCCACAGCTTCTCTGGGCAGTCCATCCCAATGCTTCACCCCTCACAGCAAAGAATTTTTTCCTAACATCTAAGCAAACCCTTTTCTCTTTCAGTTTGAAGCCATTCCTCCTTGTCACTCCAGGCTCTTTTTCAAAAGTTTCTCTTCAGCCTTAAGCTCCCTTCAGGTACTGGAAAGCTGTGATTAGATCACCTCAAAACCTTCTCTTTTCCATACTGAACAATCCCAATTCTCTCAGCATTTCCTTGTAGGGGAGATACTCCATCTCTCTGAACATCTTGAACTTGGTCGTCTCTGGACTTGAATAGCTCCATGTCCTTCCTGTGCTGGGACCCCAGAGCTGGAGGCAGCACTGCAGGTGGGGTCTCACCAGGGCAGAGGGGCAGAATTCCCTTCCTCAGCCTGCTGCCCTCAGTGCTTTGGCTGCAGCCCAGGACAGTGTTGGTTTTCTGGGCTGCACATGCCTGTTGCTGGGTCA
>JAWWMS010000091.1:5001621-5012743 GCA_035048045.1 Chlorospingus semifuscus
GAAAATAAAACACCTGAGCACTGATCAATGAGAAATCTCTTTTTATCAGCCATAAAAATCAACATTTTCCACATTTTCAGGGCTGCAAAGTGAGTGAACATGGAAGGAGCAAGGGATAAAATTTGTGAGGAAATTTAAAAATGAGAAACGTTTCTGAGGGGGGAAAAAAGTCACCCCATACTTCTTCAGCTCCTGAAGAGAAAATAAAACACCTGAGCACTGATCAATGAGAAATCTCTTTTTATCAGCCATAAAAATCAACATTTTCCACATTTTTAGGGCACCAAAGTGAGTGAACATGGAAGGAGCAAGGGATAAAATTTGTGAGGGACAGGAAAAATGAGAAACGTTTCTGAGGGGGGAAAAACTGGAATTATGAGAGTAAAACTGCAATTATAAGAGGAAAATTGCAATTATAAAAGTACTAAAATAGCTGTTTAAATGCTCCAAGCAGCTTCTTCTCCTCTTTAAATAGAAGCTGGGACTGTTTGCTCCAGCCAGTGTTGACATTTGGAGGAACAGAACACACACCCCACCACGCTCCAGCTTCCTGGTAATGCACTAAAAGTAGCACTCAGTGCCAGATAAAGAACCAGAGGATCAAACAAAAGCTGCTCCAGCTCACTCTGAAGGCACAAAAATCAGAATTTCCTTTGCTGTTTGGGGTGGAGTTGTACCTCAGAATTAGCAGGAATATCCACTGCAGAGTGATGGAAAAAGGAGAAAATTCTAAATAAAAATTCTCAATAATTGGGGTGTTAGAATCCTAGATGATACTGTGGGGAAAATGTGAAAAATAAAGACAAAAAACCCTTAAATTTCCTTGCAGAGGTGAGGAAGGACTGGTCAGCAATTCCTGGCCAGGAATTTGGAGGAATTTGGGAATTTTTTGGACTCATTTTTGTCCAATGAGTAAATCCTTGGTGGCAAGGTTTGTATCCCAAAATTGAAGTTGATCCAGGCCAAAAAATGCAGGAATTGAGAAAAAACCCTTAAATTTCCTTGCAGAGGTGAGGAAGGACAGCTCAGCAGATTCCTGGCCAGGAATTTTGAGGGATTTGGGGATTTTTTGGGCTCCTTACCTCGATGAACTTGCTGAGGGTTGCATTGGTTGGGTTGTGAGTGATCAGGAAACGCAGATTTTCATAAGTAATTTCCACGGGGGCTGGACGGTTCATAATGGCAAAAAAATCGTGTGAGGGGCCAAAAAAAAAAGTAAAAAACCCAAAAAATAATAAAAAAATCAAAATAAAGGGGGGAAAAATAAAACAAAACAAAACAAAAAAAAAAAAATCAATGACCTTGGAAACGTTTCACAGCAGAAAACATCAAAAAGAGCACGAATAATGCCTGGGATTGATCAGAGCTTGCTTTGATGGGTTTGTTCCTAGAAAAAGCAGGTTTGCTTCCAAATCCTCAGTTGCTGGCAGGGTGGTTTCCTTCAGGCTCCCCAAATTCCCAGAGCAGAGCACAGGCAGGGCAGCCTGTCCTGCATGGAGGCACTGGTGAGGTGAGGGCAGGATTTTGGCTCCTCTCGGTGTTTTCCTGCGCCACAGTCGGTGCCAGGAATCTGCTGCCGAGGGCCAGGAGAAATCCCATAAATCTGAGCCGGCTCCCGGAGTCTTGGAGGGGAGAAAATGAAACAAGAAAGGGAATTGTGGCAGCACAAAGAGGTTGGGGAGCCCCCTGTGAGCTCACTTGGCAGCCAGGGTGCTGTGCTGGGCCTGGCAGAAGTCTGCCCTGACGCTCAGAATCGCCATAAATGTGCCAAGGATCCTCCAACAGAACACCTGCAGCGGGGGAAAACACAGGGAAAAGGGTTGGTGAGTGCTGGTTCCAGAGTGATCCCCCCTGAGAAACTGAAATTAAAATTGTCATTAAAAAATAACCAAATAAATCAAAGTGGTCTAATAATAAATACTGTGATAAGCCTAATGACAAATAATGGAAACACCTGGAATAGGGGAAAAACAAAGGGAAAAGGGTTGGTGAGTGCTGGTTCCAGAGTGATCCCCCCCGAGAAAATTAAATTAAAATTATCATTAAAAAAATCCAAATAAATCAAAGTGGTCTAATAATAAATACTGTGATAAGCCTAATGACAAATAATGGAAACACCTGGAGCGGGGGGAAAACACAGGGAAAAGGGTTGGTGGGTTGTGCTCCCAGCAGTGATCCCCCCAGAGAAACTTAAATTAAAATTATCATTTAAAAAATCCAAATTAATCAAAGTCCGGATAGGTCTAATTGTAAATATTGTGAATAAATTCAAATTATCATTTAAAAAACCCAAATAAATCAAAGTTCTGATAGGCTTAATCATAAATATTGTGATTAAAATAATAATTAAAAAAAAACCCAAATAAATAAAAGTCCTGATAGACCTAATTGTAAATATTGTGAATAAACTCAAATTAAAATAATAAGTTAAAAAACCCAAATAAATCAAAGTGATTCACGTCTAATCATAAATATTGTGATAAGCCTAATGATAAATAAACATAAATAATGGAAACACCTGGAATCATGGAAAAGTGTTGGTGGATTTTGTTCCCAGCAGTGATTGCCCCCAGAGAAACTTAAATTAAAATTATCATGAAAAAAAAACCCAAATAAATGAAAGTTCTGATAGGCCTAATTATAAATATTGTGAATAAATTCAAATTATCATTATCATTAAAAACAAAAACAATAAATCAAAGTCCTGATCATAATATCAAAGGCCTAATCATAAATATTGTGAATAAACTCAAATTCAAATAATCATTAAAAAACCAACAATAAATCAAGGTCCTGATAGGCTTAATCATAAATATTGGGAATAAACCCAAATTAAAATAATCATTAAAAAATAACCAAATAAATTGAAGTCCTCCTGATAGGCCTAATCATAAATATTGTGATAGGCCTAATAATAAATAATCATAAATAATGGAAACACCTGGAATTAGGGAAAAACAACAGGAAAAATGTTGGTGGATTCTGTTCCCAGTAGTGATCGAAATTCAAATTAAAATAATCATTAAAAAAAAAAAATTTAAGTCCTGATAGGCCTAAGAATAAATATTGTGAATAAATTCAAATTAAAATGATCATTTAAAAAAACCCAAATAAATCCAAGTCCTGATAGGTCTAATTATAATTATTAGGAATAAACCCAAATTAAAATAATCATTAAAAAACCCCAATAAATCAAAGTCCAGATAGGCCTAATCATAAATATTGTGATAGGCCTAATGATAAATAACCATAAATAATGGAAACACCTGGAAAAATGGAAAAATAGTGGGAAAAGTGTTGGTGGATTCTGTCCCCAGCAGTGATCCCCCCCCAGAGAAACTCAAAATAATATTAAAAATGTATTAAATTAATTGAAGCCCTGATAGGCCTAACAACACATATTGTGATAAGCCTGATGATAAATGAAAATAAAATTATTTTATGAAAAGCTGTTTTCAGTCACCTCCCCTGAGGGACTGAAATCCAAATTTCCACCAGGACTCCTGGAATGTTTCACCCTCAGGATGGAAAAATCCCCTCCAAACACACCAAACCTTGATCAGTTTATTCATTGATCAATTCAGATCACAGAAAATGAAGAGGTGAAAGCCCAATTAGGACTTAATTAAGGCTAACAAAAATGTTTCTATAAATAATTGAATGAGGAGAAAGGAGAATTTCCATTCCTGGACTTTCTCCTCAGCACCAGATTTGGCTGAAGAGCCTCACCCAGAGCTCTTTGTTCCATCCTTTATTTTTGCCCTGGAATTTGTATCAAATCAGGGCCATTTTTGAATCACAGAGGGAATTTCACCCCAATTATTTCAAAAGGCAGTTGTACAAACAATTTTCCAAGTGGTTCAAAGTGGAATATTTCATTTCCATGTGTGCAAGGAGTCAGCAGCTTGCAGGAGTGACACCAGCTCCCCTTCCCAAAGGAATATTCCTGAAATATTTAATTAGCTCCTAGCTCAGGAGTGATTAAAAATGTGGTTTTAATAAAACACTGTATTTAAGGCTGAATAAAGTTATTTCCAGTAGCACACAAGGCTAATTTTAAAAGTTTGGGTTGCTGACAGATATTGAGTTCAAAAAGAAAAATCATTATTCTAATTAAGAAAATTAAAAATTTTGTTTACAATTTTTGATTTTTCCAAGTAAATATTTTAAAAATTCTCTGTCCCTGTCCCAGAGAATTTAAAAATTCTCTGTGCCACCAAGAAAATTTGCACTTTAAAATTCCAAGAGAACCGATGAGCATAAATTGTAACCAGGTGTGTGGTGGCTGTGCAGTAATGAACTTCAGATTTTCTGGTCAGAAGGTGAGATAAGGCAGGGAGAGGAACCCAAAATGATGAGGCTGGGCTGGGAAAGGGAGGGAAAGCAGAGAGGCAGCAGGGCAGGACAAACAGCTGGGGACGGACAAACAGCTGGGGATGGAGGCAGCTCCTGGTGGGGGCATTGGGAGTTCTGATCAATCCTGGTGTGATCTGATCAATCCAGGTGTGAGCTGATCAGTCCTGGGGCCCCTGATGGGCCACCTGATCAATCCTGGGGCCCCTGATCAATCCAGGGGCCACCTGATCAATCCTGGTGAGAATTGATCAATCCTGGGGCCACCTGATCAATCCAGGTGTGAGCTGATCAATCCTGGGGCCCCTGATCAATCCTGGTGTAATCTGATCAATCCAGGGGCCACCTGATCAATCCAGGTGTGAGCTGATCAATCCTGGTGTAATCTGATCAATCCTGGGGCCCCTGATCAATCCAGGGGCCACCTGATCAATCCTGGGGCCACCTGATCAATCCTGGTGTAATCTGATCAATCCTGGGGCCCCTGATCAATCCTGGGGCCCCTGATCAATCCTGGTGTAATCTGATCAATCCAGGGGCCACCTGATAAATCCAGGTGTGAGCTGATCAATCCTGGGGCCCCTGATCAATCCAGGTGAGAATTGATCAATCCTGGGGCCCCTGATCAATCCAGGTGAGAATTGATCAATCCAGGTCCCACCTGATCAATCCAGGTGAGAATTGATCAATCCTGGGGCCCCTGATCAATCCTGGTGTAATGTGATCAATCCAGGTGAGAATTGATCAATCCAGGGGCCACCTGATCAATCCAGGTGTGATCTGATCAATCCAGGTCCCACCTGACCGATCCAGCTGTGATCTGATCAATCCAGGGGTGATCTGATCAATCCAGAGGCCTGATCAATCCAGGTCCCACCTGCCCCATCCAGGTGCCACCTTATCAATCCAGTTGTTACCTCCCCAATCCAGCTGTTATCTGATCAATCCAGGGGCCCCCTGCCCCATCCAGGTGCCCCCTGATCAATCCAGTTGTGACCTGATCAATCCAGGTCCCACCTGATCAATCCAGATGTGATCCCATCAATCCAGGGGTTCCCTGATCAATTCAACTGTTATCTGATCAACCCAGGTGTGACCTGATGAGTCCAGGGCCCACCTGATCTATTCAGGTCCCACCGGATCAATCCAGCTGTGATCTGATCAATCCAGCTGTGATCTGATCAATCCAGGTGCCACCTGCCCCATCCAGGTGCCACCTTATCAATCCAGGTGCCACCTGCCCCATCCAGGTGTTTTCTGACCAATCCAGGTGTCCCCAGCCCCATCCAGGTGTTTTCTGACCAATCCAGGTGTCCCCAGCCCCATCCAGGTGCCCCCCATCCAGGTGGGAAGGATTTTGGGGTTTTTTAACTGAACACACACTCAGATCCCTCCCCTCGCTCCCAGCCTGAGCCGAGGTAAATCTGAGAGGAATTTCTTCTCAAATGGGCAAAACTGAGCTGGAAAGCTCTGGGAAGGGCAGGCATTGAGCAGCATAAATTAATTAATCAAGGTGACAACTGATCAGGAGAGAAATTAATTATTGCTGGAGATCGCTGGGAGTGAAACCCCAAAAATCCACAATCCCCAGTTTAGGATTCCTAAATGTGAGACTCCAGCAGAGCCAGGGGAAAGGAAACCCAGGGAATGACAAGGTGAGGAAACCCAGGGAATGACAGCTGAGGGAACCCAGGGAATGACAAGGTGAGGAAACCCAGGGAATGACAAGGTGAGGAAACCCAGGGAATGACAAGGTGAGGAAACCCAGGGAATGACAACTGAGGAAACCCAGGGAATGACAACTGAGGAATTCCCAGTTCCAGCAAGAGGAGCAGCCCAGAACAGCTGCGGCCTGCAGGGAATGCAGGGATTGCAGAACAGGATCCCCCTGCAAAGGGCACCGGGATCCCCTTTCCAGCGCCCCGGGGCACAGCATGCACAGCACGGCTGCTAATTTGTTACTCTGAATTAAATGGATCCTCGGGAGGGCCTCAGGCAATCCCAAATAACTCTGTTCCTCTGAGGGAGAACAAGCAATCCCAAATCATTCTGTTCCTCTGAGGCAGGATGGGCAATCCCAAATCATTTTGTTCCTCTAAGGGACAACGAGCAATCCCAAATCATTTTGATCCTCTGAGGGCCTCAGGCAATCCCAAATCATTCTGTTCCCCTAAGGGAGGATCCACGTTGAATCCACGAGCTGCTGGATTTTCCTCTTCCGTGAAATCTCTGGAATTTCACACATGAAATCAGCACCACGAGTGGATCCCATCACATTTCCATCCTGCCTGGGGATTTTGGCTTTTCCTCCGCTCTGCCCATGCCAGGTTTTACTTCCCCTTCCTGAAAATTCCCCTCTCTATCCCCACACTGCCAAAATATTTCACCTGCAACATCTTCTATGCGAAACCTCCAACAGGAGCCTTAAAACCTAAACCACAAACCAGCCAAGAAGCAAAAAAATATTCTAAAACATCCTCTCAAGGAGAAACAAAACCCTGGAATTGAATGGTTCAGGGTGAACTGCTGGCTGAAGGAAGCTTGCTCACACTGACACGTGCCTGCAGAGGGGTGAGGTCAAAAAATGTCACTGTTCCACCCTGTCCACCCCCGCGGGCGCTGCAGCTCCTCCCAGTTCCTCCCAGTTCCTCCCAGTCCCTCCCAGTTCAGGGCTGACTCACTCGTTTCCTCTGCAGATACGGATCTGCCCCAGCAGGAACAAGAAAGCCTCAAAGAAGCCTCGAGTGACAGTGACACGTCAGGAAATGGTGACAATTGTCACCTGCCATGGAGGGGACAGGGCTGAGGCAAAGCTGCCAAAGCTGGGCTGGATCCCTGAATGGGAATGGATAGGAAAATCACCCTGGGAATTGCTGGACATTGCCACAGCTCCTCCAGAAAATGCTTCATGCTCTTCCCTGTTAGTGCTGCTCTGACACTGGGATTATTCTTTAAAAAAACACAAAACACCTTCCCCACCCATCACTTCATACCACGTTTGAATGGTATTTGCATTCCATACCCAAAAAGTTGAAAGTTGCTAAAAGTTGAAAGTTGCTAAAAGTGTTTGAAGTCAAAGTTGTTCAAAGTGTTTGAAGTCAAAAGCAAAAGGCTTTGCTGCTAAAAAAAAAAAATATAAAACTTGAGCTCCAATCCTGTTTAAACCACGGATTATATTCAAGTGAAATCAAAATAACTTGCAGCAATTTGTTTGCAACATCAATAAGTATCTTCCTAAAAATCAGAGGGCTGAGCTGTCCAAGCTGGGCTTTGAAAACAAGGCCCTGCCTAAACATTCTCACACCAAATATCAAACCCAGCAGCAAAAGCCCATTAACGAGCGGAGCAGGACTTGAAAGCAGCCTCAGAAATCAGCAGCAAACACAGGAACTGCAGAGCTGAGTCACTTGCACCCCGACTCTGCTCGGCCTGGAGCTGAGCAGTTAGAGCAGGCTGGCAGCCGAGCCTGGGGCTGACTGATAAATGTCACTGCCCGCCACAAAGCCCCAATTGTTCCCAGGCCCGGCCCGTCCTCAGGGCACCGCTCGGTTTCCAGCACAGAGCCCAGGTTTTGGAGAGAAACACGGGGTAACAAAAAGCTACAAGTAACAGCAGAGCCAAGCCGAGAGCCCCGAGGGCTGGGAAAGGACATTTCACACCCACCATCAGCACAGAGCTGCGAGCCGACACCAGGGGCACTCTAGGGGGATTTGGGATTTCTCATTTAAGGGGTGCCCCAAAAAGAGCAAGCTCCAGGGCATGGGGTTCATTTCCAGTGCTCTCATGAGCTGCCGGAGGAACCAGAGGCACCCACAGCACCCAGCACATCCTGGACACCCTTTTCCTTCCTTTCCTGCCCCCTCCAGCCTCAGAAACGTCACCCCAAGCTTGAACACAAAAACCCTTCAGAGCCACCTCGAGGTTTCCCTTTCCCACCCCAAAAATCCCCAGATTTATCAAACTCGTTCCCCATCCACACAAGAATCGATAACTCCCCTCTGCCCCTAAAAATGGGGTTTTCCTCCCAAAATACACAACCCACAAACATAATTTGGAACTATAGCACGGCTCAGGTGGATTAAAGCACCTCCAGTGGCCTTGGGAATTAATTCCACCCCTCATCACCTCACAGGGAATTCTTTCCTCATCCAAACTTCTGTCAGTGTTTTTTGGGGTGGGAAAGGGAAACCTCGAGGTGGCTGCAAAGGGTGAAGGGTTTATTTTTGTGTTTAGGGCTGGGAAAACGTTCAGGACTGAGGGGGGACATTGCTCAGGGTGGAGGGGGCAGGAAAGGAAAAGGGTGTCCAGGATGTGGTGGTGTCCTTCTCATCCTGGAATTCCCTCTCATCCTGGAATTCCCTCTCATCCCAAAATTCCCTCTCACCCTGGAATTCCCTCTCATCCTGAAAATTTCCTCTCACCCCGAAATTCCCTCTCACCCTGAAATTCCCTCTCACCCTGAAAATTTCCTCTCACCCCGAAATTCCCTCTCATCCTGGAATTCCCTCTCACCCTGGCATTCCCTCTCACCCCGAAATTCCCTCTCACCCCGAAATTCCCTCTCACCCCAAAATTCCCTCTCACCCCAAAATTCCCTCTCACCCTGGAATTCCCTCTCACCCCAAAATTCCCTCTCACCCCAAAATTCCCTCTCACCCTGGAATTCCCTGCTGGCCCTGAACCCCCTGGATCTGCTCCACAGGGAACAGCCCTGGAATTCCAGAGGGGACAAAGTCCAGGCAGGAGCACCCTGAGCTCTGCCCTGCACCGAGGAAGAGGAGGATGGATCTCTGCAGGGAATTCATCTCTCTGAACTTCATCAGTTTGGGTTTTTTTGTTTTATTTTTAATTAAAAATCACAACCAGACCCCGAGGAAGACCCACATTCCTCACTCCTACCTTCACTCCAGCTGAGCTGATTAAATCCAAGGATTTCTACACGTTGAGTCATAAGGAGACAGAGTTTTCTGGCTGCTGCTACTGGTGGGTTTCTCTTTATTTATTTTTTTTTTAATTTAATTTTTTTTCCCTCTCCTTCAAATCCTAGCTGCAGCTCTGAGTCAGCCCCTGCCTGGTTCATTCGGGGAGTTTCGAGGCGAGTTTCCATTTCTACGGGAGCTTTTCAAAGCCAAATTTCTGCCTTCCTCCTCCTCCTCCTCCTCAGCCCGAAACCAGCAGAGAGCACACGCACAGTGCCCCGGGAGCAAACGCAGATGGTGACGAATCACACCCAGGAACCACCGTGAGACACAAGGAAACCACTTCCAGCACTTCCCCACAGCCTCACCCGGGCTGCAAAGCCCCCAGACCCCCAAACCCCAGAACCCATCGGCTCCCCCAAATCGCACGGGGCAGCCCCTTTCACCCGGCCAGACCGGCCCCACAGCCCTGCCCCCGCTCCCAGCCCAGGAAAACCACCACATCCTGGACACCCTTTTCCTTTCCTGCCCCCCTGCAGCCTGAGAAATGGCAGCCCCGGCTTTTTCCAGCCCTGAACACACATTAAAAACAAATCCGTTCATCCTTTGTAGGTCACCTCGAGGTTTCCCTTTCCCACCCCCAAAAAATCCCCCTAGGTTTTATCAAACTTGTTCCTCATGCACACAGGAATCTGTAACAGCCCTCTCCTCAAAATACTGATCAAAACGTCCCCCAACACCAGATAAAAATCAAATAAAGACCAGATAAAATTCCCCCCAAACCAGGTACAAATTCTCCCCACAAAACCATGTACAAATTCCCCCAAAACCAGGTGCAAATTCCCCCCAAAACCAGGTGCAAATTCCCCCCAAAGTCAGGCACAAGCCCCTCTAAAACCAGGTACAAACTCCCCCCAAAACCAGGTATAAATTACCCCCAAAACCAGGTGCAACCCCCTCTAAAACGAGGTGCAAATTCCCCTCAAAACCAGGTGCAAACCCCTCAAAAACCAGGTACAAATTCCCCCCAAATCCAGGTGCAAATTCCCCTCAAATCCAGGTGCAAATTCCCCCCAAAACCATGTAAAACTTCCCGCCAAAATCAGGTGCAAAGTCCCCCCAAAACCAGGTGCAACCCGCTCAAAAACCAGATGTAAATTCCCCCCAAAACCAAGTACCAACCCCAAATTCAACCCTCCTGCTGCCTCCCTGTTTCAATCCCCCAAGAAATGCCCCCCCTTCCTGATCATCCCCCCAAACCCGGCTGCAAGGGGGGAACTTGGGGACCCCCACAACGCTGGGGGTGGGCACTGAGCCCCCACAACCCACAGGCGAGGGGAAACCCCCCAAAACAGCCCTGCAGGGAAATGGGACCCCCAAAACCGCAGGTCAGGGCCACTGTCCCCAACCTCTGGACCCCCAAAGCTCAGGAGGGACCCCACAGTTCTGAGGTGCCCCCAAATCCTCTCCTCGCACACATGGAGCCCTCAAAGCCCACCCAAACAAACCGCACAGGCCGGGAATTTCCTCCATAACAGGAAGGAGTCCCCGAGTCCCAGGCAGAGCCTCGTGGAGCCCCAAATCCCCCCCAAAGGAGCCCCTGAGCCCTCAGGGAGCCTCCTGCACCCTCAAGCCTTGTGGAGCCCCAAATCCCCCCCAAAGGAGCCCCTGAGCCCTCAGGGAGCCTCCTGCACCCTCAAGCCTTGTGGAGCCCCAAATCCCCCCCAAAGGAGCCCCTGAGCCCTCAGGGAGCCTCCTGCACCCTCAAGCCTTGTGGAGCCCCAAATCCCCCCCAAAGGAGCCCCTGAGCCCTCAGGGAGCCTCCTGCACCCTCAAGCCTTGTGGAGCCC
>JAWWMS010000091.1:5026150-5047055 GCA_035048045.1 Chlorospingus semifuscus
TTGTCCCGTTCTCTGACCTTAAAGCTTGTCCCGTTCCCTGACCTTAAAGCTTGTCCCATTCCCTGACCTTAAAGCTTGTCCTGTTCTCTGACCTTAAAGCTTGTCCTGTTCTCTGATCTTAAAGCTTGTCCCGTTCCCTGACCTTAAAGCTTGTCCCGTTCCCTGACCTTAAAGCTTGTCCCGTTCTCTGACCTTAAAGCTTGTCCCGTTCCCTGACCTTAAAGCTTGTCCCATTCCCTGACCTTAAAGCTTCTCCCATTCCCTGACCTTAAAGCTTCTCCCATTCCCTGACCTTAAAGCTTGTCCCGTTCTCTGACCTTAAAGCTTGTCCCATTCCCTGACCTTAAAGCTTGTCCCGTTCTCTGACCTTAAAGCTTGTCCCATTTCCCAACCTTAAACCTCGTCCCATTCCTCAATCTTAAAGCTCATCCCATTCCCTGATTTTAAAGCTCATCCCATTCCCTCATTTTAAAGCTCATCCCATTCCCTGATTTTAAAGCTCGTCCCATTCCCTGACCTTAAAGCTCATCCTGTTCCTTGAGTTAAAGTTCATCCCATTCTCTGACCATTCCATTCCTTGATCTTAAAACTTGTCCCGTTGTCTGACCTTAAAGCTTGTCCCATTTCCCAATCTTAAAGCTCATCCTGTTCCTTGAGCTTAAAGCTCATCCCGTTCTCTGACCATCCCATTCCTTGATCTTAAACCTTGTCCCGTTCCCTGATCTTAAAGCTCATCCCATTCCCTGACCTTAAAGCTCGTCCCATTTCCCAACTTTAAAACTGATCCCATTCCCTGATCTTAAAGCTCATCCTGGTCCCTAATCTTAAAGCTCGTCCCATTCCCCAACCTTAAAACTCATTCCATTCTCTGACCATAAAGCTCATCCCATTCCTTGATCTTAAAGCTCATCCCATTTCCCAGCTTTAAAGCTCTCCCATTCTCTCATCTTAAGGCTCATCCCCTTCCTCAGTCTTAAAGCTCATCCCATTCCCTGATCTTGAAGCTCATCCCATTTCCCAACCTTAAAACTCATCCCATTCCCTGACCTTAAAGCTCATCCTGTAGCTTGAGCTTAAAGCTCATCCCTTTTCTCTGACCATAAAGCTCATCCCATTCCCCAACCTTAAAACTCATCCCATTCCATGGTCTTAAAGCTCATCCCATTCCCTGATTTTAAAACTCGTCCCATTCCCTGACTTTAAATCTCATCCCATTCCCCAACCCTAATGCTCATCCCCTTCCCTGGTTTTAAAACTCGTCCCATTCCCTTAAATCTCATCCCATTCCCTGACCTTAAAGCTCATCCCATTCCCTGATTTTAAAGCTCATCCCATTCCCTGATTTTAAAGCTCATCCCATTCCTTGATCTTAAAGCTCGTCCCATTCTCTGACCTTAACATTTATCCCATTCCCCAGCCATAAATCTCATCCCATTCCTTGACCTTAAATCCCATCCCATTCTCTGACCTGGATGGGGCTTGGGACCACCTGGGACAGGGGAGGATGTCCCTGCCCATGACCTGGGTGATCCCTGATGTTCCCTCCAGCCCAAAGCACTCTGTGATTCCATGGTTTATCAGTCCATGACTTTGGGAATCTGGGCATTTCAGGAAGACTCCTCAGCTTTCCCCTCACTCATGGCCTTGTTTTAGCTTCTCCATCTCCTCTTTTAAACCATGGCCTGATCCCCCTGCATCCCCCTGGATCCCCAATTTAATTTGGGGGTTTACAGGGACACTTTGTGCTCTGCAGTTCCTTTGAGGCCCACGCCCAGATTCCTTTGCCTGTTTTTATTTAGAGATTGCAGCTCAGTCTGGGAGATATTAATTCCCTTTGATGCAGAGGATCAGTCTGGGATCCTGTGCCTGCTCACACAGGAAGAGGCTCCTCTGGCTAAACTCGTTTTTCCTCCTCAGGTGAACAGAAGGTGAAGAATGAACAAGGGCTTGTGTGTAATTGCTCTGCCTTTCATGTTCAAGCACTCTTAGATATGTAAACACCAACTTGAGCTCTGAAAGCTTCCAATTAATTAAGAGAGCCACTGAGTAGCACAACACAACCCTGGCTCTGAACAACACAGGGGATTTAATATCAAATATCCTGGGTCCAAATATTCCTTTGTGTGGGCAAATCCGTGCTCACATCTGATTGAAATTTGTGATTTGTACCAGCCACCGATAGCTTGAGTTTCCCAATCAATCTCAGAGCTGTGAGAGGGAGCTGGAAGACATTCCCCTACTCAACCCTGGGTCTGAACAATTTCATATGAAATGTCCTGGGTCCAGATACTGCTTTGTGTGGGCAAACCCCTGCTCACATCTGCCTGAAATGTGTGATTTATGCCAACCACTGATGACTTGAGTTTCCCCATCAATCTCAGAGCTGTGGGGGGAGCTGGAGGACCTTCCCCTGCTCACTCTTGGCTCCCCCTGGCAGGAGTGGCTCGGGGACAGGCCTGTCCAGCCCCCCTCTGGCAGCCCAGACCGTCGTCCCCCTGCGGCACTGCAAGATCCCCGAGCTGCCCGTGGAGAGGAGCGTCCTGTTCGAGCTGCAGCTCTTCTTCTGCCACCTCGTCGCCCTCTTCGTCCACTACATCAACATCTACAAGACAGTGTGGTGGTACCCACCCTCGCACCCTCCTTCTCACACCTCCCTGGTAAGCACCAAAGGGCAGCTGGAGCTCCCAGGCTGTCTCTTGGAGCACTAAACCTAAAGTTTTAGAGATAATGTTTGATAAAAACTTCATCTGACCTTTCAGGGTTGCTCCTTCCACTGAGTTTCCCACATTTTGGGTTCTGGCTGACTTCTTGGCATTCTCTTAGAAGAGAGATTCTCCAAAGAGAATAATTTGGGACTATTTCTGTGTTAAATGTGGGTTCCTGGTGCTGATGGAAATGGAATAATTTTGGTTTTGTCCCCACAGAACTTTCACCTCATTGACTTCAACGTGCTGACGGTGACAACCATCGTCCTGGCACGGCGCCTCATCGGTGCTGTCGTCAAGGAGGTAAAGTCAGAGATTTGTAAAGCTCTGGGTCCTTTTGCCATTCCAAACCCCTCCATCCTTCCCTAAACACCTCTGTGGTGTTCCCAAGTCAGAATCTCAAGTGTGGTTTCCAGTGGGAGGAGCAGAGAACAGAACTGAGCTCCCCAGACCTGCTGGGTCTGTCTCTGAATTTCTGTCTCAGCCAGACTGTAGTGACTGATTCCCTCCTTCCTTTTGCCTCTTTCCTGCTCTCTCCATCACTCCAGCTTTCCCCAGGGAAGAGCCAGGGGTGCTCACTGTGGAATCATCCCATGGGGAGCAGTGCCAGGAGAGTGTGCTGGGCACTGATGGCTTCCAGACCTTACCTGGAATCCCTCCTCACTCCCTGATCAATGCAGCCCAGATTCCAGAGGTTTTGGAGAGCCCAAATTCCACAGAAACCCTCCAGACCTTACCTGGAATCTCTCCTCACTCCCAAATTCCAGAGGTTTTGGAGAGCCCAAATTCCCCAGAAACCCTCCCTGTCCTGGTGCCAGCTGGGCACTGCCATTTCCTTCTCAGCCATGATTTTACACAGTATTTCCTCCTTTAAGAAGAGGCAGTGCCCAGCTGTGCCCTGATGTCCCCTGTGTCCCACAGGCTTCCCAGAGTGGCAAGGTGTCCCTGCCACGCTCCATCTTGCTGGTGCTCACTCGCTTCGCCGTGCTCACGGGCACGGGCTGGAGTTTGTGCCGCTCCATCATCCACCTCTTCAGGACCTACTCCTTCCTCAACCTCCTGTTCCTGTGCTACCCGTGAGTATCCCTGCTTCAGGGCTGGGGGATCCCCCCAGGATCCAGGGGGAGGCTCCCTGCAGCCCTGTGGGGTTCTGAGCTGGGAGTCTTCAGGGATCCCCCCAAAATCCAGGGGGAGGCTCCCTGCAGCCCTGTGGGGTTCTTGGAGCAGCCTGGGCTTGTGGAAGGTGTCCCTGCCCATGGACACAGAGTTTATCCTGCACCTCTCCCTCCTGCTGTGTCACATTCCATGGTGGCAGGACACATCTGTGACACTGACCCCTCTTTCAGCTTGATGTCAGCTTTAATTATTACTCATTAAAAGGGTTGTGTGATTTTCCCATGGTGCTGACAAAACTCAGGGCTTCGTTTTCCCTTTGTTCCTGGGCTCCTCTGCCAGGTGGAGGGATTCAAAAAGGAAATGTTTGGAGTAGAAATGGCTCCCTCCTCCCTGGTAGATGCAGGAGGAAACATCCAGAGATTTGCTGCAGGGGGAAACATCCACAGGGATTTGCTGCAGGAGGAAACATCCACAGGGGTTTGCTGGAAGGGGAAATATCCACAGGGATTTGCTGCAAGGGGAAATATCCACAGGGGTTTGCTGCAGGAGGAAACATCCACAGGGATTTGTGGCAGGAGGAAACATCCACAGGGATTTGCTGCCTGTGTTTGAGCTCAGAGATCTTTTTGGGAGTTTCCCTCTGGAATCATGGAATCCCAGACTGGTTTGGGATCATTCAGCAGTAGCAAGGACACCTTCCACTATCCCAGGTTGCTCCAAACCTTGAACTCATCCAGCTCAGAACCCCACAGGGGAATTGGGGATGCTGATCCCAGTGGGATGGGAGACAGATCCTGAGCTCTGTGCTATGCAGAACCCCACAGGGGAATTGAGAATGGGATCCCAGTGGGATGGGATGCAGCTCCTGAGCTCTGTGCCATCCAGAACCCCACAGGGGAATTTGGGATGGGATCCCAGTGGAATGGGGGGCAGCTCCTGAGCTCTGTGCTTTCCAGAACCCCACAGGGGAACTGAGGATGGTGATCCCAGAGCTCTGTGCCTTTCCAGGTTTGGGATGTACATCCCCTTCCTCCAGCTGAACTGTGACTTTCGCAAGGCCGGGCTCTTCACCCAGGTGACCAACATTGGCCCCAGGGACACTGGGGAGGTGACAGCCCGGGGCAGAGACTACCTGACAGTGCTCAAGGAGACCTGGAAGCAGCACACGAGGCAGATGTACGGCATGGAGGCCATGCCCAGCCACGCCTGCTGCCTGTCCCCGGACCTGATCCGCAACGAGGTGGAGTTCCTGAAGATGGACTTCAACTGGCGCATGAAGGAGGTGCTGGTGAGCTCCATGCTCAGTGCCTACTACGTGGCCTTCGTGCCTGTGTGGTTTGTCAAGGTGAGGCCTGGCTGGGAGGTGACACGGGGGCACAGTGAGGGGCCACAGTCCTTGATTGTGGTGATTGGGGCACAATGAGGGTCACAGTCCTTGCTTGTGGTGGTTGGGGCACAATGAGGGGTCACAGTCCTTCCTTGTGGTGATTGTGGCACAATGAGGGGTCACAGTCCTTCCTTGTGGTGATTGGGGCACAATGAGGGGCCACAGTCCTTCCTTGTGGTCATTGTGGCACAATGAGGGGTCACAGTCCTTCCTTGTGGTGATTGGGGCACAATGAGGGGTCACAGTCCTTCCTTGTGGTGATTGGATTCTGAGTGTCTGGTGGTGAATGGGTGAGGCTGTCCCTGTGCCCTGAGGTGCTGGTGCTCCATCAGCTGAGTATCAGGAGCTGCCTCCCAGGTTTTGGTGGTGCTGGCACAAATATTTTGCAGGAATTCTCCATCCCCCATCCCATATGGGCTCTTCCTTCCCAGGCTGGATCAACAGCTCCACACAGCCCATGTTTTACCTACCTGAGTGCTTTGTGTGGCGATACCTTGGGCAGCTGAGGCTGTCCAAAGTGTCCCCCAGCGTCCCGACTCTGTCCCCCCAGAACACGCAGTACTACGACAAGCGCTGGTCCTGTGAGCTCTTCCTGCTGGTTTCCATCAGCACCTCGGTGATCCTCATGCAGTACCTGCTCCCTGCCCGCTACTGTGACCTGCTCCACAAGGCTGCAGCACACCTGGGCTGCTGGCAGAAGGTGGATCCTGCCCTCTGCTCCAACGTGCTGCAGCACCAGTAAGGAATTCTCTCCTGGAGTTCTCCCTTTGCTGGGTGGCTGGGGAGCTCAGCCTGAAATAAACCAGGGAAAAGTGAGAGCAGAGTTGTTGGCTGACACATCCAGCAGCACAAACGCTCTGGGCACTGTCCCTGCCAGGCAGAGCTGATTTTTGGCACGGTGCCTGCTGCTCCTGGCCACAGCTTCCTGCAGTTTGTCACTGCCACGGTGACAATTCCAAATGGGAGCACAATTCCCGTACTCCTCGCTGCTGGCAGGGAGGCAGCAGAGCCCAGTGCCCCTTGCAGGTGGGATGAAGGCATCTCTTGGTCCCATGTAGGTTGGATTAAGGAATTTCTTGTTCCCTACAGGTGAATTAAGGAATCTGTTGGTTCCTTGCAGGTGGAATTAAGGAATTTCTTGGTCCCTTGCAGGTGGAATTAAAGAATCTCTTGTACCCTGCAGGTGGAATTAAGGCATCTCTTGTCCCCTGCAGGTGACATTAAAGCACCTCTTGTTCCCTGCAGATGGATTAAAGAATCTCCTGTCCCCTGCAGGTGGAATTAAAAAATCTCTTGTCCCCTGCAGGTGGAATTAAAGAATCTCTTTTCCCCTGCAGATGGATTAAAGAATCTCTTGTCCCTTTCAAGTGGCATTAAGGCACCTCTTGGTCCCTACAGGTGGATTAAGGCATCTCTTGTTCCCTGCAGGTGGATTAAGGAATCTCTTGTCCCCTTGCAGGTGGCATTAAAGCATCTCTTGGTCCCTACATGTGGAATTAAAGAATCTCTTGTCCCCTGCAGTTGGATTAAGGCATCTCCTGTCCCCTGCAAGTGGGATTAAACAATCTCTTGTGCCCTGCAGATGGGATTAAAGGATCTCTTGGTCACTACAGGTGGGATTAAGGCATCTCTTGTTCCCTGCAGGTGGACTGAGGAGTGCATGTGGCCTCAGGGGGTGCTGGTGAAGCACAGCAAGAACGTCTACAAGGCCGTGGGCCACTACAACGTGGCCGTGCCCTCGGACGTGTCGCACTTCCGATTCCACGTAAGCCCCCCTGTCCCTCCTGGCACAGGGGTACCCCAGCAGGGCCCTGCTGCTTCCTGCTGGCCTGGGCACCTCAGGCTGGTGGAGCTGGGAGGGTTCAGTGCCCAGGGTGGGATCTCAACCCACCATGCAGAGCCAGAGCAATCCTCCCCTCCCGCCCGGTGCCTCACCCCGCTCTCCCACAGTTCTTTTTCAGCAAACCACTGCGAATCCTCAACATCCTGATCCTGCTGGAAGGAGCTGTCATCTTCTACCAGCTCTACTCGCTGATTTCCTCGGAGAAGTGGCACCAGACGATCTCCCTGGCCCTGATCCTCTTCAGCAATTACTACGCCTTCTTCAAGCTGCTGCGGGACCGCCTGGTGCTGGGCAAAGCCTACTCCTATGCTGCCAGCAGGGACTCAGAGCAGAAGTTAAATTAAAACAATTGCACTGATGCTCTCAGCCTATTACAGAACAAACAAAAAACGAGAAACCCTCAGAGCTTTGTATTTTTGTTACCACTGCTTTTTTTTTGTTGTCGTTTTCTTTGATAACTGATGTAATTGAAAGGAAAAAAAAAAACATATTTTTTTACTCCCAACGAGTTGTTTGTGTGTTTGTTGTTTGGATTCGTTTCCAGCAAAAGGTTTGCTGCTGTTTGGGTGTGAGGAGGGGATTTTTAAATGGTGCTGAGGTTTGACAGGGGTGGAGAGGGAGGAGGAGGAGGAAGGTGAGAGTTACAGGTGTGTTAAAGCTCCCAACTGGGTTCCTTTAGGAGGGGCTGAACCCTCATCCCGTCCTTTTGGGGGTCCCCATGTGCCCCCTCCCCGTGCTCTGTGTAAGGAAAGGTGATGTCATTTCTCTGAAATGTTTCTTTTCAAATTGCTGAGCCCCAGCTGCTGCAGCTCCCTGCTCTGAGGGGTCCCCTGTGGCTGCGGGGACACGGGGGGCGCTGAGGGGGTTTGAGGGACCCCCAGCCGCCCCCTTTGCTCCTTTACCGCGGCTCGGGTGCTCTCCCCAGGCTCCTCCTGCCCGTCAGGATCGGGGAAGGAGGAGGAGGAGGAAGAGGAGGAGGGGGAGGAAGGGAGGAGGAAGAGGAGGGGGATGAGGAGGAAGGGATGCAGCGCATCCCCGAGAACCCCGGCCCGGGGACCGTCCCCGCTGTCGGGACCAGCGGCCGATGCGGGGGCTCCGGGCTCCCCCTGCCCGCGGGAGGGTCCTGGGGGGTCTCAGAAGGGGTTCCAAGGGTCCTAACGGGGTTCCGGGGGGTCCTAAAGGGGTCCCGGGGGGCTCAGGGGGGTCCCGGGTCCGGCCTTTGTTCCGGCAGGGCCACGCGGCCGCCAGGGGGCGCCAGGGCCGCGCGGTCCCGATCCCGGTCCTGATCCCGATCCCGATCCCGGTCCTGATCCCGATCCCGGTCCCGGTCCCCGTCCCCGTCCCCGTCCCGGTCCTGACTCTGATCCCCATTCCTGTCCCGGTCCCGGTCCCGATTCCCATCCCGATCCTGGTTCTGGTCCCGGTCCCGCTTCCGACACCGCTCCCGATTCAGCCCCGACCCCGCCGAGGGAATTGTTGCCGCTGAAAGCGGTCCCGGTTCCCTGAAGCTCAAGCACCGGATCAGCTCCGGGGAACCGGGACCGGGAGCAGAATCAGGACCAGGACCGGGGCCGGTAGCAGCATCGTCCGTGGCCCGGGGAGGGGAACGGGGGTGTGGGTGCCCGGCAGAGCCCCGAGGGACGGCGGGGACACGGCGGGGACACGGCGGGCACAGGGCGGTACCGAAGGCCACCGGAGCGGAGCCGCCGCCGTTTCTCAGCGCTGCCGTCAGCGGGCAAAGGGCGAGGAGGAGGAAGGAGCAGCGGGAACAGCCAGGGCTGGAGGGGAGCCAGACTCGGGCGAGCCCACGGGATTGCGCCTTCGCTCACCCCCACCCCGCACCGGGACCGGCACCGGCACCGAGCGGGACTCCCCATTCCCGGGGACACCGAGCGGCTCCGCTGCCGAACCCCCCCAGCCCCCCGGCAGATGCTGCGGGTTTGGGGGCACAGAGCGGCCCCCCCGCCTGTCCCTGTTTCCCGTGTGACCCCAGCAGGACCGAGCCCGGTGTCCGGCCGGGATTTCCACCCCGGTGATGTCGGGGCCCCGGCCCCCGGCCCGGCACGGCGGGAGGAAACGGCCGTGTCCAGCCTTTCCCGAGGATGAGGATTTCCTTCCTCCCATTGAGCGGGGACCCTGGGGTTAGCACGCAGCCGTGGGGCACAGGACAGGACGGGGGGCCTGGCTGGGAATTGGGGGGCAGAGCCCCCCGACACAACCCTGGGGGCATCTCCTTATTCCCCTCTCTGGCCGCGAATGAAGGAGCTGGATTTGGGGTGGGGGCTCAGGATGGAGACACGCAGCCATTTCCTCCTTCCCTTTTTCCCGCCCCGAGAACGCTGCGGGTATTTCTGGGTGGACACGGGGATTCTTGGTTTTCCCAGAAACGCCGGGCAGAGCTGTCACCGGGGGCTGTCACCGCCTCGTTTCCCGTGAACCGGGGCTTTCCCGGGGCGGCGATGATGTCCCGGGGAGGGGGATCCCGCTGGGAATTCCCCCGGTACACCACGGAGGCGGCTCCGATGGGGGCTCGGCTGCCGTGGTCACCCCGGGGGTCGCGGGTTGTCCCCACGGGGGGGTCCCGGCTCCATCTGCCGCTGCCCCCCCCCTAATCCCGGGATTAGCAGCCAGACGCCCGGGGCAGGTTTGCCGCAGGTAGCGAGGATCCCTGGGGAGGAGGAGGAGGTGACATCAAAGTGCAGGAATTGTGGCCAATGCCACCCCAGCCTGGGGTCCCCCTGGCCAGCAGGGAGGTCACATCAGCCAGGAACCATCCTGGGGTGTCCCCAAGCACAGCGGCCACGCTGGAGCAAAATTCCCGGCAGAAATTGCCTCCAAAATGGGAAAGCTTCACCCTCCTGCTGCCCCCGGCAATCCCCTCCAGCTTCGCAGCGGATGCAGCTGATGGGAAGTGCTCGTTTTCCCCTAAAAGCCCGTCCCAGCGTTCCTGGGAAGCCGCGGTTCCCACCCTTATCCCAATTCCTGGGACCTCCGAGCACCAATTCCAGCCTGCTCCCAGCCCAGCTCGGCACTGATGGAGGATCGCTGGATTCTGGGTGATCCTGGGCTGCTGCACCCCGCATTTCTGGGGGATCCTGAAGCTCAACCCCCTCACTGGGCGCCTCCCAAACCCCCCAGCCCATCCCTGGCTGCTTCACTGCCTAATCCAGCGTCCAGCAGCTCCTGATGCGGACAAGAAGGTGGGAAAGGACAGGAACATCCCCCAGAACCAAAGGTGAGCCCACCTGAGCTGTGCCACCCTGTACCCAGAGACTGGCAGCTTTCATTCCTACCTAATACATATATTTTACATTAATAAAGCCAAATCCCCGAAGTGGTTAATTGAGGATTCATTTACTCACACTGCAGCAGGTTTGGGGTGAGACAAAGGTGGGGAAAAGCATCAGGGAGGGGAAAATATCCCAGAGCTGATCCTGTCAGGGGACTCCTGAGCATCCCCCAGAGCCGCGGGGTCCCCTTGGGACACCCAAATTTTGGAGCTGCTGCACCGAGCCGGGCTGGGCAAAACCTGGGCAGGCCACGGCCTCGTCCAGCCGTAATTACAAACCCTTAATTAACATGCACACATCCTCATTAACAATCACACCCACGTCCTCATCTCCTCACTCGAACGAGCCCCAGGAGCTGGAGGGGACCCGAGGCCACCAAACCCCCGAGGGGCAGCGGGGACAGCGCTCGCAGCGCCCCGGGGCCCTCAGCGGCTCCCGGGGCCCGGATGGCGGCTCCGGGGCCGGGGCCAGAGGGATCCTCCCGCCCCTGGTCCCCCTCCGCTCCCGCTGCCGTTTCCTCCGCTCTTCCTCCGCTTTTCCGCCCAGCCCGGAGCCGCCTTCCTGCCCCGGCCCCGCTTCCTGCCCGCCGGCTCAGCATTCCCGGCTTCTCCATCCTTCCCGAGCTCCACACAGGGGGATGCGAGGCCTCGATGTGTGTCCCCAACGCTGTCCCATGTCCCTGAGCCCTTCTCGATCCCCAAAGCTCCACGTGGGTCCCAGGGGTTCCACCCTCAGCTTCCTCCCAGCTCATCGGGAAAAGCACGGAACGGATCGGATCTGCCCCGGGGCTCACCCTAGAAAGCGGCAATTCCCGATCCCAATCATTTTTGGGGCTCTCTCCCTGCCCCAGTTTCCAATCCCCGCTCGGGGATGGCTCGCAGGGCGCTGAGAACGAGCGGGAGCTTTCCCTGAGCATCCCCACCCTCCCAGCGCGCAGATTTGGGGGAGCTGAGACCCCCGGGGCTGCTCAGGGCAGGACATTCCCACGCCGAGCCCCCCAAACCGGTCGGACGAGGGGGACACGGTGACAAAAGCGGTGACTCAGCCGCGGTGGCAGCGGCAGGACGGGACGCACGGACGGGGAAGAGAAAATTTTTCCCTTTTCCTTCCTCCCGCCGAGCTGGGTGTCACCGCCTTGGGGTGACCTTCCCCCGCACCCCAGCATGCCCTCCCCGCCGGCTGAGGGCTGGGCCGGGCTCTTATCTCCCTTCCAAGATTTGCTCATCCTGCTGCTCGCCAGGGCCGTGCTGCTGGTGGTGCCGCCATCCCCGAGGGTTCAGCTCTCCGTGTGTGCCACCGGCCCCTCCCGAACCGGGACCAGCCGGGTTTTCCCCCCTCGGTGGCGGGGCCGGGAGGGTTCAGCGCCCTGCGGGTGTTGGGAGCGGCTGCTGCAGCCAGGAATAAGTGGATTAGGAGCCAATCTCGTTATCGCTGCTGGCGAGGGCCGTGGGATGGGGACAGTGACGGGCACAGGGCTGGGGACGCTCCCGCTGAGGGGGGACAGCGGTGGCCGGTGCTTGGCACGGGTGGGACGCGGCCACCGTGCTCTGATAACGGGGCTCGGCCGCCTGCTTGCTCCCAGGATGCGCGTCCGGGCTCTAATGAGGCGGGACGGTTAATTAATCAGTGTCAATTCACGTTAATTAGCCGTGGGGGGGAGTGGAGACGCGGCTGGCGCTGCCACCTGGCTGGGGAGGGGACACGCGTGGGGCTGGAGGGGCCAGGGCAGGAGCGCGGAGCTCCCCGCGCTGAGTCAGGGCCGAGACCCCGCAGGAAGCCCCAGGGATTTCCAAAACGCCCCGGAAACCCCCGAGCTGTGATTTCCTCATTTCTGAGCCTGTTCGGGCGCCGGCAGCAGCAGCAGCACTCGGCGGCCAGGCTGGGAATTTGGGAGGGAAAAGGGTGGGAAACACGGATCCGGAGCAGCTCCGTTGTTTACTCCATCCAGCTCGCGCTGCTGTCTGCTCCTGAGGTTGTTCCCCCTTCTCCAGACAGGGCTGTGACCGCAGGAACAAAGGCAAAACTTTAATCCTGCGAAATCCTCCTCCCTTCGCAGCCGAGGCCGCGGGGGTTTGTCCCTCTCGGAGGGGACGCCGGGGTCGGACGCAGCCCCGGGGGTCGCTCGGCCGCAGCCAGAGCAGCCAAAAATCCCCGCGCGTCTTCAGCGAGGTGCTGCAGCCGCGGTCAGCCGTGCAAAGAGACCCGAATTCAATCAGCCGCATGCGACAGGAGCTGTTAACCCTTGCCAGCCCGGGGGGGCACACGGGGTGCTGGGAGCGGGCTCGGTGTCCCCCCCCGCTGCCCCTCCCGGCTCGCTGCCATCTGCTCCGGCTGTGTTCGAGGCGAGGAGGAGCCGCAGAGAAACGAGGTCAGGGCTGAGATGGCAGTGCCCGCCTGCCAGGGCCGTGCCAGCCTCCCGTGCCACCCTCCCTGGCACCGAGGAGCGGGGATGGCTCTTTGGGATGGCCCTGGAGCTCCCTGCTGGCATTCCGGGGGGGTTTCGCTCTGCCATGCCGCGCCCGCATCGTGCTGCCAGCTGCCCCGTGCCAACCCCGCCAAATTCAACTCAAGCCCCGGGGAAAAACCTCACCCCAAAATTTGCTGCAAATTTGGGCAGCCAGAGCATCGCATCTCCCTTTCCCTCCTTCCTTTTCCAGGGGGGCTCCCCGTGCCAGCCCCAGTGCCCACCCGAGCCCCGGTGCCCACGGGAGCCCCCGCCCGTGCCAGTCCCGGTGCCCACCCGAGCCCCGCCCGTGCCCAACCCCGGTGCCCACCCTGCCGTGCCCGCCCCACTGCGTGTGCAGCCCCCGCGGCCGCCGCCTGCATTTCATGCATTTTTCAGCAGAAGAAGGTTAGTGGGTCACTCCAGCGCCGCAGGCTTTTCTCCAGCTGAGCCGCTGCGCTGCCAAACGCGGCCGGGGCTGGCGGCGCGGGGGCTGGCACGGGCGGGGGGCGGGCAGGTGGGCAGCACGGGGCTGGCACGGCCACCCCCAGCGTCCCCGTCGTGTCCCCGTTGTGTCCCCGTGGTGTCCCCAGAGCGGGGAGGAGCGGGATCCCCTCAGGGATGCTGTTCCCTGTAGCGGGGAGGGGTCTCTGCAGCCCTCCCCGTGGTGTTGGGGGGGTTAAGGGGGGCAGCACCCCGAGGTTCAGAGTCCTGCAGAGGAAAAACGGCCGCGCTCAAAGGGAATGAGGAGCCCAAGCGCGGCCGCGCCAAAGCAAAGAGCGGCGGCTTTGGTGGCACCCATGGGTGCCCCCCGTGCCCTCTAAACCCCCCCGAACCCCGGAACGGGGCACAATGGGGGCACAATGGGGCACATCCCCGTGTGGGCGGCTGCGGAGTGCGGGGAACCCGCCCGGGGGGACACGGAGAGGGGACAAAGAGGGTTTGGGGTGGTGGCACATGTGGGGTGAAGGGAGGCCTGTGGGGGACAGAAATGTGGGGTGGGACCAGAGCTGGGGAGAGCCAAAAGGGGGATGAACCCAGAGCTGGGAGAAGTCAGATGTGTGGGGGATCCTGATGTGGGGTGACCCCAGATGTGGGGTGAGCCCAGACATGGGAAAAAACCAGATGGGGGCGAACCCACACCTGGGCGAACCCACACCTGGGTAAAACCAGACGTGGATGAACCCAGATGTGGGTGAATCCAGGCCCGGGAAAAGCCAGATCCAGATGTGAGCAAATCCAGATGTGGGGTGACCCCAGAGGCGGCCGAGCCGGCCCTGGGTGCGATGGCAGCGCTGCAGCCCCGCTCTGCCCGGTTCCCCCCGGTTCCCCCGGTTCCCCCCGGTTCCCCCCGGTCCCCCCGGTCCCCCCCGGCTCTCCCGCATCCCCTCCCACCCCCCGCATCCCCCCGCGCTGCCGTTGCCATGGTTACGGCCATGCAAGTCTGCCCGAGCTGCATCCGCCGCTGCATCCCAGCGAGCCGTGGGGGCGGGGACGGCCCCGCTGCCCCCAGCCCGGCCCGAGAGACCCCAAAACCTCCTGGAGACCCCTCGGGGGCTCCCCCAGAGCCGGGGAGACCGGTGGGGACCCCCCGACCCCAAAAGTCGAGCGGGAATGGGGGGCTGGGAACCCCTCCGTGCCCCCTCACAGGGGATGGAGCTCATGGGGCACGGCTGGGAGGGCAAAGCGCTCCCCAAAACCCCCCCCGGAGCCCCCCCAGAGCTCTCGGAGGCCAAGGGGGAATTGTGCGGGCGGCGATGAAGCAATCCCGGCCGGGGACAGCCCGGGATGGAGGGAAGGAGGGGATTTCTGGTGGGAAGTTGCAGCCAGCCCTGGCACGGCCGGGATTCCCCAGCCCGGGGGCTCCGCTCCCGGCTCCTCTCCAGCCCCTGAACCCCAGCCGTGTGGGATTTTTGGGATTTTGGGGTGAGGATTTTCCCCGGATTTCCCGGGGGTTCAGGCACCCTCAGGAGCTGGCGGAGAGGGAGCAGCAAGGGGAGCGTGGGTGGTGTTGATGTCGCAGGTTTAATTTGATAATTAATATTCCACCAGGATGAGCAAGGTGGGAACTCCGTGGCCCTCGGGGATGATTTCCCAGCACCACAAACAAAACCCCATCACCCTAACGCTCCTCAAACTCCCTTCCAGCCCACACCGAGGTGATTTTAGGCTCCAGCATCCCTCTGCTGACACCCAGGGTGGGTCTGTGTGTCCCTGTCCGTCGTGCTGTCCCTTCCCCCCTCATGCCGGGCACACAGCGGCCTCTTCCCCGCGCCCGGGCCCGTCAGATGTGGCTGAAAGGGAACAATGGCTCCTATTGTCTGTCCCCGCTATCGGCCCCGGCAGCGCAACAAAAACCCGCATTGAGACCGGGGAGAAAGGGGCCCTCACATGGCGGGGCTCCCGGGGGAGGCAGAGCGGCCCCGCAGCGCCCGGTCCCGGTCCCGGTCCCTGCCCCGCTCCGGTCCCGCTGCCCCCGGCCCCGCTCCGGTCCCGTTCCCTGCCCCGTTCCCTGCCCTGCAGCGCCCGGTCCCGGTCCTTGCCCCGGTCCCGCAGTGCCCGGCCCCGCAGTGCCCGGCCCCGTTCCCGGCCCCGCTCCCGGTCCCTGTCCCGGTTCCGGTCCCACTCCCAGCCGGCGGCCGCCACCGGCACCGGGGACCGGGCAAAGGGGGCGGGAGGAGCGCGGTGGGGTGTCCGAGGGGTCTGTGGGATTTGTGGGGTCAATGGGGTCTGTGGGGTCTGTAGGGTCTGTGAGACCTGTGGGATCTCTGGGGGTTTCTGGGGTCCATGGGGTCTGTGGGACCTGTGGAGTTTGTGGGGTCCATGGGGTCTGTGGAGTTTGTGGGGTCTGGGGGATCTCTGGGACCTGTGGGATTTCTGGGGTCTGTGGGGCCATGGGGTCTGTGGGGTCTGTAGGGTCTGTGCGACCTGTGGGATCTCTGGGGGTTGGTGGGGTCCATGGCACCTGTGGGGTTTGTGGGACCTGTAGGACCTGTGGGGCCTGTGGAGTTTGTGGGGTCTGTGGGGTCCATGAAGTCTGTGGGGTCTCCAGGATCTGTGGGGTCTATGGGGCCTGTGGGATCTGTGGGACCTGTGAGGTCAATAGGGTCTGTGGGATATGTGGGGTCCATGGGGTCTGCGGGACCTGTGGGATCTCTGGGATCTGTTGGACCTGTGGGGTCCGCGGGACTTGTGGGGCCAATGGGATATGTGGGGTCTGTTGGATCTGTGGGCTCCATGGGACCTGTGAGGTCTGTGGGATCTCTGGGATCTGTAAGGTCCATGGGGTCCCCACGAGGTCTGTGGGCTCTGTGGGATCTCTGGGGTCCGTGCAGTCTGTGGGGTCCGTGGGGTCTCTAGGATCTGTGAGATCTATGGAACCCGTGGGGTCTGTGGGGTTCCAGGGGGTTCATGGGGTCTCTGGGACCTGTGGGATCTGTGATATCTGTGGGGTCTGCAGGGTCTGTGTGATCCATGGGGTCTGTGGGGTCTGTGGGATCTCTGATATCTGTGGGGTCTGCAGCATCTGTGTGATCCATGGGGTCAGTGGGGTCTGTGGGACCTGTGGGATCTGTGATATCTGCAGGGTCTGCAGGGTCTGTGTGATCCATGGGGTCTGTGGGATCCATGGGGTCTGTGGGGTCCGTAGGGTCTGTGGGATCCATGGGGTCTGTGGGATCCATGGGACCTGTGGGGTCTGTGGGATCTGTGGGATCTGTGGGATCTGTGGGATCTGTGGGATCTGTGGGATCTTTGGGATCTGTGGGCTCAGCACCCAGCAGGACCAGGGTTTGTCCCTGTGTGCCCTGCCCAGGTGGGGCCGCACCTGCAGAGCCCCGGCAGCCCCCGGGGCATCAGGAGGGGTCCGGAATGGCCAGAGAGAGCCCAGGGATGCTGCAGGGCAGAGCCGGGGGTGCCCACCTGGACAGGGGGAGCCTCAAACCCCTCCAGGGGCTCCAGGAGAGCAGCAGGGACTCGGACAAAGCCCGGAGTGACGGGAATGGTTCCCCACAGCCGGAGGGCAGGGCTGGCTGCGATATCGGGATATCGGGATCCCAAATCACACCCACCCCTCCTGTCCGGCCGTGGCGTGCGGGAGCCAGGAAACAGCACGGGAAAAGCTGAACTTGGAGCGGGCCTGGCCTTTGTTCCCGTTCTGAACTCCCCCGTGGGCAGGAAGGATGCTCGGGACGCTGTCCCTGCCCGGCTCAGGGCAGCCGAGCCCTCCCGGCCCCGCTGGGTGAGCGCTCCCGGCTCTCCGCAGAGCTCCGAGCGCGGCTCAGGGTCAGGCAGCCCTTATCAGCCGGGAGAGGGAGATAAGGGACGGGGGATGAGCGCCATGCCCGGGCCAGGGCCTTGGGGGGGTTCCTGTGCCGTGCCAGGAGGGATCTGCGGGCTGGGAAAGGAAAGTGTGGGGGTGTGGATCCCCAAAACTGCCCCAGAGTGTCACACGGTGTCCCCATTGTCGCTTGGGGTGCACAGCCCGGCCTCAGGGGGAGCCTGGAGGGGTTTGGGGTTGGGACCTGTCTCTGTTTGTAAAAACCCCAATTCTGGCTTTGGGGCTGGGCTCTATTTGCAAAAATCCCAATTCTGGGTTTGGGGCCTGGTTCTGTTGGCAAAAATCCCAATTCTGGGTTTGGAGCCTGGCTGTGTTTGCCAAAATCCCAATTCTCAGTTTGGGGCTGGGCTCTATTTACAAAATTCCCAATTCTGAGTTTGGGACTGGGCTCTATTTGCAAAAATCCCAATTCTGGGTTGGGACCGGGCTCACTTGGCAAAAATCCCAACTCTGCCTTTGGAATCGGGCTCTGTTGGCAAAAATCCCAATTCTGACTTTGGGACCTATCTTTCTTTGCAAAAATCCCAATTCTGAGTTTGGGGCCTGGCTCTGTTCGCAAAAATCCCAATTCTGACTTTGGGACTGGGCTCTGTTTGCCAAAATCCCAATTCTGAGTTTGGGACCAGGCTCTATTTACAAAATTCCCAACTCCTGACCCCAAGGAGGGGCAGATGAGCTCCGAGATAAGACAGGAGCAGATTCCTCTCTCTTCCCTGCTCTGTCACTCCCAGCTCCTCAGCAGGAGCAGGGCAGGGCTGAGGGGCTGGGAAAGGCCCAGGGCTGGGGCAGATCCCATGGGATGGTCCCACAGGAGGCAGAAGCAGCCCAGGACAGCAGGGCAGATCCCATGGGATGGTCCCACAGGAGGCAGAAGCAGCCCAGAACAGCCGGGGCAGATCCCATGGGATGGTCCCACAGGAGGCAGAAGCAGCCCAGAACAGCAGGGCAGTTTCAGGAGGCGCTGGTTGCCATGGGATCTGCACAGCCAGAGATGGCTGGGGCTCTGGCAAACACAAGAAGGGGCACTTTCATGGTTTCTATGGGAAGTCAGAGCCTCGGCACAGCCTCCCGGGCTGGAGCCCTGCCCGGGGCAGGAAGGATTTGGGAACCCTGCTGGATTCCCAGGAGAGCTGGGCTTGCTCCACCAGGATGTTCCCAGGTGCACCTCAGAGCTCAGGAGCTGTGCCCAGAGCTCCTGCTTGGCCCAGATCAGAGATTCTGCTTGGCCCAGATCAGAGATTCTGCTTGGCCCAGATCACAGATTCCCTGCTTGGCTCAGATCCCTGCTCCCTGCTCCTCCTGCTGTTCCCACCAGGAATCCCCCAGCCCTGAGGATTTTTCTGCTGCAGCTGAGGGAGCTCAGCCCCTTCACCGTGAACCCCATGGGATGCACATCTGGGACATCCCCAAGTGCATTTCCACATCCTGGGAAGGCCAAAGTGCTGCAGGATGGAAGGGGCAGCCCCAGACCCTACAGGAGAAACCCCAGGGGCAGCCCCCAGACCCTAAAGTGGTTCTGGGCTGTCCCCAAGGGCTGTCCCCATCACTGCAGCCCCCAAATCCTACAGGAGAACCCCCAGACCCTACAGGGGTCTTTGCAAAAATCCCAATTAGGGGCAGCCCCCAGACCCTAAAGTGGTTCTGGGCTATCCCCAAGGGCTGTCCCCATCACTGGAACCCCCAGACCCCACAAAGGCAGCTCCCAAACCCTACAGGAGAACCCCCAGACCCTAAATCAGCTCTGGGCTGTCCCCAAGGGCTGAAACCATCCCTGCAGCCCCCAGACCCCAAATCATCTCTGGGCTGTCCCCAAGCTCTGTCCCCATCCCTGCCCTGCTGGCAGAATCCTCCCCCATCCCTCCAGCCCAACTCTCCCCGCTGGAATTCTCTCTAATTAGTTTAATTCCCTCGCTATTTATAAACCAACGTGGAAATCCCTCTGCTTTCATTCCCAGCGCCGCCGCTCGCCCCGGCCGGGCTCCTTTAACTCGGGAGAAAATCCCGCAGAGGATGAGCGTGGAACATGAATAATTAATTACCCTAATTGCTCGTTAAGGAACGGGGGAATTCGGGGCAGGTTCGGTCCCTCCTCGGAGCTCCCGGCTCGGCCTTGCAGCTCCTCCACACCCCATAAATTAATGATCAGCCGCGGTTTAAGTAGGTCTGGAAAGTGGAAAACAACATCCGAGAGGATCCGGCCCGGCGGGCAGGAGCAGCAGAGATTTGTCTGCCTGTCCATCTGCCGGAGGAGCAGACAGACCCTAATCTGTCCGTCTGTCTGTCTGTCTGTCTGTCTGCGGGGATCCTGCAAATGCCGAAGCTCCTGATGGGTTTGGAGCATCCCCGGGTCCCTGGAGGAGGCAGCAGGGCAGGGGTGGGATCCAGTATGGGACTGGTGGGCACTGGTTTGCACTGGGAGGGGTTGGTGGTGTTGGTTTAGGGGGGAGTTCGGTAATTTCTGGTTTCTGGTGGGTCCTGTGTGCTCCACGCCGGTGCCACCGAATGTCCCCAAGCACACAGGGAGATGGGAAAACTGGGAGCTGGGAAATGTGGGAAAACTGGGAGCTGGGAAAGGTGGGAGCTGGAGAAGGTGGGAGATAGAAAAATTGGGAGCAGGAAAAGATGGGAAAGGTGGGAAAACTGGGAGCTGGGAAAGGTGGGAAAACTGGGAATTGGGAAAGCTGGGAGCTGGGAAAATTTGGAGCTGGGAAAACTGGGAATTGGAAAAGGTGGGAGCTGGAAAAGCTGGGAGCAGGGAAAACTGGGAGCTGGGAAAGGTGGGAAAGCTAGGATATGGAAAAGGTAGGAGCTGGAAAAACTGGGTGTTAGGAAAGGTGGGAACTAGGAAAACTGGGAAAATTGGGATCTAGAAAACCTGGGAATTGGGAAAGGTAGGAGCTTGGAAAGGTGGGAGTTGAGAAAGGTGGGAGCTGGGAAAACTGGAAAATCTGGGAGATAGAAAAATTGGGAGATGGAAAAGCTGGGAAAGCTGGGAGACATGGAAAAACTGGGAGCAGGGAAAACAGGTAAAGCTGGAAGATGGAAAAACTGAGAGCAGGGAAAGCAGCCGTGGATGTGCCTGGGGACAGCCAGGGCCACCCCACGCAGCTCCAGGGGCAGCAGATCCGGGCAGGGAGGAGCAGGGAAGGACAGACGGACACAGATGTGCCCTGGAAGGGGAGGATCCACGGGGATCCACCGGGAATTGGTTATTTATAACCACAGCCCTCACAGGAGAGGATCCACAGGAGAAGCCGGGATGGGATGGGATGGGATGGGATGGGATGGGATAGGGACAGGACAGGATGAGATGGGGCAGGGTGTTATGGGACAAGATGAAATGGAGATGGGATGGGATGGGATAGGGACAGAACAATATGGGACAAGATGAAATGGGAAGGGAAGAGAGTTGGATGGGGTGGAACACGATGGGATGGGCTGGGATGGCACCAAACAGGATGGGATAGGGACAGGATGGCATGGGGCAAGACAATATGGGATAAAATGAAATGGGAATGGAAGAGAATTCGATGGGATGGAACACGATGGAATAGGGTAGGAGGGGATGGGATGGGGCAGGGTGTTATGGGACAAGATGAAATGGGGATGGCACAGGGACAGAATGGAATGGGATAGGGATGGGATGGACAGGACAACATGGGACAAGATGAAATGGGAATGGAAGAGAATTGGATGGGGTGGAACATGATGGGATGGGATGGGATGGGATGGGATGGGATGGGATGGGATGGGATGGGATGGGATGGGATGGGATGGGATGG
>JAWWMS010000091.1:5079873-5092430 GCA_035048045.1 Chlorospingus semifuscus
TCCATCCATCCATCCATCCATCCATCCATCCATCCATCCATCCATCCATCCATCCATCCATCCATCCATCCCAGGGACATTCCCTGACTCCCTCACCAGCCGTTATTTCCTCCTAATTTATCCTGCCTCCGTTAATTAAACCACTGAAGGCAATTAGTGCCCAGCCTGAGGCTCCTCTGTGCCAGCTCCTCCCCGCCGTGCCGCTCTGGGGCTGATCCCTCTGCTCTCCCTGCACATAACAACCTCCTCATTAACATCCCATTAGCAATTAATTAACACACTCCTGCAGCTCTGCTTTAACGAGCTCTGGCTGGGCAAGCACCTCTCCGACCCTAAAACCATCTCACAGCCCCATGTGGGCGCATCCAAACTGCTTTTCCTACAAATTCCCATCCTCTGCACACCCAGCCCCATTCCTGCTGCAACCCTCAATCCCTGCAAGGCCCTCAGGGCTCAGCCACGGTGACACCGGTGTCACCACAGTGCCACCGGGGCGTGGGCACCTTTGTGAGGAGATCTGCAAACACCAAGGGCACCTCTGGCCTTCCCAAAAACTCCGGGTGTGGCACAAATCTGGGCACCTCTGGGTGAGAACACTGAGAGTGGCGCAAACCCTTGTGGGCACCTCTGGCATTCCTGAGGATAATGAGTGTGGCACAGACCCTGGCACCTCTGGCTTTCCCAAAAACGCTGAGAGTGGCACAAACCCCGTGGGCACCTCTGGCATTCCTGAGAGTGCTGAGTGTGGCACAAAGCCCACGGGCACCTCTGGCCTTCCCAAAAGTGCTGAGCATGGCACAAAACCCATGGGCACCTCTGGCCTTGCTGAGAGTGCTCAACATGTCACAAATCTGGGCACCTCTGGCATTCCTGAGAGTGCTGAGCATGGCACAAACCCGGGCACCTTTGGCATTCCCAAAAACACTGAGATTGGCACAAATTTGGGCACCTCTGGCCTTGCTGAGAGAGCTGAACATGGCACAAACCCCACGGGCACCTCTGGGTGAGAACACTGAGCATGGCACAAATCTGGGCACTTCTGGGATTCCTGAGAATGTTGAGCTTGGCACAAACCTTGTGGGCACCTCTGACCTTCCTGAGAATATTGAGAGTGGCATAAACCTTGTGGGCACCTCTGGGTGAGAACCCCGAGCATGGCACAAACCCCATAGGCACCTCTGGCCTTCCTGCGAGTCCTGAGCATGGCACAAAGTCTGTGGGCACCTCTGGGTGAGAACGCTGAGAGCACTGGGCACCCATTCCTGAGAACACTGAGCGTGGAACAAACCCCACGGGCACCTCTGGCCTTCCCAAAAACACTGAGCGTGGCACAAATCTGGGCACCTCTGGGATTCCTGAGAGTGCTGAGCTTGGCACAAACCCCGTGGGCACCTCTGGGACTCCTGAGAGTGCTGAGCTTGGCACAAACCCCGTGGGCACCCCTGGCCTTCCCAAAACGCTGAGCGTGGCACAAACCCCGGCAGCGGCACGTGGGTCCCGTGGAAAAGTCTCTTCTGCAGAATCCCCCACGCCCACGGGGCCAGGATTCGTCCCAGCTGTGACTTCCGCAGGGTTTTGTCACCTCCAGCCAGCCCAGGTGTGTCACAGCCCCAGCTGTGTCCCCCTGACCTGGCAGCCAGGGCACGTGGTGCCCGTTCAGTGAGAGTTTGGGGTACCCAGGGGGGGTTTGGGGTCCCCAAGAAGGGTTTGGGCTCCTTAAGGAGTGTTTGGTGTCCCTAAGGAGGGTTTGGGGTCCCCAAAGAGGGTTTAAGGTTCCTAAGAAAAGTTTGGGGTCCTTAAAGAGGGTTTGGGCTCCCTAGAGAAGGTTTGGGGTCCCCAGGGAGGGTTTGGGGTCCTTAAGGACAGTTTGGGGTCCCTAAGAAGGGTTTGGAGTCCCCATGGAGGGTTTGGGGTCCTTAAGGAGGTTTTAGGGTCTCTGAGGAGGGTTTGGGGTCCTCAGAGAGGGTTTGGGGTCCTTAAGGAGGGTTTGGGGTTCCTAAGAAGGGTTTTGGGTTCCCTTTTGCTGACTCTTCCCTTACAACTCCCAGCACCACCAACAACCCCTACATCTCATCCAGGCAACCAGAAGAGCAAAAAATCCAAATTTCACCAACATTTTGAGGCCTTTTTTGAGCAGGACCCAGTTTAAACTCAACTTTTAAGGACCAGAACAGCATCAAAGTGCCCACATTTCTCACCCAGAGCTAAAGAACAGCTGAGAAATCCCAAACCCAGCCCTGAGGCCCTGGAGGAGCTGCCCAGAGCCCTTCAAGCCCCTCCAGGAGCTGTTTTTCTGTTTTTTCCTCCCATGGTGAGCAGGGAGGTGCTGCTATTGTGCTTTTTTCTCTCCCAGCCCCAAGCCACAGCGTAATTTCCACCCAGCAGCCGTTTCACGAGAAAAACAAAAAAAAAACAAAAAAAAAAACCCCAAAAAAGGCTGTTTGAAGTTGGTTTTGCTTTTGTTGGTGCAACTGAATTTCTTTGTGCTGGCAGGGAGGTGCCCCCCGAGCGTGTTCAGGTGGGCACGGGTGGCTGTGCCAGGTGTTTGCCCAAATTTTGGGGTTTTTTACTCTGGGTTTGGGGTCCCTGTCCTGTCCTGTGCTGTCCCTTCCGCCCGCGTGGCGCTGCTGGTTTGTCACCATTGTCACCAGGGTGAGGAGGTGAAATTCACTCTGTCCCCATGGCTGGTGGCGCCCTGAGCCAGATGTGAGCCAGATGTGAGCCCTCTGGATGGGCACCCGGTGATGGCACAGCCTGGCAGGGCCACCAGGGCCGTGTGCCCAAGGGTGACACCGCAGCAGGGCAATGAGCCAGCAGCAAAAATGGGAATTTCTGAGTGCCTGAAAGCCAAATTTGGCACCAAAAATGGGAATTGGGCACCAAAAATGGGAATTTCTGAGCACCTGAAATCCAAAATTGGGCACCGAAAATGGGAATTTCCCAAACTGGGCACCAACAATGGGAATTTCTGAGCCCTGAAGCCCCAAACTGGGCCCCAAAAATAGGGATTTCCCAAACTGGGCACCAAAAATGGGAATTTCTGGGAGCCTGAACCCCCAAATTGGGCCCCAAAAATGGGAATTTCCCAAATTAGGCACCAAAAATGGGAATTTCTGAGCGCTTGAAGCCCCAAATTGGGCACCATAAATGGGAACTTCTGAGAGCCTGAAGCTACAAATTTGGGATGTAAAATGGGAATTTCTGAGCACCTGAAGCCCAAATTGGGCACCAAAAATGGGAATTTCCCAAACTGTGTATCAAAAATGGGAATTGAGCACCAAAAATGGGAATTGGGCACAAAAAATGGGAATTTCCCAAATTGGCCACCAAAAATGGGAATTTCTGAGAGTCTGAAGCCCCAAATTGGGCACCAAAAATGAGAGTTTCCCAAACTGGGCACCAAAGATGGGAACTGGGCACCAAAAATGGGAATTTCTGAGTGCCTGAAGCCCCAAATTGGGCACCAAAAATGGGAATTTTTGAGAGCCTGAAACTCCAAACTGGGGACGAAAAATGGGAATTTCTGAGTGCCTGAAGCCCCAAATTGGGCACCAACCTTGAGAAAGCAGCACCGAGCTGCTGCCTGTCCCTCGGGCACTGCCCTGGGGACAGAATTGCTGCTGTGCCCTGGGGACAAAACTGGACACGGAGCTTTGGGGAGGGCACCATCCCTGGCAGGACCCCGGGGCGGGCAGGGGACACGGGGACGGCGCCTTCGTGTCCCCATCCCGGGATGTCCCAGAGGGATGCGGAGCCCAGCGTGGCTCGGAGCAACCCCGAACCCCCATTCCCATCCCTCCCACCCCACGGGCGCCCCCCGAACCCCCCGGGCCGAGCCCCCGAACCCCCCCGGCGCTCACCTGGTGCCGCGGGGCGGGCGAGGAGCGGCCGCTGTCACTGAGCCATGTCCCGCCCGTCACATCCTCCTCATCCTCGGCAGCCCGAGAGGAGCCCCCCGATCCTTTTGGGGTGAAAAGCGGAGCCCCCCGATCCTTATGGGGTGCAGAGAGGAGCCCCCCGATCCTTATGGGGTGCAGAGAGGAGCCCCCCGATCCTTTTGGGGTGCAGAGAGGAGTCCTTCAAACCTTGTGGAGTGAAGAGCGGAGCCCCCCGATCCTTTTGGGGTGCAAAGCAGAGCCCCCCGGTCCTTTTGGGGTGCAGAGAGGATCCCCCCAAGCCAGAAGGGATGCAAAGAGGATCCCCCCGATCCTTTTGGGGTGCAAGTCGGAGTGCCCCGAACCTTATAGGGTGCAGAGTGGAGTCGCCCAAGCTTTATGGGGTGCAGAGAGGATCCCCCCAAGCCGGGAGAGGTGCAGAGAGGAGCCCCCAGAACCTTGTGGGGTGCAGAGCAGGGTCCCTCAAGCCGGGTGAGTGCAGAGAGGATCCCCCTGATCCTTTTGGGGTGCAGAGAGGATGCTCCCCAAGCCTTGCGGGGTGAAAAGCAGAGTTCCCCGAGCCTTTTGGGGTGCAAAGCGGAACCCCCCGGGTGTTTTGGGGTGCAGAGAGGAGCCCCTCGAACCTTTTGGGATGCGGAGAGGATCCCGCCGAGCCTTGTGGGGTGAAGAGCGGAGCCTCCCGGTCCTTTTTGGGGTGCAGAGAGGATCCCCTCAAGCCGGGAAGGATGCGGAGAGGAGCCCCACGATCCTTTTGGGGTGCAGAGCAGAGTCCCTCGAGCCTTTCGGGGTGCCAAGCAGAGTCCCCCGGATCTTTTGGGGTGCAGAGATGATCCCCTTCGATCCTTTTGGGGCTCGGAGCGGAGCCCCCCGGGCGTTTCGGGGCGCAGAGCGGAGCCCCCGGCCCGGCCGCGCCGCCGCTGTCCCCGCCTCGCTCCGGTTTCCGCCTCATGAGCGGAGCCGAGAGGAGCCCGGAGCCGCTCTCAGCTCGCCCCCGACCGCAAGAGCAGCGAGTGACAAACCCCGATGGCTTCCTGCCACCGCCGGGCCCCCGGCAGGGCACGCTGAGGGGGTGGCACCTGCTGCCAGCGCCCCTCTGTCCCTGCTCTGTCCCCACTGTCCCTGCGCTGTCCCCGTGCTGTCCCCTCTGTCCCTGTGCCGTCCCCTCTGTCCCTGCGCCGTCCCCTCTGTGCCAGCCTGGCTGCCCCTGTTCCCCCCCAGTGTCCCCTCCTGGCACTGCCACCCTCCTCCATGTGCCCCAATGTCCCCTCTGTGCTGTGGGACACTGCTCAGAGCCCCCTTGGGCTGTCACCGCGGTGCCACCGCTGCCCTGAGAGCCGCGGTGACACGGACCGGACCGGAGGGGACCCGCGGTGCCCCCGGGGGGTGGCAGCGCTGTTTTGGGGCCAGCTCCGAACCACAGCGACATTGTGACATTGTGCTGGCTGCTTTGATGGGGCGGGAAGCCGCAGGCGCAGGCAGGAAGCGCAGAGGTGACAGAGCGGGGGGATGTGACAGCTCGGGGACACGCTCGGGCTCTGCTCGTGTCCTGGCAGGGAGGGACAGTCCCCACAATGATCAAAATGATCCCCAAGGCTCCCCTGGCGCTGCCTCACCCGGGGTCCGTGGAAGTCGCATCCCCGAGCGGCACCTGGAGGTGTCACCAGCACGGAAAAAGGGCGGCAGCCACATCTGGAGGCACCGACAAGGAAACGCCACCGGCTCCGAGCCTCAGCTGCTTTTATTGCACCTCGGAGCGCTGAACCCCACATTGCCCACGGGCTGAACCCCAACAGCCCCGGGGACAGGCCCCAAAACGCCCCGCGGGGGTGGTGACACTCCTGTGCCCCATGGGGGTGGTGACACTGCCACGCCTGGGGGGGATGGTGACACTCCTGTGCCCCATGGGGATGGTGACATGGTGACATTCCTGTGCCCTGCAGGGATGGTGACGCTCTGGTGCCCCTGGGTGATGGTGGCATTCCCGTGCCCTGGGGATGGTGACATCCATGGGGATGGTGACACTCTCAGTGCCCAGGGGGATGGTGACATCCATGGGGATGGTGACATTCCTGTGCCCTGGGGATGGTGACACCCGTGGGGACAGTGACACTCCTGGGCCCATGGGGGAATGGTGACACTCCTGTGCCCCACAGGGGTGGTGACATTACATGCCCATGGGGGGATGGTGACATCCATGGGGATGGTGACATTCCCGTGTCCCAGGGGAGATGGTGACACTCCCATGGCCCTCAGTGATGGTGACATTGCTGTGCCCACGGTGATGGTGACACCCAAGGGGATGGTGACACTCAGGTGCCCATGGGGATGGTGACATTCCCGTGTCCCGGGGATGGTGACATTCCCGTGTCCCGGGGATGGTGACAGCCATGGGGATGGTGACATTCCCGAGTCCCAGGGGGGATGGTGACATTCCTGTGCCTCTCGGGGATGGTGACACCCATGGGGTTGGTGACATTCCTGTACCCGTGGGGATGGTGACATTGCCATGCCCTCGGGGCAATAGTTTCACCCATGGGGATGGTGAGACTCTCAGTGCCCATGAGGATGGTGACATTCCTGTGCCCCACAGGGATGGTGACACCCATGGGGATGGTGACACTCCCATGCCCATGGGGGGATGGTGACATTCCCCTTTCCATGAGGATGGCGACATTCCCGTGCTCGTGGGGCAATGATGACATTCCCGTGCCCTGGGGATGGTGACACCCATGGAGATGGTGACATTCCGGTGCCACCGCCTGTGTCACCCCCCTGGGGACAGCACGTCCTGCCCCGAGGTCCCCAAAGCCCCTCGGTGCCCCGGGCTCAGCACAGCGAGAAGCGGCGGGAGTTGATGTTCATGCGGGTGACCCCGATGTGCTTGAGCGGCGTGGAGAGCAGGAAGGCGGCCTTGGGCGGGATGGTGCACAGCAGGTCCGAGTCTTCCTCGCAGCCCTCGAGGCCGAAGGCGGCGTCGTCCAGCATCTCCTTGTGCTGGTGGCAGGCCTGCTCCACCTTGAGCCGGTGCAGCCGCGCCCGCAGCCGCATCAGCTGCTGCGCCAGCCGCTGGTCCAGGGCCTGCATCTCCCGCTGGGGGCACAGGGAGCCGCCTTGGAGCCGCGGGATCGGTGCCCGGGCAGCGGGGATGGCGCTCGGCCAGGGCACAAACCCCGCCATCCGCCCGCGGTGCCAGGCTGGGCACGGCCACGGCTCAGACCGTGCCCTCTGTGCCACCCCCAGAGTGGCAGGAGGGGGTGACTAGGGGGTGGTTCCCACAAGGCCACCACCCCCGGTGCCATGAGGGGTCAGGGACAGAGCTGTGACACCATAAAGCCACAAAACCCTCGGGAAAATCCAATCCCTGCACACCCAACAAGGCAGGCAGAGATGCCCAGAACCCCTCACCCTGCCATGCCCGGTGGGTTCGGGCACGGTGTTGCCACCACTCCCTGTCCCTGTGCCGCTCACCAGCTCCGTCCTGAGCCACCCCAGAGCTGCCTCCAGGGTGGCAAAGCCGGTGCCGTGAAGGGTCAGGGACAGAGCTGTGGCACCGCAGAGCCACAAAACCCTCGGGAAAATCCAATCCGTGCCCACCCAGCAAGGGGGGCAGAGATGCCCAGACCCCCTCACCCTGTCGTGCCCGGTGTCTTCACCGCTCTCTGTCCCCATGCCACTCACCAGCTCCGTCCTGAGCCACTCCAGAGCCGCCTCCAGGGTGGCAAAGCCACAAACGCCCCCCGGCTGCCGCTCCCGGGGGTGCGGGGGGCTCTGCCGCGGCCCGGGGGTGCCCCCGGGGGTGCCCCAGCGCTGCCCCCTCACCCGCGCCTCCCACTCCAGGTACGAGGGTCGGCGCGTCTGCAGCTTCAGCTTGGCCGCCAGCGCCTTGAGGCTCTCCAGGTTCTCCTGCTCCCAGGTGGGCTCCTCCTCGCCCAGTTCCTTGAATTTCAGCTGGCTCAAAGCCATGGTGGGACAAAGCAGAGCCCGGACCCCAAAACCGCGCTGATTTCTGCGCCCACGGGTGGATGAAGCCCCCACCCTGCCCGCGACCACCCCGCCCCACTCCCTGCCCCAGCTGCTCCCGGTTCCCGGCTATTTATCCACCCCTGGAGGACAAATCCGATGGGCAGGAATTTCCTTATGAATTTCCTTATCTAGAGGAGTATTTTTGGCTTCTTGTGGTTGTTTTTTTTTTTGTTAGTTTTTTTTTTTTTTTTTACTTTGCTTTATTTTTTTTCCTTTTCTTTTCTTTTTTAACATCATTGTTTCCGCCCGGGAGGAGCCTCCCCGTTCCCGGACGGAGCCATCACCGGGCACGGAGGAGCGGCAATGATTTAATGAATGATTTAATGATTTATCCCGGTCCCAGCCGCCCCTCCCCGCGTCTTGGGGGGGCCCAAAAAAAAACCCGAGGAAGGAAAAAGAACCGGGGGGGGGTGCCCGGGGGGGGCAGCCGGGGTCCCGCACCCGGACGGGACCTTAAGGTGGAGCCGCGTCCGGATCTGTCCCGTGTCACCTCCCCGTGCCCGCAGGGCTCCAGGGGCAGCGGGGGTGGCTCGGGGGTCTCACCTGCCCACCCTCATCCCCTCCAAGCCCCCCAGAGTGTCCCCAAAATCCCCCCCGTGGTCCCCCCGCGCTGCTCCCCAGTCCCGCTGTCCCCTCGCGTGTCCCCTCCCGCGGCTCCTCCCGTGTCCCCTCGCTGTGGCAGCGCACGCAGGGACCCCAAACCCGACCCCAAACCCAGCTCCAAACCCAGCCCGGGCATCGCCGCCCCCCTCCCTGCGGCCCGGGCCACCTTAAACCCGACATCCGCCATCCGGGCCGGGCCGGGCCGTGCGGGGACATCGCCACCCCCCGTTCCAGCCCGAGTGCCCCAACTGCCCCTCCGCACCCCCAAACCCCCTCCCGAGCACCCCGAGCTCCCCCGCTGGCACCCCCAATCCCCCCCTTGCACCCCGAGCTCTTCCTTGTCCCCCCAAATTCCCAGCTTACGCCCTAAAATTCCCGTTTGCGCCCCAAAAAATCCTCTCCTTATGGCCGGCAGGTCCCTGTTGGCACTCTGAGGTCCCCTGCCCGCACCCTGCTTGTCCCCCCAGGTCCCGACTGGTCCCCCCAGGTCCCTCCCTGCTTGTCCCCCGAAGTCCCTGCTTGTCCCCCGAGGTCCCGGTTTGTCCCCCCCGGTCCTGGCTTGTCCCCCCAGGTCCCCAGCTGCCACCCAGCCCGAGCAGGTAAGCAGAGGGGTGCCCGGGGCAGCAGCACCGCCACCACCCACCCTCCTCCTCCTCCTCCTCCTCCTTTCCTGCCCCCGTCCCCAGCCCCGGGTGGTGTCGGGGTCGGTAACGGGTCCAGCCCAGCGGGGTTGGGAAGGAGCGGGAGCTGCTCCCTGCGATCCCAAAAATCCCCCCAAAAAAATCCCCCCCCAGCGCAGCCCGCCGTGCCTCAGTTTCCCCAGCGCCATATGGCACTGCCGCGCGCTGGAGGTGACAGTGCCACCGCGGAGAGGGGACAGCGCAGGGGTTTCCAGGCGGGCCCAGAGCCGCAGGATTTCCCCTTTTTTTTTCTTTTTTTTTTAATTTTTTTCTTTTCCCTTTCCTCCCTCCCCGGCCGGGCCCAGGCGGCGCCCATGGAGTTCTCGGAGCTGATCAAGACGGCGACAGTGGAGGACGTGCTGCTGTCGCGACAGGGGCTGCCCGCGGTGCGGGGCACGCTGTGCATCACCAGCCACCACCTGCTGCTCTCCTCCTGCCCCCGCGGCGAGCTGGAGCTCTGGCTGCTCATCCGCAACGTGGACGCCGTGGAGAAAAGGTGGGCATGTCCCCGAGGCTGTCCCTGTCATTGTCACCGTGCCACCCTCTCTCCCTTTGGGCACCCACGGGCACCGCGCTGCACCCGGGCACCGTGTCCTTCCTCTTCCTCTTCCTCCCGGGGGGGCAGAGCGGGCATTGCCTCCTCTCCTCCCCCTCCTCCTCCTCCTCCTCCTCCTCCTGCTCCTCAGAGTGCAGAATTTAGGCTGGTACCAACCCCCTCTGAGTGGCGGCTCCCTGCGGGACCCCAGGTTTGGCTTTTTTGGCTTTGTCACCTCGCCCCGTCCCGGCTGCGGTGGCAGATGAGAGTCACAAATCCGGCACGGCCCTCGGGGCAGGGAGAGGGCGGCTCGGTGCTGTGACTGACTGTCCCCAAGCCAGCCCTGGCTGTCCCCAAGCCAGCCCTGACTGTCCCCAAGCCAGCTCTGAATGTCCCCAAGCCAGCTCTGACTGTCCCCAAACCAGCTCTGAATGTCCCCAAACAGGCCCTGACTGTCCCCAAATCAGCTCTGAATGTCCCCAAACTAGCCCTGGCTGTCCCCAAGCCAGCTCTGACTGTCCCCAAACCAGCTCTGAATGTCCCCAAACCGGTCCTGACTGTCCCCAAGCCAGCCCTGACTGTCCCCAAACCCACCCTGGCTGTCCCCAAATCCACCCTGACTGTCCCCAAGCCAGCCCTGACTGTCCCCAAGCCAGCCCCGACCCCTCCCGCAGGGTCTGCGGCTCCTCGGGCACCATCACGCTGCGCTGCAAGGACCTGCAGGTGCTGCAGCTGGAGATCCCGGGCATGGAGCAGTGTCTGAACATCGCCAGCTCCATCGAGGTGAGACCCAGCCGGGCACAAAAGGGTGCGAAAAGCGCTGCTGTGTTTGCTCTGGGTTCGGCGTTAACTGGGTAAACACTGTGCTGGCACACGGGGCTGGCACACAGCGCTGGCACACGGGGACAGTGCCAGCCCCGGTGTCCCCGAGCAGCCCCGGTGTCCCCGAGCAGGCTCTCTCCTCGGTGGACTCGGTGATGATGCTGTACCCGTTCTTCTACCGCCCGCCGAGCCTGCAGCTCCAGCAGGGCTGGCACCTGCGTGTCCCCGAGTGCCACTTCCAGCGGGTGGCATCGCAGGTGAGCCCGCCCGCGGGGACCCGCCGCCTTCCCCCGGCCCTGCTGGCTCTGTCGCTGATGTCGCTGCTGTCGCCTCTCCCCCAGACGAGCCGGTGGCGGCTGAGCACCGTGAACGGCGATTTCAGCGCCTGCCCCTCGTACCCGCCCGCCGTGATGGTGCCCGCGGCCGTGCCCGATGACACCGTGGCCAGGGCGGCGCGGTTCCGCCAGGGCGGGCGCTTCCCCGTCCTCAGCTACTTCCACCCCAAAAACGGCACCGTGAGTGCGGGCTGCCCCTCTGCCCGCCCCCCTGCACTCTCAGAAGGGGGATTCCATCGGCAGAGGGGTCCAGAATTGGGTGGGAAGGGATTTAAAGCTCGTCCAGGGCCAGCCCTGCCATGGCAGGGACACCTCTGCTGTCCCAGGGTGTTCCAGCCGGGCCTTGGGCACTGCCAGGGATCCAGGGGCAGCCCCAGCTGCTCTGGGAAAGCCATTCCAGCCCCTCCGAGGGAACAATTCCTTCCCAACATCCCATCCAGCCCTGCCCTCTGCCAGTGGGAACCATTCCCTGTGTCCTGTTCCTCCATCCCTTATCCCAAATCCCTCTCCAGCCATCCTGGAGCCCCTTCAGGCTCTCTAAGGTCACCCTGGAGCCCTCTCTCCTCCAGCCTGGATATTCCCAGCTGTGCCATCCCTTATTCCAAGTCTTGCTCCAGCTCTCCTGGAGCCCTCTCTCCTCCAGTGGACATTCCCAGCTGTGCCATCCCCCAACCCCTTATCCCAAATCCCTCATCCCAAATCCCTCTCCAGCTCTCCTGGAGCCCCTTCAGGCTCTCTGAGGTCACCCTGCAACCCTCTCTCCTCCAGGTGGACATTCCCAGCTGCGCCATCCCCCAATCCCTTATCCCAAATCCCTCTCCAGCCCTCCTGGAGCCCCTTCAGGCTCTCAGAGGTCACCCTGGAGCCATCTCCTCTCCAGGTAGACATTGCCAGCTGTCCTGTCTCCCAGTTCCTCTCCAGCTCTCCTGGAGCCCTCTCTCGTCCAGGTGGACATTCCCAGCTGTGCCATCCCCCAATCCCTTATCCCAAATCCCACTCCAGCTCTCCTGGAGCCCCTTCAGGCTCTCAGAGGTCACCCTGGAGCCTTCTCCTCTCCAGGCTGGACATTCCCAGCTGCACCATCCCCCAGTCCCTTATCCCAAACCCCTTATCCCAAACCCCTCTCCAGCCATCCTGGTCCGCCTTGAGGCTCCCTGAGGCCACCCTGGTCCCTCTCTCCCCCATGCCCGCCGTGCCCCGTGTCCCCAGGCCCTGCTCCGCAGCAGCCAGCCGCTGACGGGCCCGAACCGGCGGCGCAGCCGTGAGGACGAGCAGCTGCTGGGGGCGATCCTGGCCGGGGCCGGGCGCGGCTTTGTCCTGGACACGCGCTCGGCGCAGGCGGCCAAGCAGGCGCGGATCAGCGGCGGCGGCACCGAGCGCAAATCCGCGTACCCCGGCTGGAGGCGGCTGCACCGCGCCCTGGACAGGTGAGGGGAATTCCCTTCTCCCGGTGTGCTGCTTTGGGATAGGGGATGGGGATGGTTCAGCCAGCTTGGGAATTGTTTTAAATTCACGGCCAGTCACGGCCAGATGTGTGCAGGATGTGAGGAGTGGCCAGATTGCATTGTCATTCTTGATAAGCCTTCTGTAAGTATCCTCTCTCTATTCTTTAGGATCGTTTAGTATAGCATTCATATAACATAAATATATATAAATATATAAA
>JAWWMS010000091.1:5112459-5126256 GCA_035048045.1 Chlorospingus semifuscus
GAAGGACGCGCTCTTGCTCGGGGGCAGCGGCCGCGGGGCCCCGGCGGGCGGCGGCTGGGCCAGGCAGCTCTGCGGGCTCCGCTTCTTCCTGCGCTCCTCCATGGGGGCGATGGCACCGGGACCGGGACCGGGACCAGGACCGAGACCGGGATCAGGACCGAGACCAGGCGTGCGGCGGACACGGCGTGTGGAGGCTCCTTCCCTGCACGGAGATAACGAGGGGAGGATGAGGATGCCCGGGGCACGGTGGAGGGGCTGGGGGAGCCCCGGGACAAGCGGACACATCCAGGGGCACCGGGACCCCCGGGGACAACGGAGAGGCTCGGAGACACCCGGGATAGAAGGGGACACAGCCAGGGGCACCGGGACCCCCCCGGGTTAAGGAGTGGCACCCACGGGCACCCCGAGCGCCCCCGGGCTCGCTGGCGGCGGCAGGACCGGAGCAGGAGCTCGGTGCCCGTTCCCGGGGGGCTCCGCTCGCATCCCCGCAGGAGCCCGGCCGGGGCCTGAACCGCAGCCGCAGCTCCGGCCGGGCCCCGGCGAGATGGAAAAGAGGATTTCGGCCCCGAAACACCCCGGGAAGAGCGGGGCACAGGGGACCGCATGAGGACCGTCACCTCTTTGTCCCGCCGGGCCCCCCCGAGCCCCGCGCGGTGCCAGGACCGGGCAGCTCCGGTTCGGAGCCTCTTTGTCCCCTTTGTCCCCTTTGGCCGCCGTCCGGAGCGCCACGGCCGGGACTGACCTGAGCCAGGCCCGCTCCGGCCTCCGGGACCCGGTGGACACCCCGATAGACACCCCGATGGACACCCCGATCCCGATGGACGCCCCGATCCCCCCGGACACCCCGAGCCCACCGGACGCCCCCCGCCCGATGGACACCGTCCGCACAGCCGGGATTTGCATTTAAAGGGAAAGGGAACTCCCGGAGGAAGTTCCTCCGCAGGATCCGCGGATCCGCGGACGTGACCCGGGATCGGCCCCGGATCGGCCCCGGGATCAGCATCCCGCAGATCGGGAACGGGGCGGGATCCGCTCCCCGAGCCCCCGGAGCCCCGGTTCGTTCCCGCCGCCCCCTCCCGGGGATTTACCCCGAGTCCCCTCCGGTGTCCCCGCGGGTTTTACCCCGAGTCCCCTCCGGTGTCCCCGCCGCGCCGCGGGATCCGTCGCTGCTGGAAGGAACCGGGAAGGGCCTCCAGCCCTGGCGCAGAGCCGGGATTAACAAATCCCGTCCGTCCCCCCCTCCCAGCCCGAGCGCGGCTGCTGCTCTAAATCTCGGCAGGATTTTTAACCCATCCTGGACATTCTGGAGCCGATGGGGGCACAAGGGACCAGCCCGGTTGGTGCCCCCAGGGCCGGGACCCTCAGGGCCGGTGGCTCTTGGTGGCTGCAGCGTCCCGGGGAGGGACATGCCAGGTGACACTGGGGACACCTGAGCAGGGACATCCCATCCCCACCGCAGGAAAACTGTGCAATCCCTCCCTGCCTCCCCCAGCTCATTGCCGGGGAAAGGAGGAGCAGAGCTCTGGGACACGGCAGGGGGAGTTTGTGGGGCTTGGGAGTGGGGCTGCGTGTAGGAACAGAGCTTGTGGGGTTTGGGGATGGGGCTGTGTGTAGGAACAGTTTGTAGGGATTTGGGCTGTGTGTAGGAATACAGTTTGTAGGGGTTGAGATTGGAGCTGTGTGTAGGTACACAGTTTGTGGGGTTTGGGGTACACAGTTTGTGGGGATTGGGGCTGTGTGCAGGTACACAGTTTGTGGGGATTGGAACAGGGGCTGTGTGTAGGAACACAGTTTGTGGGGTTTGGGGGCTGTGTGTAGTACACAGTTTGTGGGGATTGATAGTGGGGTACACGGTTTGTGGGAATTGGGGCTGTGTGTAGGTACACAGTTTGTGGGGATTTGGAGTGGGGTATACAGTTTGTGAGGTTTGGGGCTGTGTGTAGGTTCAGTTTGTGGGGTTTGGGATTGGGGGCTGTGTGTAGTACACAGTTTGTGGGGTTTGGGGCACACGGTTTGTGGGGTTAGCAGTGGGGCTGCTCCCCAATGAGCACAGCAGTGAGCAGCAGGTGAGCCACGGAGTGCCCAGCTGTGCTGACCAAAGGGCACAGAGGGCACACAGGTGCCCTCCATGAACGTGAGGGGTACAAAAACTTGGGTAAAGAACAAGGACAGGTGCTTGCACCCTTCTGATGAGGTTTGGTGTTACTCTGAGGGTTAAAGCTTTTGGAAATTGCACGGTGACACTCTGGTCTCAGCTGTGACAGGACACAGAGCTGTTGTGTCCCACAGAGCCACCCCACAGCCCAAAATCTCCACCCCCTGGTAAAGAAGAGAGACACCGGAGGCAGCAGCGAGGTTGGGAGTGTTTCTATTGGATACAGGATACACACAGAGGTTTCTGTACCTTAACAGGGAAAAGACAGAAAAAAAGGGGGTTTGGTGAATTTCTAAGGGGTTTTGCTTTTTCTGCAGTCCAGATGCCAGCAGCAGCCCTGCTCAGCCTGGCTGGGTTACATTCATGGATCATCCCAGAGGAACCAGCAGGGCTGGAAGACAAAGCCACCACAGCTCCAGGGACTGTCCCAGGGGATGTCCAGCAGGGCTCTGTCCATGCTGTCCTCCTCAGATCTGGAGGAAAAGGAGATGTGGAGGCAGGTCCTTCATGGAGGGAGATGTGAGAGCAGCTGTGGTGCCAGAAGAGAATCCCAAAAGGATCCACTGGGTACATCCAGGGTGGGGATCAGCTCCCAGCAGCAGGAAGGCAAGGCTGGGAGTGAAGTCTGTCACAAACTGAAGCTGCAGCGAGGTTCCAAGCGAGCCTGATCTTCCAAAGATCAGCCACAAGACAAAGTCCTGACAAACCAAGGAAAATCCCAAAACCCGGTGCCAGCAGGTGCCACAGCTGTCCCTAAACTCCCTCCCAGCACATGCAGGCCCCGTGGGGTGAGGCAGCACTGGGGAGATGCTCTTCCAAGCAGGGAGGAAAAGGGAAAATGGGGCTGGGACAGCAGAAGCAGCCCCAGGAGCTGATCCTGGATGGAGCAGCAGCTCCAGGAGCTCACACAGCTCATGGAGCTCACACAGCTCCGAGGTTTGATCCTCCTGCAGCAGCTCCAGGGGCTCACACAGCTCATGGAGCTCACACAGCTCTGAGGTTGGATCCTCCTGCAGTCCCAGCTCCGTGGATGCCTCCAGGGCTGGGGGGCACCTCCCCAGTCCCTGTGCACAACGATGCAAACACTTGGGAATGAGACCTTTGGGATAACTGTTTAATACACTTTGTGCACGTGTGCGTTCAGCAAAGAGGCAACTGTGAATTATAAGGCGGTTTTGAGATTGGCAGGGCCTGGCAAGAGCAAAAAATTCCCAAGGGAGGGACCAGGCACCCCCTTTTGCTGCTTCTCCTGGTCCCCAGTGCAGACACAGAGCCCATGGAGAGCAGGGAACGGCCTCTGGCGCCCTCAGCTCACACACGAGCTGCCAGCAGAGCCAGGCCAGCAGCTCCTCCTGCCTGGCAGGGGGAAGAGGGAGAATCCAGTGCTGGGAATGTTCTGGAATTCTCCCAGCTCTGCTGCCACTCCAGAGTGGAGTCCTTGTGGTGGTGGAGGCGTGTCCCTTGTCCCTGTGCCTGTCCCCAGGTCCTTTAGGGAGAGGGACAATCAGCTGAGGCTCCATATTTTCAATATTCACACAGGCAGGGAGCTGGGCCCTTCTGCTTCTTTCCATAGATACAAAGTGTTGCCCTGCACATTTTTATATATCTTTTATATATATATATGTATATATATATATAAAATCTTTAAAAAATCCCTCCAAAAACCTAAACTAGGAAATCTCCCATCCCCAGGAGGGCTGTGTCCTGTCCTTTCCCAGCTGGCCCAGGACAGGGAGAGTGGAATCTAAAGCAGCTCCCAGGTCACCCTCCCTCACCCAGCTGGGGCTCAGTCAGTGCCCTGCTCAGTCCCGCTCTGCCCCGCTGCTGCCGTGCTCAGTTCTGCCAGGCTTCCTGTGGGATCCGGGCTCTGTGGGGCCTTTCCTGGGCTCAGGGAATCTGGAGCAGCCTCACAGCTGTCCCGTGGTGGCTCCTTCAGGGGCTCCAGCAGCTCTGTGTGGGCACACAGGTCCTGCACCTTCTTGTTGAGGTCGTTGCGCTCCGTCTGCAGCGCGCGGCACAGCTTCTCCAGGCGCTGGATCTTCACCTGCAGCCCCTCCAGCTCCTTGTCCCGCAGGGTTTTCTGCAGGAGAGAGGCACAGAGGGAGAGCTGAAACCCCAGAGGGACAGCTGAGAACAGGAACAGGTTTGAAGTGCAGGGAGAGCAGGGTTAGGTGGGATATTGGGATAGGGTGGCAGGCCCTGGCACAGGGTGCTCCTCCAGCTCCTTGTCCCGCAGGGTTTTCTGCAGGAGAGAGGCACAGAGGGAGAGCTGGAACCCCAGAGGGATAGGAGAGAACAGGGACAGGTGTGAGATGCAGGGAGAGCAGGGTTAGGTGGGATATTGGCATGGAATTCCTCCCTGTGAAGGTGACGAAGCCCTGGCACAGGGTGTCCAGAGAAGCTGGGGCTGCTCCATCCCTGGAAGTGTCCAAGGCCAGGCTTATCCCAGGACACTTATCCCAGGAGGAACCTGGGACAGTGGAAGGTGTCCCTGACCATGGCAGGGGCTGGAATAGGATGAACTTTAAGTTCCCTTCCAGCCCAAACCATTCCATGACTGATTCTGGGGAAACCAAGCAAACCCTCAGCACCCAAAGCACACCAAGGAGCTTCCTCCTCCCTTTGCCCTCACAGAGCACCCAGGCAGGGCCTGTCCTGTCCCCAGCTGCCCCCCAGCCTCCCCTCACCTCCTCTGCCATCTCCAGCAGGGCCTTGTTGCTGCTCTCCCAGCGGGAGCGGTACATGGTGGTCTCCTTCTCCAGCTTCTTGATTTTCTTGGTCATCTACAGAATCACAAATCGAGTCACAAAATGTCCTGATCCCCACAGGGATCAAAATAAACCAACCCCAGGGAGAGCAATGCAGTGACATCCCACAGGCCCTCATGTGTCACCCCAAATTTTGGGTGTAGACCTAAAATGAACTGAACTTTGGAGCTGGGGGAAAAAGCATCACCCACCTTCTCCATCTCCTGTTTGAACGTTGTGAACACTTCACTGCTTTTGGAAAGGGTGTTCTGGAACTCCTCAAACTTCTCAGTGTACAGAGCCAGCTGTGGGAGAGACAGGGAGCTGATGGCAGCAGGCCTGGAGAGGGGAGAGCCCAGGCAGGGCTGAGCTGTGCCCTGGGACAAGGACAAACAGAGCAGGAGCTGCTCTGCCAAAGGCAAATTCTGTCCCAGGGAAACATCCTGAGAGCAGGGAGCTCCACAAACTCCTCCTGGCTGATCCCATGGCTGCCCCCAGCACTGGGAAACAGCCCCTGAACAAAGGCTCAGCTCATAAAACCAAAGCCAGCAGGGATCCTGTAGCTCTGTTTTCCAGATTAAGGAACTTTGGGTTGTTCAGGGAGGGAAATCCCCAAACCAAACAGGCTGAGCAGGGAACTCACCTGCTGCTTGAGGTGGGTCTCCTGCTGCTTCATCAGCTCACACATCCTCTGGGATTCCACAGCTTCCTTCAGCAGCTGGGCAAGAAGAGCAAAGGATTTATCTGGGAATGCTCCTGGGCCAGCCCTGCTCAGCAGAGGCACAAGGAGCTCAGCAGGGCTCCAGCCTGGCTCCTGGATAACACCCAGGGACCCACACTGAGACCCCAAAATTGCCTCAATCAACTGCTCCAACACTTACAAAATCCTTCTCCCGCTGGTGCCTCTCCTCTGCCTCCTTCAGCATCTCCTGGGCCTGCTGCAGTTTGGCATCCACCAGCTGCTGCTGCAGCTCCTTGTGCTTGAACACCTTGTCAATGTGCTGCAGGGGGACAGCAGAGCTCAGGGCACACCCAGAGCAGCAGGAAAAGCTCCCAGTGCTGACCAGGAAATTCCTCTGCCTGCCCTAAAGGGCTCCAGCCCCTGCCCCAGAGTCAAAACCACCTGTGCCTTCAATTTTATCTCTTAGAAAAAAACCATTCCCATCTTTATATGAAGAATTACAAGTCAAGAGAGTTTAAGTAGAATAATAGTTAATCACAGAGTGAATAATAGATTTTTGAAGTTTTTAGAATGAGAGTTCAAGAAGCAAGATAGACTGGACACGCTTAGATTCTTCTTTCTCCTTCTTCTTCTTGGCCTCCATCTTCTGCTGTGATGGTGGCACTTTTGGATTGGTTTAGAGTAGAAGCTCACTGTCTAACATAGGTATTGGGAAGTAATTTTAAATATTGTAGATGTAGTTTCTAGTATAAAAAGGCAAGCAGTGAGGCAAGCAGTGTGCCTCAACCCTGCCAGACAGACCTAGGGCGAGCCAGAAAAATAATGTTATAAATAAGAAACAATAAACAATAAACACAAAAGAACCCTGACTCTGCTGACTGCCCAAGCTAAGAAAAACAAGCTTTCTGTACCCCAGAGTGCCTGTGGCCAGCAGAGGTGTGGGAGAAGCTGACCCACCTCCTCCCTGAGCTCGTACTGCTCGATGAGCTTCTTGAGCCTCTCGGCCAGCTCCATGTTCTCCTGGCGCAGCTTCGAGTTGCGCTCGTTGTGCTGCTCCATCTGCAGCTGGATGTCGTTCAGGGTCACCTGGAAGTGAGAGGTCACCTCCTTCCTCTTCTCCTCCTCCTCCCTGGCACGCTGCACGCCCTCCTCCTGCGGCACGGATGGGACAGGTAAGGGAGGAGCTTCCCAAAATGATGTTCCCAACTTATCCAGACTCCCATTATTCCTTATATCCATCCCAAAATGATGTCCTTATGTCCATCAGGAAAGCTTCCCAAAATGGTGTTCCCAACTAATTCAGCTTCCCATGATTCCTTACAGCCATCAGGAAAACTTCCCTAAATTTCCTAAACCATTTGGCCTCCCATTATTCCTTATATCCATAAGAAAAACTTCCCAAAATTATGTTCCCAACCCATCCAGCCTCCCATTATTTCTTATATCTATAAGAAAAATTCCCCAAAATGATGTTCATACATCCATCAGGAAAACTTTCCTAAATGATGTTCCCAACCTATTCAGCCTCCCATTATTCCTTATCTCCACCCCAAAATGATGTCCTTATATCCATCAGGAAAACGTCCCAAAATTGTGCTCCCAACCCATTCAGCCTCCCATGATTCCTTATTTCCATCAGGAAAACTTCCCAAAAAAAATGATGTTCCCAACCTACCCAGCCTCCCATTACTCCTTATTACATCAGGAAAATTTCCTGAAATTATGTTCTTATATCCATAAGAAAAGCTTCCCAAAATTATGTTCCAAATGAATTCAGCCTCCCATTATTCCTTATATCCATCAGGAAAACTTCCCAAAATTATGTTCCCAACCCATCCAGCCTCCCATTATTCCTTATAAGAAAAACTTCCCAAAATTATGTTCTTACATCCATGAGGAAAACTTCCCAAATGATGTTCTTAACCCATTCAGCCTCCCATTATTCCTTGTTTCCATCAGGAAAACTTTCCCAAAATGATGTCCTTACATCCATTAGGAAATCTTCCCAAAATTATGTTCCCAACCCATTTAGCCTCCCATTATTCCTTATTTCCAAAAGAAAAACTTCCCAAAGTTATGTTCCCAACCTATCCAGACTCCCATTATTCCTTATATCTGTAAGAAAAACTTCCCAAAATTATGTTCCCAATGAATTTAGCCTCCCATAATTCCTTATATCCATCAGGAAAACTTCCCAAAATGATGTCTTTATATCTATTAGGAAAACTTCCCAAAATGATGTTCATACATCCATGAGGAAAACTTCCCAAAATTATGTTCTTAACCCATTCAGCCTCCCAGTATTCCTCATATGCCTCAGGAAAACTTCCCAAAATGATGTTCCAAATGAATTCAGCCTCCCATTATTCCTTATTTCCATCAGGAAAACTTCCCAAAATTATGTTCTTATATCCATCAAGAAAACTTCCCAAAATTATATTCCCAACCCATCCAGCCTCCCATTACTCCTTGTAAGAAAAACTTCCCAAAATTATGTTCTTACATCCATGAGGAAAACTTCCCTAAATGTTCCCAATGCATTCAGCCTCCCATTCCTTATACCCCTCAGGAAAACCTCCCAGAATTATGTCCTTATATCCCTCAAGAAAACTTCCCAATTGACAGGGAGCACCTTGAGGGTGCGGTTGTGCCACTGCAGCTCCTGGCACAGGCTCTCCAGCTTGCTGTGTGCCAGGATGGCCTCACTGTGCAGGTGATCCGCCCCAAAACCACCCCAAAATCCAAACCCTGCCCTGCCCCAGAGGGGTGAGAGTTCCAGGGGCAGGGAAGGCTCATGGAGCACCTTGAGGGTGCGGTTGTGCCGCTGCAGCTCCCGGCACAGGCTCTCCAGCTTGCTGTGTGCCAGGATGGCCTCGCTGTGCAGGTGATCCACCCCAAAACCACCCCAAAATCCAAACCCTGCCCTGCCCCAGAGGGGTGAGGGTGCCCAGGTGGCTCCTGGGGAGCAGCCCAGGGGTAGGGAAGGCTCATGGAGCACCTTGAGGGTGCGGTTGTGCCGCTGCAGCTCCCGGCACAGGCTCTCCAGCTTGCTGCGCGCCAGGATGGCCTTGCTGTGCTCGCTCTGCAGGTGATCCTTCTCCTGCACCAGCTGGCTCTGCTTCTTCTGCAGCATCCTCATCTGCTTCTGCGAGGTCCTGTGCTCCTCCAGCTGCCACAGGGGAGCACAGGCTGAGGGGCAGCAGGGCAGAGGCGTCCCCGCCTCAGGGGACACCATCAGCCCTCCTTAGGGGACACTATCCTCCCTCCCGAGGGGACACCTGAGGGAACACCACCTTCCCTCCTGAGGGGACACCACCTGCCCTGTGAGGGGATACCACCCACCCTCCTGAGGGGACACCTGAGGGGACCCAATTTCCCGCCCTGAGGGGACACCATCTTCCTTCCTGAGGGGACACCATCTGCCCCTGAGGGGACAACATTTTCCTTCCCAAGGGGACACCATTTACCCCCCTGAGGGGACACCATCTGCCCTCATGAGGGGACACCTAAGGGGACCACAATCTTCACCCTGAGGGGACACCATCAGCCCCCCTAAGGGGACACCATGTTCTCTCCTGAGGGGACACCATTTAGCCTCACGAAGGGACACCTGAGGGGACACCATCTTCCCTTTGAGGGGACACCTGAGGGGACACCATCTTCCCTTTGAGGGGACATGATCTGCCTTCCTGAGGGGACACCATCTCCTTTTCTCAGGGGACACCATCCGCCCCCCTGAGGGGACCCCATCTTCCTTCCTGAGGGGACACCATCTGCCTTGTGCCCCAAGGCCAGCAGGTTTGAGACACCTCAGGGCAGAGCAGCAGTGACACAGAGCCCAAGGGCTTTTCCTTTTCTCCTTCCTCAATTCCCACCCTGCTGGAATTGGAAGGAGCTCCAGGTTCCCCCAGCACAGGGAAAAGCACCCATGGGGCACTTTGGACATGCACAGGCAGCCCCAAACCTCCATCCATGCTTGGAATTCCACCTTGGCTCTGGTAAAATGTGGCATCAGGCTGAAACTGAGCTCCTCTTGCACCCAGATGTGCCAAAATTCCTCCTGTCCATGCTGAACCCAGCAGCACTCACCCTCTCCTGGGCAGGGATGCAGCCCTGCAGGAGCCCCAGGACACCACAAAGCCCCAGTGTGACCCTGGAATGTCCCTCTCCAGGGGCTCTCCTGCCTCCCCAGCCCCAGCACTCACCAGCTCAGCGTATTTCTTGCACAGAGCTGCCAGTTTCTCCTCTGACGTGCTCAGGGTGTTCAGGGTCTGCATCAGCAAAGTGATTTCCTTGCCTGGAAGGGGACATGGAATGGGAATGATGAAATAAATGGCATAAAAATGGGTTTACATAGAGATCTGGAATGGAAAGGTGGGAAAAGGAGGGGCTGAGCAGGTTCCCAGTGTGCTCCCAGGATTTCCCCATGGTGGGAGAACAGCTGGAGCAGCTGGATTTTTGTTGATTTTGGAGGGGAAAACCATCCCTGGGCTGGCTGGGGCCAGCTGTGCCCACGGAATGCAGAGCCTGCACTGGGTGCAGAACAGAACAGGAAAATGTTCCCAAACACATCCAAGGCTCTGCTCTCCCTTCCCCCAGTGGATAAAATGCACTTATCCCCAAGTTTATCCACTTTAAATGGATAAAATCCAACTATCCATGCACTGATATCCTCAGCAACAGCTGGAGCAGGGAATCCTTCCCCTAAACCCTTGGGGAGCTGGGAATTCTCTCCCATAACCCCTGGGGAGCAGGGAATCTTTCCCCATAACCTCTGGGGAGTTGGGAATCCCTCATCTAAACCCTGGGGAGGAGGGAATCCTTTATCTAAACCCTTGGGGAGCTGGGAATCCTTCCCCTAAACCCTTGGGGAGCAGGAAATCTCTCACCTAAACCCCTGTGGAGCTGGAAATGTCTCCCCTAAACCCTTGGGTACAGGAAATCTCTCACCTAAACCTCTGAGGAGTTGAAAATCTCTCCCCTAAACCCTTGGGGAGCAGGAAATCTCTCACCTAAACCCCTGAGGAGCTGAAAATCTCTCCCCTAAACCCTTGGGGAGCTGGAAATCTCTTACCTAAACCCCTGAGGAGTTGAAAATCTCTCCCCTAAACCCTTGAGGAGCAGGAAATCTCTCACCTAAACCCCTGAGGAGTTGAAAATCTCTCACCTAAACCCTTGGCCTTCTTCTTCTCCTGAGCTTTCTTCTGGTCCCTGTCCCCAGCCTCCTCCCCAGGCCGGAACTCCTCGCTGCCCTTGGAGTTCTCCTTCTCGCCGTTGATCTCGGGGCCCCCCGGCTCCTGCTCCCCGTTCCTGGGGGAGTCACTGCGGCCCTTGTCGGGCTCCTCGGGGGGCTCCCCGTGCCCCCCGTCCTCCCCTGGGCTCTCCTGGCTGGCATCCACGCAGTAGGTGCTCAGGATGTCCTCCAGCTGCCGGCTCAGCTCCTCAGAGACGTCGCCAGAGGATTTGGGATCGTCCTGGGGAGCTGGGAGGGGAAAAGGAACATAAAATATAAATTATGAATTGATTTATTCTCCTCTTGGAGGTTTATTTCACAGCCAAGATAGCTCAGCTACCTTTGGAGGTATAAAATCAGCAGGGTGGTTTCTGTGGGAGTGTTGGAAACCAAGCCCATGGCATCTGTCAAAAGGCAGAATTCCTCCTCTCTCCTCTTTATTATTTTTTTGGGGGCTTTTTAGCATGAGAATGGATTTGAAACCTGGCTAAGAGCAGCAGGGGATGGAGCAGGCAGAACATGCTGGTAGCAGGAAGGAGAAGGAAACTCCTCCAGGAATATAGAAATAGGGGAAAAACCAGGTTTAATAAAAGGTAAAATAACAAAACTCTCTACAGAGAAAAACCCAGCCAGGTGCAAGAGGTTCTTGCTCCTGGTGAAACACCTCACAAAAGCAATTTTTTTATTTGTTCTCTTCTTTTTCTATTAAATTGCTCAGGCAATTTTTTGCCTCCTGTCCAATTGTCCATCCTTAAATTTGAGGTGAAGTCCCCCAAGTCTTATGAGATTTCTTTTTAAATAATTAAAAAGAGAAACTTCTGAGGTTATTTCCTTTTTAAGGGGACAAAAGACAGTTTTGTCACTCCATCAAGGGGGCACAATCCTATAAATTGAGGTTTTGCCCCCCTCCTCTCACCCTGCAGGGAATGGGAGCTTTTTCCTGGCTGGATAAATTGCTTTGTTCCATTCCCACCAGCCTCTCCTTTGATCAGCAGAGCATGACCAAGCCCCTGACATCTGTCAAGAGGGAGAATTCCCCCCTCTCCCCTCTGTTTTTTTTAAGGAAAGCAGGTTGTGTGTGAGTTTTTCCCCCCCCAGAGGAATTGGAAGCTCCAGGGCTGGGATTTTTAGCATGAGAATGGATTTGAAATCTGGGTAGGAGCAGCTGGGATCAAACAGGGATGGAGCAGGCAGAATCCTGGCAGCAGGCACAGGGGAACTCCTCCAGGATGCACACACACAGAAATAGGGAAAAAACAAGGATTTTCTGCCCTAGAAAACAGGATTCTCTGCCTGGAAAAACGGGATTTTCTGCCCAGGAAAACCAGGAATTTCTGGCCTAGAAAACCCAGGATTTTCTGCTCTGGAAAACCAGGAACTTTCTGCCCAAGAAAACCACGATTTTCTGGCCTGGAAACCCAGGATTTTCTGCCTAGAAAACCAGGATTTTCTGGCCAGGAAACCTAGGATTTTGCGCCCTGGAAATCCAGGATTTTCTGGCCTAGAAAACCAGGATTCTCTGCCCACGAAACCAGGATTTTCTGCCCTGGAAATCCAGGATTTTCTAGCCTATAAAACCAGGATTTTCTGCCTGGAAACCCAAAATTTCCTGGCCAGGGAAATCAGGATTTTCTGCCCAGGAAACCCAGGATTTTCTGCTCTGGAAATCCAGGATTTTCTGCCTGGAAAACCAGGAATTTCTGGCCTAGAAAACCAGGATTCTCTGCCCTGCAAACCCAGGATTTTCTGCCCTTGAAAAACCAAAATTTTTTTCCCAGGAAACCCAGGATTTTCTGTCCTGGAAAACCAGGATTTTCTGCCTGGAAACCCAGGATTTTCTGTCCTGGAAAACCAGGATTTTCTGCCTGGAAACCCAGGATTTTCTCCCCACCTTCTGGGGGAGCTGCAGCCTCGGGTGAGTCTCCCTCTTCCAGCCCCATCCCGCTGCTCGTTCTGGAAGGACGTGGAGCGGCCTTGGCCTCCACTCCCTGGTTCTTCATCACAGCCTTTGCACCCTCTCAGGCTCTGCAGAGACACAAGGGAGAGGTTTTGAGGACATCTGCAGGATTTCAGGAGTCAGGAGCCTGTTCTCAGCAGCAGCTCAGTGCTGAGGAAAGCATCTCTTGATTTCCAGTTTGTGTCAGGATAATTCCTGGTGGAATCTCCCTCTGGAGCGAGGCAGCACCTCCCAGCCCACAGATAACAGGATTTTCCCACTGGGAACATCCCCTCAGCCCTTCCCAATTCTGGGATTTCAAAGCTGACCCAGAAATCAGAGCTGGCACAGCACAGAGCTCAATTCCTGCTGAATTCCCTGCCTGAAATCCCAGCTCATCCTCATCCTCATCCTCGTCCCTGAGGGGTTTGGATGTTCTCAGCCTTCCCTTTATCCCCCTAATGAGGAGCTGCGGGTGCTGCTGCTGCCGGTCCCGAGGGAAAGAAGAGTCCCCGGTTACACCGGGAGCTACCGGGGCTCCTGGAAGGCAAACCCGCGGGCACAGCGGCGGCAGAGCCCGGCCCGGGGCAGCACCCACGTGTGGGCGTCCGGGCAGCGCCCTTCACCTTCACCGGCACCTGCCCCGCGCCCCGGGCGCTGCTTTTCCGCTGCCGCTGCACCGGGGCAGCTCCGGGGCCAGAACCGGGCACGGGGGCGAGAACCGGGGGGCGAGGACCGGAGCACGGGAACGATAATAACCGGGATACGGGGAGGTGATAATAACCGGGGTACGGGGGCGATAACCGGGATACGGAGGTGATAATAACCGGGGTACGAGGGGAATAACGGGGTTCGGGGGTGACCCAGCCCCGCAGCCCCGGGAGCCCCCGGCCCATGGCCCGCTCGGCACCGGCAGCCCCGGCCCGCCCAGCCCAGCCCCGCTGCCCCCGTTCTAACGGGACCCGGCCCCCCCCCAGAACCGTTATGGCCCCGGGCACGGCCCCACCCCCGCCTCCTCCCCCCATTAAAGCGGCCCCGCGCTGC
>JAWWMS010000091.1:5129318-5147013 GCA_035048045.1 Chlorospingus semifuscus
CCCTGAGGAACTCCAGAATTGTCCTTGCAGTGAGCACAGACAATATCCAAGCACACACCCTGCACCCTGAGGAACTCTAGGAATTGTCCTTGCAGGGAGAAGCAGGACACTCAGAGCAATGAGAGGGCACAGCAGCCACTGCCAGCTCACAGGGAGCTCCAGACCAAAATAGGAACTTGTTCCTCCTCAAAGCATCGAGAGCAGGACCAAAAAAAAAAAAAAAAATCCATCAGCACCAAATTAAGTCACTCCAGGGAAAAGCAAAGTCTCCCTGGGTTTAAAGTGTAAATCTGGGTAGATTCAGAGCAATTTTAGACCCAGAACTGTCACTTTTTCCTTAGCTCAGCTCATTTCTGCTTCATATTCCTGGTGCAAGCCACCATTTTCAGCTTGGCCTCCAGGTCAGAGCTTTTACTTCCAGGTATTTTCTCATCACCCATTAAATGAGTTTGAAAAGATTTTGGGACAAATATTGGCTACTTTGGAATACAATAAACCCTTGGAGAGAGCAGAAAATCACCCAAGCAGTGCCCAAACCTACCATAGGCCTCCTCAATGAGGCTGCAGTAGGGGTTGATGCCAGTCCCACTCTGGTTGGCCTCCTGCTCTCCCAGCCTCAGGATGTTCTCCAGCCCGTTCAGTGCCACCAGAACAATCTTGGAGTCCATGACAGTCAGCAGGTCACACAGGGGCTTGATACAACCCAAATTCACCAGGTACCTGCAGGGGGAGAGCAGCACCAGCATCACTGCCTGCCCAGGAGCATCACCTTTGCTCCACGGGAAAGCACAGGAGATGAGTCCAACTAAAATCCAGAAATTTACCTTAAAGGTTAATTTTGATCCATTTATTTGCATTGCATGCAACCCTATTTTCAGAATTATTTTTTTTTTAGGAAAGGAGCCACTTGAAATCCAGGTGCTGCTCAAATTAAGCCCACACTGGAATTTAACTTGTCTTTAAATTTAGATATTTAGTCTCAACTACCCCTTCTGAAATCCAGGTGCTGCTTAAATTAAGTCAAGTCCACACTGGAATTTTATCTGTCATTAAATTTGGACATTTAGCCTCAACTACCTCAACTACCCTACTGCCACTTCTGAAATCCAGATGCTGTTCAAATTAGCTCCACACTGGAATTTAATCTGTGATTAAATTTAGACATTTAGCCTCAACTATCCCTTCTGAAATCCAGGTGCTGCTTAATTTAAGTCAAGTCCACACTGGAATTTTATCTGTAATTAAATTTGGACATTTAGTCTCAACTATCCCTTCTGAAATCCAGGTACTGCTCAAATTAAGTCTACACTGGAATTTATTTAACCTGTCATTAAATTTTGGACATTTGGCCTCAACTATCCCTTCTGAAATCCAGGTACTGCTCAAATTAAGTCCACACTGGAATTTATTTAACCTGTCATTAAATTTTGGACATTTAGCCTCAACTATCCCTTCTGAAATCCAGGTGCTGCTCAAATCAAGTCAAGTCCACACTGGAATTTTATCTGTCATTAAATTTGGATATTTAGCCTCAACTACCCAAAGTCTCAACCACCTCAACTACCCTACTGCCACTTCTGAAATCCAGGTGCTGCTTAAATTAAGCCCACCTTGGAATTTTATCTGTCATTACATTTAAATATTTAGCCTCAACCACCTAAAGAAGGATGGAGAAAATTTGGGATTAAATTATCCTCATCCAGAGAAAATCACAAATTACAAGCCAGCTCCGCCTGGCTCAGTTACTCCTCAGAATCCCTGCAAGCTCCTCCTTTGGCTGGCAATTCCCCTGCAGGCAAAGCTCCCAGGAGGCGAGGAGAGGCTCAGGAGTACCTGATCTGCTCGGGGGTCCCTCCTGAGGTGGCGTTGGTGATGGCCCAGGCTGCCTCTTTCCTGGTCCGGAATTCCGCCTTCTGCAGGATCTCGATCAGCACCGGGAAAATGTTGGCATCAATCACTGCCTGGGAAGAGAGGGCAGGAGAGCCTTGGCATTGGCAGCACTTCCCAAAAGGCCTCCTGAAAGAAACCTTCATTTCCACAGCCCCACGTGAAGAAATTCCCAAGCTGAAGGGTTTGTTCCTCAGCCAAATGCTATTAAAAGCAGATATTCCAGAACCAGCACAGCAGACAACGCCCGGAATTCCAGCAATACTTGAGGAATACTCAAACTCTGCTGCGCTTGGGTAGATCAGGAAAAGGATAATTAAACCTCAAGGAGCTCCAGCTCTTCCAAGGGATTGAGGATGGACAAACAGAGGCTGTATCTCCTCTAATTCCAATGATCCAGCCTCTGGGGTTCAATCTATGTAATGCTGCCATTCCCAATTTTATTCCCATTTTTTATTCCCATTTTTTAGCTTGTTTAGCAGCAGCAAATTTGCAAATGGCTGCAGAACAAGAGAAGGGAACCAATCCAGGGTCAGGGAAAGGAAAAAGCTGCAAATCCTTAATGCTGAGCCTGGAATGTGGGATCACTGCAGGCAGGCTGGAGAAGACTGTACCTGGATTTGTGCTCTGTTCCCTGCTGTGATGTTGGATATGGTCCAGCACGCCTCTTTCCTGATGGATTCCTTGGGACTGCTCAATAAATGGAGGAGGCAAGGCAGGGCTGAGCAGTTTAGAATCACCTTTGGGGGGAAAAGGAAGCACAGGTGAGATCAGCAGTGGCAGGCACTGCATTCCCTGCAGGGAATTAATTATTAATTCCTCTCCTCTCACCTGGGTCTGGATGTCATCCCCTGTCACGATGTTGCCAACTGCTCTCAGAGCTGGAGAGGCCACTTTGTAATCGTTGTGCCTGCAGGAAAAGTGTGCAGAGACAAAGCCAGCTCCATCAGATCACTGGGATATTCACCATGCTCCCTCCCCACGATCCCATCTGCAGGATTTCCTCAGGATTCCATCCCCTGCCACACTGCACTCAGGGTGAGCTGAGCATAAAGCCACTGAAAACAAAGCTGCAGCACTTGGATATTGTTTGATCCTTTGGATCCTGCTCCAAATTATTGGATACTGTTTGATCCTTTGCATCCTGCTCCTATTAAAGAGTTCTGTTCCATTTGACTCTCAAAGTTGATCTCAATTATTTCTAAGTGGCTTTATATTTACACTCAATTCAAATTCCACCCCTCGCCTTTTCCACAGAGATTTTGGAGAAACAAAGCCAAGCTGATTTCTCTTAGCCACTGTTCTTGATTTCCCTCATAACCAGGCTTCCATTTGAAGTTTGAGAGCACAAAACACTCTTCAATCTTTAAAGAAATCTGGGAAAGGAAAGAGAAAGTTCTTCCCAGTTGTCTGTGCAGTTGGCCACACTCAAAAATTGGGTGAAATTCAGAAATTTATAGGGATAATATTTGTTTTATGAATGATTTGTAATTTTTGAGGCAGATGTTGAGACCAACACAGGTATCTTTTCATAGTGTAGAGCAGAAGTAGAAAATCTTCAGCTCAGGAAGCCAAGTCAGAAATTTATAGGGATATGTTTGTTTTATCAATGAATTTGTAGAGATAATGTTTGTTTTATCAATGATTTGTAATTTTTGGGCAGATGTTCAGACCAACACAGGTATCTTTTCATAGTGTAGAGCAGAACTAGAAAATCTTCAGCTCAGGAAGCCAAGCCAGCAAATTCCAGCTGTGACCCTGCTCCAGACCTCCTGGGCCAGCTCAGGTGCCTGGATCCCGTGTGCAGGGAGGTTTGGTGGGATTCAGATGGATTTAGATGGATTGTCACTCACATTAAGAGCTCCACCAGCCTCCTGCAGACCCCAGAGTCCACCACAGCCTGGATCTTCTCGTTGGGACCATCGGACAGGTAGGACAGAGCCCAGCACGCGTCGGCCAGCAGGTCAGAGTCACTGTTGAACAACAATCGGGACAACACTGGCAGGCAGGGGGACACCTGCAACAACAGCCACCACCCAGGGTTAGTCAGCAGGCCAGGAGCTCCACAGCTGCAGGACAACACCCCCTGCTCCTGCTCCCTGCTCAGGGCAAGCCCTGCATGGCCACAGATCCCTTCTTGCACAGCTCCAAAGCCACCTCGCCTTGGTGGCTACACCTAATTTACACTCAGGAGTTACACTGGGCTTTGGGAGCTCCTTCTGCTCCACTTCTGACTCCCAAAGTTCATCTCAATCATTTCTAAGTGAGTTTATATTTACCCTCAATTCAGATTTCACCCCTCACCACGGGTTTCTAAGCTTTGATATGTGAGGTTTCATTTAAATCATGCTTCCACTTTTTCTAAAATATTTTTTGTTGCCAAAGGTGGATGAGATATCTGCTCCTGCTCAGGGCAAGCCCTGCATGGCCACAGATCCCTTCCTGCCCAGCTCCAAAGCCACCTTGGCTTGCTACACTTAAATTACACTGAGGAGTTACACTGAGCTTTGGGAGCTCCTTCTGCTCCATTTCTGCCTCTCAATGTTCACCTCAATTATTTATAATTTCACCCCTCACCAAAGGCTTCTCAGCTTTGATATGTGAGGTTTCACTTAAATCATGTTTTCACTTTTTTAAAAATATTTTTGTGTTGCCAAAGGAGGATGTGGTACCTGCTCCTTCATGGCCACAGATCCCTTCTTGCACAGCTCCAAAGCCACCTCAGCTGGGTTGCTACACTTAATTTACACTCAGGAGTTACACTGGGAGCTCCTATTAAAGAGTTTTGCTCCATTTGACTCTCGAAGTTCATCTCAATTATTTATAAGTGGGTTTATATTTACACTCTATTAAGATTTCACCCCTCACCAAAGGCTTCCCAGCTTTGATATGTGAGGTTTCACTTAAATCAGCATGTTTTCACTTCTTAAAAATATTTTTGTGTTGCCAAAGGAGGATGAGATACCTGAAAAGGCAGCAGGACCTTTAGTTAGGTTCCCTGACATGGAAGTTACCACAGTTCACAGGAATTCTGGTTTTTAGCATTTCCAGGTCTCAGAATAGTTGTTGATTGTAATTGAAGTCTCAAAATTCCAGAGTTCATAAGGAAATTATTTAGAGAAATTTTCTAGGGAAGCTGGACCTGTCCCTTATTTGAGGGGTGCAGCAGAAAGGTCGGGAAAAATGAAACATGCAGGAAAAACCTCAGCAGGAAAAACCTCATCCTGTGCCCTCCTTGAGTTCAACAGCCCAAAATAACCCAGCCAAAGCTCCCAAGTGGTGTCTCCCCATCTCCTGGCTGCCATCAGGGCATTTCTTCTCACCTTCTCAAATTCAGGAGGAGGACTCTTCCCTCTGCACAGGTTTGACAAGGCCCACACAGCGTTTCGTGTCATTGTCAGCCTGGTGGACGTGGTGAGGAGCCTGAAGAGAGAATTAGCAGGGATTATTGGCCTTGACGTGGAGTAGAGGGAACCAAAAGAATTAAAACTAAAATATTTAGCTCCAGTTCAGCCCAGGAAAACATTCCCAGTCATCACCACAAACCAAGAGACCCAAACTGCTCAGTCTGAGCCCTGTGGGGTGAGGAGTCAGGCTGACACTAAGCAGCAAAATCAGCCATTGGGATAAAACCTCACTTTTCCAGGGTGGGATGAAGATTAATTCTTGTCAGAGAACAAGAGCCCAGGCCTGACAGAATTTGTTATCACCATGCTGAGGGAGGTGGTGTGAGAGACCTGATCCTGCTCCAATCCCAAAAATCCACAGCCCAAGCAGAGAGCAGGAGCTGAGGGACACCCTGTGACTCCAGAGCAGCATGAAGGAGTTTCATCCACAGAATCCCACTCAGAACCAGAGGTTTGATTCCCATGGAATCTGTCAGGAATGTTATCCACAAATTCCCATTCAGAACCAGAGGTTTGATTCCCAGTGACTCTTGTAAGGAATGTCCTCCACAAAATCCCACTCCTATGAACCAGGTTTGATTTCCAGAGATCCCAGCATTGCCAGGTACTCTGTAGGGAATGTTCTCCACAAAATCCCACTGCTCTGAGGCAGAGATTTGATTCCCAGGGATCCCACAGTGCCAGGGATTCTGTAAGGAACGTTGTCAACAAAATCCCACTCCTCTAAACCAGATTTGATTCTCAGGGATCCCACAGTGCCAGGGAATCTGTAAGGAATGTTATCCACAGAATTTCACTCAAAACCAGAGTCTTGATTCCCAAGGACTCTGTCAGGAATGTTACCCACAAAATCCCACTCAGAACACCAGAGCTTTGAATCCCAGTGACTCTTGTAAGGAATGTTCTCCACACAACCCCACTCCTATGAACCAGGTTTGATTTCCAGAGATCCCAGCACTGCCAGGGAATCTCTGAGGAATGTTCTCCACACGATCCCACCCCTCTGAAGCAGGTTTGATCCCCAATCCCCGGCCCAGCTCCAACCCTGCTCCCTGGTCCAGTGACACTCCCAGAGCTGCTCATGGCTACTCACATTAACAAGGGAGGGAGAATGGCACAGTTCAGGACATAATCTCTGCACACAGAGCTGTCTCCAGCAATGTTCCCCAACGCCCAGACAGCCTGGAAGGAAACACCAACAGCTTCAGCATCCATTTTCTGACAGGGACACACAGGCAGTGTGCTGAAAAATCAATTTTCCTGCAGCTCCAGGCAGCTGGGATCACTCCATTTAAACACTGCATTTGGAATTTGTGGCTCTCCACAAAATCCCAGAGTGAGGAGGGATCTTACCTGCTCCTGAACATCCTCAAAGTCAGAGTTTAGGAGCTCTATGAAGATGGGAACTGCCCCAGCCTCGATGACGATTTTGGTTTGTTGGGAGGTGCCCGAGGCGATGTTTGTCAGAGCCCATGCAGCCTCAAACTGGAAGGAGGATAAAGGGAATTAAATCACCCTGATCCAGCAAAATAAAGGAATAAAACCAGCCAGATCCAGAAAAAGAAAGGAATAAAAGCAGCCTGATTCAGAAAACCAAAGGAATTAAATCAGTGTGATTCAGAAAAATAAAGGAATTAAATCAGTGTGATTCAGAAAAATAAAGGAATAAAAGCAGCCTGATTCAGCAAAATAAATAAAAACAGCCTAATCCAGCAAAATAAAGGAATTAGCCTGATCCAGCAAAATAAAGGAATAAAATCAGCCTGATTCAGCAGAATAAAGGAAAAGAATCAGCCTGATTCAGAAAAATAAATAAAAGCAGTCTAATCCAGCAAACTAAAGGAATAAAATCAGCCTGATCCAGAAAAATAAAGGAATAAAATAAGTGTGATTCAGAAAAATAGAGAGTAAAATCAGCTGAATTAGGTGATTTTTGCCAGAATTAAATTAATTCTTTTGCCAGAATTATTTTCTTGCCAGAATTAATTTTTTTTTTGTCAGAATTAAATTATTTTTCCAATCATTTAATTGGGAGCAATTTACAATTTATTTATTTTGCCTGAGCATTACAGCACTACAGTTTTGTCTTCTCCCATAGATCACATTTTTGGGGTTCAAAATATCAACTTCCCCTCACAGCACCTGTGGGTTCAGGGGATAAACAGCTCCACACCCTGAAGAATTGATAACAGAATCTCCTTTACCTGTAATGTGCAATTTTCACTTCTTTTCAGGAATTCCACGAACCTCTCCACCACTCCCTGAGTGTTTATCACCTCATCTATTGGAGGATTTGGCTCTGAAACAGCAAGGCAGTGTCAGGGAGTGAACAGGAGGCTAACAAACCTGAAGTGTTAATTAAATTATCTCAAATTGGGCTGAACTCATCAGGGCAGCTTGGCAGAATTATTTTCTGTGCAAATCACGACTGGCAATCATCAGCAATACAAAAGATTATCACACTTCTCAATTATGGTAATTTTTTTTTCCCCCAACCTGCAAAATTTTGTGCACAAATCCCTGTAAAAGGCTCTGTTGGATCTTGGGCAGGGATGAGTTATTTTTACCTTTGGAGAGTAATTTCCTGAATTTTTGAGTGGTTGCTAGCTGGAGGTCAGGGTCATCTGAGAAAAGCATCTCCACCATCTCTCCTGTGATCAACCCCTCCTGAAAAGAGGCAGAGGAAACAGAAATGGTTTTATTTCAGACTGGGATTAATCCAGACATCACAGACATCACATCCTACAATTTGGGCTTGGCCAGAAATCCAAAGATTCAAACCTGGGCATCCCAGCACAGCAGAAATCCTCCAGTTCACATTTGCAGCGCTGGGGGGAATGGGATGAAAGGGGAGGAGGGAAAAAAGTGGAATAAAAGGACATTGGAGGAGGATTTTGAAGCTGGGAATAACCCTTGATAAACCAAAGTGAGCAATGGAATGAGGATTTCCTGGCACGGGCTGAGCTTTGCTAGGCTCATGGATCCATTGGTATCCCTCTGCATCCTTCAGGAATATATTTTCCCTTCAGGAATTAATTTTGCCCCTCAGGAACGAATTTTGCCCCTCAGGAAGAGATTTCTCCCCTCAGGAAGAAATTTCCCCCCTCAGGAAGAAATTTCCCCCCTCAGGAAGAAATTTCCCCCCTCAGGAAGAAATTTCCCCCCTCAGGAATAAAATTTCCCCCCTCAGGAATAAAATTTCCCCCCTCAGGAAGAAATCTCCTCTTTGCATTTTAGCCAAGGGTTTGTGGCTGTTCCAGCTGCCTGCACCAATTTACACAAAAATTCTTGAAAATAAGGGAATAAAACCATTGGATTTTGGCAGTTCTATGCAAGCACAGAATCCCAGGATGGTTTGGGGTGGAAGGAGCTTAAAAAGAATTCAGTTCCTGTCCAAGGGCAGGGACACCTTCCACTACCCCAGGGTGCTCCAACCCCATCAAATCTGGGATAATTCCAGGGATGGGGCAGCCACAGCTTGTCTGGGAATCTCTGCAGGGCCCCAAAACATGAAATTAAATTAAATTAAATTAATTCATTCTGTCTGAAGGCACCTTACCCCACACGTTGTGGAAGTGACATAGGAATCCACCAGGAGAGTGTCAAACATGGAGTCATCCTCATTGATCAGCTCCACATTCCTTCTTTTGAAGAGCTGGTGGGGAGCAGAACACAGGGGTAGTTATTAGAAAATAACCATGAACAGGCTCCACAACTCGATTTTCTTGTTCCTCAACCAAGATCCCTCCTGGACTGAGGTAAGCTGAATAAAAAGGGGTCATTAATAGCAGCTCTGCACTCCCAGGGCTGGTCTGGCACACAAACTAAATGTTAATTCTTGCTCTCAGATATGAAAATATCCAAATCACTGAGCCACCAGGGCAGGTAAGTGCAGAATTTGAGCAAAATCAGGAGAAATGGGTAAAAAATTAGCTTGGATAAGGTGCTAATAAAGGAACTATTTAGTTCCAGATATATCCCTTGGGAATCACCTTGTGCTGACAAAAAAGAAATGCACCCAGGGTTAAGGCCATGCTTTCACTTGCTCTTCCTGTTTCTCCAGGAAATAATCTCATTTACTAATTATGTCTAAAATAAAACCAACCACCACCTTTAAAATCAAAGATCTATGAACAACAACAAAACCCAAACAAACAAATAAACAAACAAACAATAATCTCGAGTAGCCCAAGAACAAAATGCTTGGGAAGCTTTCCATGTGAGCTGGGCCCAGAGAAAAAAAAAGAGAGAAAAAAGCAAGATCTCAGTTAGAACAGAAAAAATGACTGGAAATGAAGTTTAATGCACAGATCCTTGAAGATTGCAGCAGTCTGGGCTGTGCTGAGGCTGACCCAGCCTCTCTACGTGAGTTACCTGCTGCAAGATCTCAGTCAAAACAGGAAAAACTACTGCAAAAAGATTTTATTGCACAGAACCTTGAAGGTTATAGCACTTAAGGCTGACCCAGCCTGCTGAGGTGAGTAAGTTACCTGCAAGACCTCAGTCAGAACAGAAAAAATAAAGATTGCAAACAAAGTTTAATGCATAGAACCTTGCAGGTTGCAGCAGTTAAGGCTGACCCAGCCTGCTGAGGTGGGTGAGTTACCTGCAAGATCTCAGTTAGAATAAGAAAAATAAAGACTACAAACAAACTTGAATCGACAGAATGTTGAAGACTGTAGCAGTTAGGGCTAACCCAGCCTGCTCAAGTGGGTGAGTCACCTGCAAGATCTCACTCAAAACAGAAAAAATAAAGACTGCAAACAAAGTTTAATGGACAGAAAGCTGAAGATTGCAGCAGCTAGGGCTGACCCAGGCTGCTGAGGGGGTGATTTACCTGCTGCTCCCGTTTCTGCTTTCTCAGCTGAATCCCCTCCTCCTCCCTCCTCCTGCGCATCTCCTCGGGGTTCAGGGCTTTGTTCTTGTAGCTCTTCATTCGATAGTTTTCTGTGAAAACAGGAGCAATCCTGCAATTCTGCCTCAGGGCTCCTGCACTGCCCCTGTGTGTCCTTCCCATGGGACAACCAGATAGAATACCTTTATTTACTCCTTGGTTTTCAGAGAAATTCCTATTTCCCTGCTAACATCACAGCATTTTCACAGATATTTATTCCCAGAGAGCAAAATGAAGGAATGGAGTTTATAACAACCCCAGAGCAGAGCTGCAGTGAGGGACAGGCCCTGTGTCCCACCAGGTGTTCAGGACCTGACCCATTTCTGACAAATGCAGCAATTCCAACCTGATTCCTACAGAATTTCCCTCCTAATTTGTTTTTTCTCCCTCCCTGCCAGGAAAGGGAAACTCCAATTTTTGGCACAGCTAAAGGCAGCCAGGGCCAAGCTGTAACTGAGGATGGCAGCCCCTGACTGCCCCAGCATGGCAGGAATTCCCCAAACTCTCCCATTTCTCACATTATTTGCACATTTTTGACTTTCTCAGGATAAACCTCAGAGGCTCAACAAGCCCTGAAGCGAGTTACTCCTTCAGAACTCATTTGAAAAGCAATATTTTTGTTTTTTCCCAGCTGCAAGGAGGAAGTTTGCAGTTTTATCTCCTCATTTCAAGCCTGAGGCACCCTCAGCCCTGTGGCTCACAGAAAGTTTCAGTCTCACTTATCAACAAGCTCCAGCCACTCTGGAGCCCTTCCAAGAGCAACTGCAGAAGTGTCAGACCCAAAAACCCACAGCCAACACAAGAAAAAAACACCTAAATACAAATATCCAGCTTTTCATCACTAAGAAAAGAGAAAACAACTGGAAAAAAATAATATTTTAACAGGAGAAGAAACAAAACACTTTCAGTTCTATGATTTCCCAAAACCAGCTAAAAAGACACCAAAAAAGAGAGAAATTTACAGACTTTGGGGGTTTATAGCTGACCATACAACAGCCAGGTGTCAATTTTCATTGAGAAAATGTATTTAAGCAGCACTGTTATGTTTTTATTTGCATTTCCACCCCATTGTTATGTTTTTATTTGCATTTCCACCCCATTGTTATGTGTTTATTTGTATTTCCACCCCTCATGCAGCCACAGGGAAGAGGAAGAGCTGACAGCCGAGTTCTCCAAACAAACAAAGAATTTACTCCTCCTTTAGGAAAGCAAAGCCTCCAATTAAAAGGCGGGTTTGAGGAAGAGGAGGAAGAGAAGTGAGGAAGCCCAGGCTCCCCAGGAGTGCCATAAATAGCCAAGGGACACATGAGAGCCCAGCTGCCTCCAAACCCAGCTCAGGAACACTCAGCACCTCGTCCTTTAAGGGCTTTTTTTGTCCCATAACCCTCATCCTGCAGGGAAACCCCAAAGAGAATTCTTCAGGGCTGCTTGTCACAATCCAAGCCTGCCTCTTTTTAAATTATTTTTCAAGACAAGAAAAATTCGCTTTCAATGTTTTCTTCACTGCTGAAGGGAGCTGAGTCACTGCAGGATTGTCTTCAAATTCCTCCAGCTGTCAAAGAATTATAATTCCAAGCTGCCCCACACATAAATTGGAGGATGAGAAGATATTTCCCATTTAGAAAAAGGAAAAACAAGGTGAAATTTTGACTTGGAAGGCTCAGCAGGGCACTCAAACCCCTGTAAATGCAGCACCAGCTACAGCAGGAAACTGCAATTCCAGAATTGTTATTCCAACAGCTTCTGGATGCTCTTGGGTGGGGAATTTTTTTTTTTTCAAGACAAGAAAAATTTGCTTTTTATGTTTTCTTCACTGCTGAAGCCCTGGGAGCTGAGTCACTTCAGGATTTTGTCTTCACTGAGGGGAAAATATTCCAAAATTCCTCCAGCTGTCAAAGAATTACAACCCCAAGCTGTCCCATTCATAAACTGGAGGATGAGAAGACATTTCCCACTTAAAGAAAAAATGAGGTGAAATTTCAACTTGGAAGGCTCAGCAGTGCCCTCAAACCCTGTAAATGCAGCACAAGGTACAGCAGGAAACTGCAATTCCAGAGTTGTTACTCCAACAGCTTCTGGATGCTCCTGGGTGGGGAATTTTTTTATTTCAAGACAAGCAAATGTTGAAAGCAAATTTTCCTCCCTGTGGAGCGCTGGGAGCTGAGTCAGGGCGGGATCTGTGCTGCTGAGTCAGGGCCAAGGCAGTGCCAGACCTGACCTGGCCCTTGTGCAGCCCAAGTGTCCCTTCCCAGGGGACATTCCAGGGACGTCCCACAGGGACCTTCCCGAGGCAGCTCTGAGCACACGGCAGGGCTGGCAGCTGCTCTGGGAATGATAAATAATAATTGATTTACTAAAGGTGGAAATAAACCCACCTGAGGAGCTCCAGCAGCACCAACCTGCCCATTCATGTCCCATGGGGACGTGCCCAGCTCTCAGAGACCTCCAAAGGATCTTCCACTCAAATTTTCCCTTGGGATGGCATCAAGTTGGTGATTTACAATTTAAACTCCTAGACAAATTTGTTTGAAACTTTAAAATAAAGTAAAATAAAATTTATTTATTTTATTAAAATAATATAATTTTTAAAATTTTAAACGTACTTTAAAATTTATTTGAAACTTTATTTTAAGCTATTTAAACTCCTAGACAAATTTATTTTAAACTTATTTTAAACTTTAGAATAAAATCCAATTTATTTATTTATTTATTTTATTAAAATAAACTTTAAAATTTTAAACTTTATTTTTAAACTATTTAAACTCCTAGTTAAACTTATTTTAAACTTTACTTTAAACTTTAAAATAAAATAAAATTAATTTATTTAATTTATTTAAAATAAAATATACTTTAAAATTTTAAACTTTAAAATTTAGTTTAAACTATTTCAACTCCTAAACAAATTGAGACAAATTGCAGTAAAATAAATGGAGTGAACTGCTGGGTTTCACCTCATTCCTCATCTATCTCCAATCCCTGAAATCCCACAGGATCCTCCCATCGTTAACATCTCCAGAGGACTCTTCTGGAAAGAAAAATCAATTTATTAAGTGAATTGAAACCCTAGAAGAAGAAAACTAAATCATCTGGACTACTTAAATCCAAATCAAACGAATAACTACACAAAAATAGTGAATTCATGTGTGAAAGAACAGCTCAAGCAGAAATCAGCCAAAACCACTTTTTCTCAGCGTCACCGACAGTTCTACAGCGAATTAACAGAACAAAATCAAAGGAGAAATTCACTTTGCTTGCTCGGCAGCCACAGGAGCGAAGCCAAGAGGAGAACAGCCGCTCACTCACTCACTCACACACAAATGCTGTCCAACAGCCGGCAGCAGGGACGGGACACCAGCCCGGAATGCGCAGCGCTCCCAGGGAAGGGACAGAAAGTTCTCTGGGGGGAGGCTCAGCGGCAGGCAGAGCTTGCTGCTCTGTCCCGGGGCTAAAACAAAATCAGCGATCTTTCTGGAATGTCCCTGATCTGCTGGATAAAAACCCCAGCGCTCCTCAGTCCATCCCAAAATTGGAGGGCTTTAAGTTCTCCTCGCTCTGGTTCGTGTCCCAGCGTTAAAACAAAGTTAGGAATTTTTTGGAATGTCCCTGCCCTGCTAGCCCAGCAACTCCTCAGTCCAGTTCTCAAAGATTCCTACTCCTGATTTCTCATTTCTTGAGGGCTTTAGGTTCTCTTCAAGCTGGTTTGTGTCCCAGGGTTAAAACAAAATTAGGAATCTTTTTGCAATGTCCCTGCTCTGCTGGAAAAGGAACGCAACACTCCTCAGTCCAGTTCTCAAAGCTTCCTATCCCTGATTCGATATTTTCATCCCAAATTTTGAGGGTTTTAAGTTCTCTTCAAGCTGGTTCGTTGCTCAGGGTTAAAACAAAATTAGGAATCTTTTTGGAATGTCCCTGCCCTGCTAGCCCAGCAACTCCTCAGTCCAGTTCTCAAAGCTTCCTACTCCTGATTTATCATTTCTTGAGGGCTTTAGGTTCTCTTCAAGCTGGTTCATTGCTCAGGGTTAAAACAAGATTATTAGGATATATTATTAGATAAGGATATATTATTATAAGGATCCTGGTGAGATCCTGACAAGCAAGATCATTTTAAATGATCATTTCAAAATGATCACAGGAATCTTTCTGGAATGTCCCTGCCCCAGAACCCAGCAACTCCTCAGTCCAGCTTCTCAAATCTACTCCTGATTTGATCTTGTCATCCCAAAATTTAAGGGGTTTAAGTTCTCTTCAAGCTGGTTTGTGTCCCAGGGTTAAAACAAGATTATTAGGATATATTATAATATATATATATATATATAATATATTGCTATAAGGATCCTGGTGAGATCCTGACAAGCAAGATCTTTTTAAATGATCATTTCAAAATGATCACAGGAATCTTTTTGGAATGTCCCTGCCCTGCTGGAAAAAGAACCCAGCAACTCCTCAGTCCAGTTCTCAAGATTCCTACTCCTGATTTATCTTTTCTTGAAGGTTTTGAGTTCTCTTCAAGCTGGTTCATTGCTCAGGGTTAACACAAAATTAGGAATTTTTTTGGAATGTCCCTGCCCTGCTAACCCAGCACTCCTCAGTCCAGTTCTCAAAGTTTCCTACTCCTGATTTAGCTTTTCATCCCAAAATTTGAGAGTTTTAAGTTCTCTCCAAGCTGCTTTGTGTCCCAGGGTTAAAACAAGATTATTAGGATATATTTTTTTATATATATATAATGTATATTATTATATTAGGATATATTATTATAAGGATCCTGGTGAGATCCTGACAAGCAAGATCATTTAAAAATTATCACAGGAACCCTTTTGGAATGTCCCTGCCCTACTGGAAAAGGAACCCAGCACTGTTCAGTCCAGTTCTCAAAGTTTCCTACTCCTGATTTAGCTTTTCATCCCAAAATTTGAGGGTTTTAAGTTCTCTCCAAGCTGGTTTATCCATTCAGATTTCCCCCCAAAATTGACTGAGGCACAAGTGTGAGCTGAGAACAGCCCCTAAAACAGGGAAAAACTTCTGAATCCACTCAAACTTGACCCAGGAGAGTTCCAGATTAAAACCAAGCAGAGATAATTGCAGAGGAAAATGAAATTCCAGTAAATCCAGAGGAAAACGAAATTCCTGTAAATCCATCCTTCCCAACATGAGCTCTGCCTCAGAAACAAGCAGTTCTGTGTGATTTGCTAAGCAGATTTACCTGGAGTTTACCAGGACTGAAAGCCTGAAGGAATCAGGACTTTCACTCTTGCAGCATTTTAATGATCAAACTCTCCCCCCTGCCAAAGTTCATGTTTGCTGTGCTGAACCAAAGCAAACAAAGCAAAGCAGCCAATTCACTGTGAAATGCATCAGCCACGGGGTTTTACTGAGAACTGAGCATTAATGCTGCTCCATGGCTTAAACAGCACTAAAAATGGCATTTAAAGGCTCATTTGCATGGCAAACTGAATGAACTGATGATCATTTCCAAAAGTATCATTAACTTCAAATAATGAAAAAAAAACAGCCTTAGCTTGTTTAAAAATAATAAAGTTACATGAGGATAATTCAAACAAGGGGGAAATTCAACTCTTATGGGGTGGGGAAGCTCCTGTGCACAAAGTTCTCAGCTCCACATAAAACATACAACTAAAATTCTCAGCTCCACATAAAACTAAAATTCTCAGCTCCACATAAAACATAAAACTAAAATTCTCAGCTCCACACAAAACTAAAATTCTCAGCTCCACATAAAACATAAAACTAAAATTCTCAGCTCCACACAAAACATAAAACTAAAATTTTGAACTCCACATAAAACACAAAACTAAAATTCTCAGCTCCATATAAAACATAAAACTAAAATTCTCAGCTCCACATAAAACATAAAACTAAAATTTTCAGCTCCACATAAAACATAAAACTAAAATTCTCAGCTCCACACAAAATATAAAACTAAAATTCTCAGCTCCACATAAAACATAAAACTAAAATTCTCAGCTCCACACAAAACTAAAATCCTCAGCTCCACATAAAACTAAAATTCTCAGCTCCACACAGAACTGCCCCAGGAATTTCCAGACATTCCCAGCAGGCCCCAGGACATTTTTCTCCTCAGAGCTGCCACTCCAGGTTTTACATCTGAAGCCATAAATTAATTTTTCCAAGCTGTCCAGGGCAGCAGCCACACACAGAGCTGGTCACTGATTTCTCCTGCAGCACCACACGAGGGTTTGGAGGGGACAGAAAAGTTCCTGGACAAGTAAGATAATTTTTAATGATCATTTTTAAATTATTACAGAGCATTTTTGAAGATTCTCTGGTTTGGAAGGAGATAAAAACTCCTCCAGTGCCACCCCTGCCATGGGCAAGGACATTTTCCACTGTCCCAGGCCTGGCCTGGGATAATTCCAGCCACAGCTTCTCTGGGAAATCCATCCCAGCCCCTCAAAATGAAGAATTTCTTCCCAATTTCCAACCTAAATTTGTCACTTTAAAGCCATTAATCTTCTGAAGCCGCTCTGGTTAAAAGACAACATTGCAGGTGGAAGATGGAAACATTTTAATCTTTATTTTCAGAAAAGCCTCACAGGAATCCTCAAAAAAATATAAATAAATAAAATAAAATCAACCTTTCCTCCCTGAGCTGGGATCTCCCACACCAAGCAAATCAAAACTAAAAGCTGCTGGAATTAAAACATTTTTTGAAGAGGAAACACAGAGCTGGGGTTTATTTGCAGGGGACAGAGACGTGCCTGCAACAGATGCCATTGGTGTGGTGGCACCCAGGGTGGCACAGGGACACCAGGGTGGCACTGAGGGCTCAGCACGGATTGTTTAATAAAAATCCCAACAGCCAGAACCCAGGAGAGGTTTGTGGGGTGCTGCCCTGAACCCCGAGCTCTGGGGGGCTCAGAACTGAACTCCAGCATTGGGGGAGAATTTAAATGGAGGAGAGATCTGAGATCCAGGTGAGGCCCCAAACACCCCAAAGTGACAGCAGCGACACCCCAAAACCGGGCTCTTACAGCTCCCACCACCCAAACCTGGGTTATCTCACCCTGACACCTCCAAACCCGCGGTATCCCAGCCTGAACACCTCCAAACCCGGGGTACCCCACACTGGCACCCCCAAACCTGTGGTACCCCACACTGGCACCTCCAAACCCGGGCTCTTACAGCCCTGGTACTCCTAAAACTGGGATCTTACAGCCCTGGCAACTCCACACCTGGGGTATCCCACCCTGGCACCCCCAAACCCGGGGTACCTCACCCCAAACCCGGGGTACCCCACCCTGGCACCCCCAAACTCGGACTATCCCACCCCGGCTCCCCCCGCAGCTCCCGCCCCACCCCGGGGCTCCCCAAAGGCGCTGCCGGCGCTGCCCTCAGCGGTCACAACCCCCGGGCCGCCCTCACCGAGAGCCCCCGAAGACCCCCCTGCCCCCGGGATGACTCAGCGGCTGCGCCGGCCCCGCCGCCCTCAGCCCCGGCAGCGCCCGGGACGCCGGTGAGAGGCGAGGGC
>JAWWMS010000091.1:5198007-5219873 GCA_035048045.1 Chlorospingus semifuscus
GCCCCGCGGCCCCGCCATGGCGGACAAGGAAGGTAAAGGCTCCGTACGGGCGGCGCGGCCTCCGCCGTGAGGCGCGCGGTGCCCCCCCCCGCGGTCGGTGCCGCGTGAGGGGAGCGGGGCGGCGCCGCCAGGGGGCGCGCGGGGGCGGGGCCTGAGGGGCCCCGTCGGTCATGGCCGCCGCTGCCTCCCCGCGCCCGCGGCACCGAGCGGGGAGAGCGGCCCGGGCCGAGAGCTTCTGCCCGGGCCTGTGCCCCTAGGAGGGGTTTGTGAGGCCGGGAGAGCCGGGCCGTGCGCTGCGGGGGGAGCGGGCGGACAAAGAGGCGGCACCGGCCCTGAGGGTGCCCCGGTTCGGCCGGGGCACCTCCGTTCCATGGGTGAGCTCCGCTCCCTTCCCCTCCCGTGGGGGAGCTCCGTTTCCATGGAGATGTCCCCCCCGTTCCATGGGGGTGTCCCCAGTTTCCATGAGGGTGTCCCCCGTTCTCTGAGGCTGTCTCTGTTTCCATGGGGGTGTCCCCATTTCCATGGAGGTGCCCCCGTTTCCATGGGGGTGTCCCCATTTCCATGGAGGTGCCCCCGCGTTTCCATGGGGGTGTCCCCATTTCCATGGAGGTGTCCCCGTTTCCATGGGGGTGTCCCCCCGTTTCCATGGGGGTGTCCCCGTTTCCATGGAGGTGTCCCCCCGTTTCCATGGAGGTGTCCCCCCGTTTCCATGGGGGTGTCCCCCCGTTTCCATGGGGGTGTCCCCGTTTCCATGGAGGTGTCCCCATTTCTATAGGGGTGTCCCCGTTCTGCCCGTGAGCTCTGCCCGTCGCCTTCTCTGCACCGGAGGCTGGTGACAGATGGGCTGAGAAAGTGTTGGAGTGTGGCAAGGCAGCAGAAGGAGCCTTGGGAAACTGGATTTTGGGAATAAGTAGTTCAAGGCTGCGCCCAGACCGGTCTGTTAACAGCAGTTGTTGGATCTGCTGTGTTTAAGCACTGGGGTTTGCCTCCCTGTGCTGTGAGTGTCAGAATTTTATTGTGCTGCTCTAACATCATCAAGTCATACCAGAGTGGGTTGGGTTGGAAGGAACCTTAAACTCATCCCTTTCCATCCCTGCCATGGCAGAGACACCTTCCACCATCCTAAACTGCTCCAAGCCCTGTCCAGCCTGTCCTGGGACACTTCCAGGCATGAAATTTGACATAATTAATATTAATTCCCAGCCATATATGCAGGAAAAGGATTAGCACGTGCAACAGGGGATTTTTAACCCTTTAGTAACTACTCCAGTAGAACAAATAGCAAACCAGGCTGTGATTGATGTACTTGACTCTAACCCATTGCCTCCCACAGTGCTGTGTGCCTGTAAATCCATTTATAAATAATTAATTGTATGTATTTCTTGGAAAACCACTTCAGCAGCCTTTGATGACGCCGTGGAGGAGCGTGTGATCAACGAGGAGTACAAGATATGGAAGAAGAACACCCCCTTCCTGTATGACCTGGTGATGACCCATGCCCTGGAGTGGCCCAGCCTGACTGCTCAGTGGCTTCCTGATGTCACAAGGTAAAGCAGAATAAGCAGCAAACCCAGCATTGGGCTGACTTTTAGGGTGAGATCACAGAATTCCAAACTGGTTTGGGTGGGAAGGAACCTTAAAACTCATCCAGGGACACTTTTCACTGTCCCAGGTTCCTCCAAGCCCTGTCTTGGACACTCCAGTGATGTGACAGCCACAACTTCTGCTGTGCCAGCAGCTCCCCATCCTCACAGGGAGGAGATTTTGTGATCCCTGTTCTGTTTCTCTTCCCCTGCAGACCTGAAGGCAAAGATTTCAGCATCCACAGGTTGGTGCTGGGCACCCACACCTCGGACGAGCAGAACCACCTGGTGATTGCCAGTGTGCAGCTGCCCAACGACGATGCCCAGTTTGATGCTTCCCACTATGACAGTGAGAAGGGAGGTAAGAGCCCAAAAAAGGGGATTGGAACCATTTCCCCCCTTCTTTTCTCAGAAGAAAATTTGTCTTTTCCTAAAGTTCAGGCAGCAAAGTTCAGATTTTATTTCTTAAAAAATTTATTTCTAAGTGGTGCCTCCTTAATAGACAAATTCTCTGTTTGTTGAATGTGTAATCTAATATTTCTAATGATGAAAACAGAGAGTTAATTGCAAAAATATTTCTGTGTGGAAAAACCTCTCCCTTCCCTATTTCTCAGGAGCTGACCTTGAATCCCACACAGTGCTTTTAATTGGTATTTTTGTTACCACATTTACATTATATAAAGTCATGTAAAACAATTTTACACAAACTCATGTAAAGAATATTTTTATTTCAGAGGGGTATAACATTTCAAACATTCTTCATTTGTCTGTGAGTTTTGCTGCCTGATTGCTGTCCCAGCCCCTCTGGGGTGAAATTATATTTTAATTCTGTTTTATTCCATGTATCAGACTTGAATTTGATGCTTTGTAATCTTTGTGGCTGCCCCAAGTCAGACATTTCTCCTGTTTGCTTGCCTGAATCAGTGTTTCCACCTGGTGAAAGTCCTTAATGATCCAATGTTTGCTCTGCTTTTTACAGGAAGGTTGGATTGTGCAATGAGTATTTTGATCTTTGGGCTTCTTAAAGTTATTTATGCACACAGAGTTGTCTAACAAATATATGTTTATATTCTATTTCAGTATTTTGCAAAAATATTTTAAATTAATTCTAAAATAATCCAATCTCCATTCTTTTTGCCCAGATTTTGCAGTTTTATGAATTATTAAGCAATTTTACGTAAAATTATTATAATTTTATGTATGAAGACAAGGGAGCTTTAACAAATTGTATCACAGTCCTAAAATTGCAGTTTATTTTTACCACAGCTTTGTCTATTCTGAGAGCTTGGTAGCAAACCTTGAACCAACTCTTTGTGCCTTGTTCTGAATCTGACTTTTATTATTCCCAACTCTGTTTTTCCTAGAGTTTGGAGGCTTTGGCTCAGTAAGTGGAAAAATTGAGATTGAGATCAAGATCAACCACGAGGGAGAGGTGAACAGAGCCCGTTACATGCCCCAGAACCCCTGCATCATTGCCACCAAGACTCCCTCCAGTGATGTCCTGGTCTTTGATTACACCAAACACCCCTCCAAGCCAGGTCTGTGCTCACAGAGCAGCAGCTCATCCCCTAAGGGTCAAAAAAAGCTAAAAAATGGTGTGGGTTGCCCTTTATTTGGGATTTTAGGGATGTGTGGGTGTTTATTCAAGAGGTTATTTTGTATGAGGTTTAAGCAGGTAAATCCAAATGCATCCTTGGGAAAGGAAATTTTTCCTGCACTTCCACTGTTTTTGTCACCTCACTGTGAGGTGTTTCAGGTGGTAGAAGGTGGATTTTTGTTAACTATGATTGCTTTGGTGGGCAGCTGAGCTGTTCCCCTGATATCCTGTAAATATATTAACTATAATAATAAAATAACTCCTTTTGCTGCTTGTGGGGAGGACCAGAAGTGCCTTCCTCACTTTACAAGTGCAGATGGGAGGAAGACAAATACCCCACCTTGTATTTCTGAGTTTTATGTGCAGTAACAGCTGAGCTGCAGCTGGAACTCAGACCAAAGCATGGAGGTGGCTGCTGGGTTACAGTAAATTTAACAAACTGAATGCCAGGTACTTCAGGATGATTCCAGGCCCTGAAATCCTCACCCTGCCTTGTTTCAGATCCTTCTGGGGAGTGCAACCCCGACCTGCGCCTGCGTGGGCACCAGAAGGAGGGGTACGGGCTGTCCTGGAACCCCAACCTCAGCGGGCACCTGCTCAGTGCTTCTGATGACCACGTGAGTGCCTGGGGCAAAGCTGCACCTGCTGTGCCCTGGGGAGGGCAAAAACATCCTGGGTTTGAGGGGAAGAGGGTCTAAAAATGTAATTTTTAATATTTTTGTTGTTTTAAAGATTGTTTTCTTGTGGGACGCATCCTGGGTTTGAGGGGGAAGAGAGTCTAAAATTGTAAATTTTTACATTTTTGTTGTTTTAAAGATCATTTTCTTGTGGGATACATCCTGGGTTTGAAGGGGAGGAGGGAAAGAGAATCTGAAGATGTAAATTTTTATGTTTTTGTTGTTTTAAAGACCATTTGCTTGTGGGATATCAGTGCTGTTCCCAAAGAAGGCAAAGTGGTGGATGCCAAGACCATCTTCACAGGGCACACAGCAGTGGTGGAAGATGTGTCCTGGCACCTGCTCCATGAATCCCTCTTTGGATCTGTTGCTGATGACCAGAAGCTCATGATGTAAGTGGGGGAACCCCTTCACAAGTTGTTTCTGCCCCTCACCTCTGTTTTTTGCTCTGTGTGTTTCTTGAGCTGTGTTCTCACATAATGTTTCTTTCCTTTCCTTAATGTTTCTTTCCTTTCTGTGAAATTGTTTTTTTAAACTTGGGGGAGCCCTCAAGTCACAGAAAGTGTTTGTTTGCACCAAGGGTGACCCCAGTGCCCCCATAATCAGTGAAATGGGGTACAAACAATTCCATAATCAGTGAAATGAGGCACAAGCCTTTGTTAATTCCATGTTTTGCCCTCCCAGCTGGGACACCAGGTCAAACAACACCTCCAAACCCAGCCATTCCGTGGATGCTCACACAGCTGAGGTGAACTGCCTCTCCTTCAACCCCTACAGTGAGTTTATCCTGGCCACAGGATCAGCTGATAAGGTATTTCTGCCTGCATCTAGCAGCATCCTTGCTCACTTTCTGGGGTGGAAATCCACGTTGGTTACTTCAACAAAATATTTTTGTGTTTTTTTCTCCTAGACTGTTGCTCTATGGGACTTGAGGAACCTAAAACTGAAGCTGCACTCCTTTGAATCACATAAAGATGAAATATTTCAGGTATAAAAAAGCATTTTGTATTTTATCCTCACAGACTCAGTTCTACTCAGCAGCCTGGAAGAGGAAAGTAGTTCTTCCACAATATTTTTACACTTAAAAACTCATATTTTATTCTTTTATCTGCTTATATTTTTCTGGGTGTTGTTATTGTGGACCTGCAGAGCTCCCAGAGTCCAGAAAGGGATCAGGGAAATGCTGTGGAGCTTTCACCACAGCAGGAGGATGAAATGGTAGCAGTGCAGAGTCCATTCAATTATTCATGGCAGCAGATTGAAGCAGGAGGCCCAGGGAAATGGCTGCAGTGTTTGCATCTCCTCAGCCTGGACCTGCAGGAGGCTTTAACACCCTCTGACAAAAGATGATTGCTGCTGGAAACAGAGAGTGTTCACTCCATGGGCAGCACCTGCTTAGCAGATTAAATATTTCCATCTCCAACTCGTGCCTTAATCAGAGGAAAAATATGTAGAAGGTTTTTTTTGGTGGAGGGATTATCAGTTCAGACTGTGTTATGTCTAAATAAAATCACAGAATCCTGAAATGCCACATTAGTGGGCAGAATTCTGTGTTCCTGCCTAATGCTGTGATCCTATTAGGAGTGGTGTGTTCTGGAGAGCTTTATCTCCAGCAGAAGCAGTAAATGTGAGCTTTTGGGCAGTTAAGCTTAATTACAGTGATTTCTTTTCACGTGAGAGCTGTGCCTGCTGCTGAAGGAGTCTGTGGGTTCTGTTTGTGCAATCCTCATTAAGATAAGGAGCAGGCAATACCCTTGGGAGCTGTTTGCACTGGGAACCACGTGGGTTTTGGTGGAGGACAAGTTCCAGGTGGCACTTTGTGGTGAAATGGCTTTTTTTGTGTGTGAATATTCACAATTCTTCCTGTGATAAATGTTATTTGCACTATTTGTGTTGATATCAATTTGAGTTCCTGTAAAGCTTTCAGGGTACAAAATGAAGTGTTGGGGAATGTAACAGCTTCTTAAAACTCACTTTTAAATTTAATAAATATATTATTAAATTTAATAAATTTAATAAATGAAAAAACTTTTAAATTTATCCCTGTCTGCAGGTTCAGTGGTCTCCCCATAATGAAACCATCCTGGCCTCCAGTGGCACAGACCGCAGGCTAAATGTTTGGGATTTGAGGTAAATCCCAAATTCTTCACAATATTACTGATTAATTCCATCACACCTCAAAAAAAACACCCCAAACCAATCCACACTGTTCTTTTTTTCCAGTAAAATTGGAGAGGAGCAATCCCCTGAGGATGCTGAGGATGGTCCCCCAGAGCTCTTGGTGAGTCTTTTCACTCCCATTAATTAATTTCACTTATTACTCACCCTGCAGTGCAAATTTCAAACCATTCCCCTTTTTGTTTCCCCAATCCCAGTTTATCCATGGTGGTCACACTGCAAAGATCTCGGATTTCTCCTGGAATCCCAATGAGCCCTGGGTCATTTGTTCTGTATCAGAAGATAATATCATGCAAGTCTGGCAAATGGTGAGTTCTTTGGGTGTGTTGAAATTCCTGGATTTCAGCATTCCTGCTTTTATTTACAGCCCTCAGAATTCCCCAGTTTGGAGCAGTGGAATCCCCTTTAGATTTGGCCAGAGAAATGGTTTCCCAATACTCAGGAGATGTTTTATGTTAAAAAAAAGGAAATGCTGGTGCGGAAGGAAATATTTCCCTTCTGTGTTTGAGAACCAAGGATGAAATTGAGGTTTGTGTATTATTGTCTTAAGGAATATTTGAGATTTCATTCTCCAAAGATGAAAAGGGTGCTGGTGAACAGGAACAGTTTGCTGGCCCCTACATTCCCAACTGTTGAAGGTTTTGAAAAACAATCCTGACCTTTGACAAGACCATTTTCCTATTTTTTTTTTGTTTATCTCTAAATTTTATTCTTGGCTGCTCTCTGTGTAATTCTTCTAGAAAGTGCTGCTGAGTAAAACAAATACTTGAAACTCATTTGTGAGTCTTGCATGGACTCACCTTTAGCAGATCCCTTTTTACAGGATATTTTTTCACTCCTGGATTTATGGATTTTTTGTGTTGCTGCTTTAATGTAAATCAGGGGTGGGTGATCCATATCTGCAAATTGAAACTCATTTGTGAGTTTTGCAGTGGACTCACCTTTAGCAGATCCCTTTTTACAGGATATTTTTTCACTCCTGGATTTATGGATAAGGTTTTTTGTGTTGCTGCTTTAATGTAAATCAGGGGTGGGTGATCCATACCTGCAAATTTTAAAAATGACCAGAACTTTTTGGGGGTGGAATCCTGTGCAGAGGGGTGGGAAATGCTCCCTCAATCCCTGTCCAGAGGGGTGGGAAGTGTTCCCTGAGTGTCTCCATCCCTGTCCTGCAGGCAGAGAACATCTACAACGATGAAGATCCCGAAGGAAGCGTGGATCCAGAAGGTCAAGGATCCTAGATGGCAACTTCCCCCTGGTTTTAGTCTTTCTCCTTCTCTTCCCTCTCAGCCCTGAGATTGACTTAACACTGGTTTTGAGACACACAGGTTGATTTTGTGTTCAGCCATGCTCCTGTAGATCCCATCACAGCCTTTTCCACCCACACACTGAGAACCCACCACCCAAAACAGAAAAATAAAAATGCTCAGCCCCCTCAGGCAGGTCCCTGCTGTGGCTCCAGAATTCCTGCAGCGGCCTCCTTTATTGGTCTGGCTGTCCCTTTTTTCCTGCTTTCATGCTTGGGATTAGTTTTTTTCCTCTCTTTTGCTTGCTGCAGCCACAGGCTTTTGCCTAATTTAAACAAAAGTTAAATTGGCAGAGCTGCCCGAGTGGGCTTGAGCCAACAGAGATGATCCAAGTGTTAATGCCCTGACAGCTCAGAAATGGTGTGGAAGGTCTTGTCCTCCTCAGTACAACTCAGAAACCTTGGAATTCCTTTAGTTATCTGTACTTTGTGGCTTTTTCTGCCTTTACAGATACAAGACTTGCAAGTTCTGACTTGAACTGAAATTTTTCTTTTGTTTTGTCTCTCCTGGCAGTTCTGGGTTTTTCATTCCTTCCTTTTTCCCTTTCCTCCCTCCTGCTGGGTGCCAGCAATTTGGTTTTAGCTATTCCTGCAGAGCCTCTCTCACCTCCCATGTGTTTTTGCTCTGTTGTGTGTTTCTTGAGCTGTGTTTTTCACATAATGTTTCTTTCCTTTCTGTGAAATGGTTTTTTGAAACTTGGGGGAGCCCTCAAGTCGTAAAAGGTGTTTGTTTGTACCAAGGTGACCCCAGTGCCCTCAGCAGCCTTGGCAGCTGGTGGAAAACAAGTGAAATGTGGAGAAACTCAACTTTTTTTAGGAGTTTAGTCCTTGACCACAAGGTCCTGCACGTCTTCCACTCGGGTGTCCAGTGCCACCAGCAGCCTGTTCTCTCCGTCTCCTCGTGACTAATTGAGTGTTCTTCAGTTGGAATAAAGTTTTTCTACATAAAAGCTGCCAAGTTTGAGGAGTTTTGTGTTTTTGCTGCATTTACTGCTTTGTTGAGGGTGTTTTCAGGGTGGTCTCTGCCTATGTGTCTATGAGGTTGGGTGCTGGGAGGGATATATTTTAATTTTTAAGACATCAAATTGGATATTTCTCCCCCTTTCATTTCTGCTGCTTTGTGAAATAAATTAATGAGCACTCAAACAATTGTTGTTCCCCTCAAGCCCTGCTGCTTTCTGCCTTTAGCCCTTCCCACAAGTGTTTTTTGTTACCCTGCAGCACAACTTTAACACAAACACCTCAGTTTGACACAAATTTGGGCTTTTGAGACACAGCTCCGACAGTGACAAGGCTCCTTAAACTCTGACCTTTTATTTTCAGTGTGAGACTCGATATAAAGTGGAAACCTCTTCCCCACCACCTCCTTTCTGTGGAGCATGTCCCAGTACAGCAGAAACTCTTGAAATACAAAAGAAAATCCTCTTCAAAGGAGAAAGCTTCTCTTGCATGTAAACTTTAAAAGTCAACCCCCCCCTAACACCAGCTTCCAGAACTCGAACAAGACAACGTTTTCCCAAACACAGCAAAACATCAATCAGTTATTCCTCGTCCATATCCTTTGTTCAGTACAAAGATTTTTTTTGTTCTGCTCCTCTGGGGAAAAGCAAAGAGCAGCAGCAGCACCTGGGGAAATACCCAGGGAAGAGATTGGAAATTCAAATTGGAAATTCAAAGATCGGAATTTCAACTCCAGGCAGCTGCTGCACATCAGGCAGGGTAAAGCAGCATGAGGAGAATCCCTTGGATCCTCTGTCCATTGGTTTTTGCTACAAAGAGGAAAATTCCGTGGTTCTAAGAGTCCTGCTCTGCTTTTTCCTCCGATTTGCAGAGGTGCCCGTAGATTTCTAAGCAGCTCCTGTGAGGGGAGAAAGGAAATTCAGGCTGTGGAATATTTACATCAGTGCTTGGCTGGAGAAAAGAGGGGGGAAAAAAGTTATTTTCATAATATGGAAGAAAAAGGAATTGGGAGACACTTCAAGGGGCTCAGTCCGTGGTCCTGAGCGTCCTTGGCAAACAGGATTTAACAGAAGGAAATGTCGTTTTTGGGGGGGCTCATGGAAAAGGCAGCTCAGAGCTGCACTTAACTCTGAGCTCCCCAGAGCAAAGTGAAAGCTCATTTAAAGGTGTCATCACTTCCAGGGGTGGCAATTTGTAAATTCCAGGAGTTTAAGAGACTCCACAAATACAGATTTGGGATTAAATGTTGGGCTGTGATTTAGGGAAAACCCAGGCTGTAAGGACAGGGTGGTGTTGGGATCTGGGCTGAATCCTAAATGCAGTTTGCAGGCTGAGAGCTCATCCCTGTGCTGGGATAAAAAACATTTGGGGTTTTGGGAATGTCCTGGGTGGAGAAGGGGAAAAAGGAATGCTGAAGGAAAACTGAGGGTGCAGAAAATGGTTAAGACTGTGTCCAGCTGAGGCTGGAATAACACAGCAGCTCCAAACTGGGTGAGCAAAACAATCCACAAACTCATGGACATCTTCTGGAGCTTTAGAAATTCACATTGCACATCACTCATTGAGTGAAACCAGGACAGAACAGCTCCAGCATCCCCAGCCCAGCTTCCCAAAGCCAAACCTCAGCTCCTTTCTACATATTCCTGAGGAAACCACCACTTAAACTACCACACCTGCCACTCCAGTCCTCTTGGGAGTTTCCAGCAAATCCCTCTGTGCTGCTGTGCAAAGGAGCTGGAATTGCTGCTGGGGACCAGGAGCAGGAGCCTGTGGTGTCCCTGAGCTGTGTGACCCCACTGTGGGTCCTCCCCACCATCCCTCTCCTCCTCCCAGCCCCTCTGCCCCGCAGGGATGGCCCCCGAACTCACTTGTAGATGGAGAGCTCCCGATGGAGGCTGGTCCTGAGCTCCTCCAGCTCCTGGTTCTTGCGTTGCTGGAGCTGGACCCCGTTCTTGAGCTCCTTCAGCCTGTCCTCCAGCTCCTCCACCTGCTCCTGCAGGGACAAAATGAGTTCAGAGCTGATTATTCTCCTCAGGGTTCTCCCTGTGCATGGTGCTGCTGGGGACAAGCACAGCCGGGCTGCCCCTGCCCAACCACCCTGCAAATAAATCTTTGTTTTAGCACAAAGGTGGGGATTTAGGCTGGGCTGGGCTGTGTTTTGTCCTCAGGCTTCTCCTGCCTGCTTGGTTTTGTCCCCTGAACCACTTGGTGTGTGTTTTGAGACGCTGCCAGAGCTGTATAAACCCATGAGTCAGAAGGAGATAAATGAGGAATTTGAGAAAAGGAAAATGCGAAGAGGCAAACCAGGCTCCAAAAGACCCTGAAAACCCATAGTGGGGGTTCTGGGGGCTCTGATCCCCATCCCAGCAGGGAGGAGCTGTGAGGGAAGGGCAAGGGCAGCTTCCAGAAACTGCTGGGAGGAGGCAGCGACTGTGAGCCGAGAACTGGGAGTGTTGAAAGGGGGGAGATTAATTGTGGAGCCTCTTTGCCAAATGTGCTCTTGGAGATATTGAATTGCCTTGTCCCTCAGGCCAAGGGGACGCCTGGCCCAGCCAAATGGCCCTCCCAGGAGGCAGCCTGGCCTGGGGCTCTGGGGACATGGGTGAGCAGCAGGAAGGGCAGAACCTGCCCCAGCAGGAGAGGGATTTGTAAGAAAAGCCACCTGTATTTAAAACTGGCTTTTCTTGGCTCAGTGCTGTGCTTTGAGGAGCTGTGGGAAGTGTCTGGTGCCTGTGCTCAGCAGCATCGCTGAGCTTTGGGAAGGAAATCTCCCATCCCTTCCACCTTCTGAGGGGCCAAAACCAAGTGAACATATTCAGGAGAAACCCATTTTCCACGACATCTCTGGGTTTGCCTCATGCCTGGGAGCCGCTGTTTCACCTGGCCCATGCCAGGGTGTGGGATAATTTTGATTCCAACCAGCAGGAGATATTCCACATCCTCCCCATCCTCATCCACCCCATTTCCCTGGGCCCTAAAAGCAAATCCCTGGATGCCAAGCACAGCTCCCACTCTCCAAACAGAGTGTGGAACCATGCTTGGCATCCAGGGGTGTCCCCCCCTCCTTAATGACGTGCCTCAACTAAACCCCAGCCCCTGATTTTTTATCATGCCCACTTCATGACTCACTTTCTCTCTAATCATCCCACCCAAACTTCTGTCATTGGCATCAATAAATCCCCCTCTAGCAAACCACCCCCTGAACCTGACCATGAACTGAAGCTTCTTTGACCAGTTTTCAAGCCCATCCCTGCTGGGAATCCCACTCCTCATCTCAATAACATTCCCAGGATGGAGCCGTGCCCTTTGGGGCTCTCATACCCGGTACTGCCCGACCTCCTCATCCCTTTTCTGCTTGACCAGCACGATCTGCTCCTCCAGGCTGCGGTTCTGCATCCTCAGCCGGCTGACCTCGCCCTGCAGGGGCCTCAGGGCTTCCTTCATGCCCTGGATCTCCCCCTGCATCTCCTGCAGAGCCTTGGCCCCGGCCTCACGCCGCTCCAGCAGCCGCAGCAGCTGCGGCTCGTAGTGCTCCTCCAGCCCCCGCCGGCTCTGGGCCACAAAACTCTCGAATTCCAGCGACAGCCTGCGGCTCTCCTGCAGGTACAGGTTGTCCTGGCGGCACGGAGGAGCCTCCAGGCGCTGCCTCAGAACCTCCTTCTCCTTCTCGCAGGTCTCCTTGAGCTGGGACAGCTCCCCCGAGAGCTGCCCCGCCTGGCTCTGCAGCTCGCCCTGGTAGGCGGCGTGCTGGGAGAGGTCGTGCCTCCTGCTCTCCAGCTGGTACTGGCAGGCCACGCATTCCTTGGTCACCTTGAAGAGCTTCTGCTTGATCTGGCGGATCTCGTCGCGCAGGTTGTCCCTCTCCAGCTCCACCTTGGCCAGCAGCCTGCAGGCGGCCTGGATCTCCTCGTGGGCATGGCGGATCTCCTGCAGCGCCGGCTCGCGCAGCTGCGCCAGCTCCGAGATCAGCCTGTCCCGCTCGCTCTCCAGCTGCTCCACCACCTCGATGCACTCCTGGAAGTAATTCCCCAGCTCTTCCAGGCTCAGGCACCGCTGCTCTGGGGTTTCGGCATCCAGAGGGCCGCCGGCTCCCTCTGTGTCCATGTCCAGTGGGATTCCCGCCCCATCTGCATCGTCTGGGATCCCTGCTCTGTCCGTGTCCATGGCCAGCGGGATCCCTGTCCCACCTTCATCCATGGCCAGTGGGATCCCTGTCCCACCTTCATCCACGTCCAGCAGAATTCCTGATGTGTCCTCGTCCACTGGGATCCCTGTCCCACCTTCATCCACATCCAGAATTCCTGATGTGTCCTCGTCCACTGGGATCCCTGTCCCACGTTCATCCACATCCAGAATTCCTGATGTGTCCTCGTCCACTGGGATCCCTGTCCCACCTTCATCCACATCCAGTGGAACTTCTACCCCGTCTGCATCCATGTCCAGTGGGATTCCTGTCCCATCTCCATCCATGTCCAGTGGGATTCCTGTCCCATCTGCATCCACGTCCAGCGGGATCCCAGCCCCGGCTGCACCCTCATCCAGCTGAGCTCCTGGTGTGTTTATCTCCAAGGGAGGATCTCTGCTGGCAGCCTGCAGCTCCTGCCTGGAGTCTGGGCTGCCCCCGTGCAGGGGTTTAGATCCGTTCCCTGCTGGATCCAACAGGCTGGGAGCACGTTCTGGGTGTGGAGCAGCTCCTTCAGCTGCTCCCTGTGGGGCTGGGGATGCTCTGGCTTCATCCAGCTGCAGCTCTGGAGGGGGCTCGGGCTGTGCCATCAGGTCCCTGGGGAGGAGAGAGGATGTGAACCAGAGCAATGGGTGTAACAGGTCTGAGCCTTTCCTCCCCATCCTGTGAGACCCCAGAGCCAGGGGATCCCACCATGGCCTTTCCTCCCCATCCTGTGAGACCCCAGAACCAGGGGGTCCCACCATGGCCTTTCCTCCTCATCCTGTGAGACCCCAGAACCAGGGGGTCCCACCATGGCCCTGCTGCTGTGACCATCCCTGTGTCACCCACACAACGCTCTGGTGACAATTTGGTGACAATAGGAGTAGGTGATAGTCTGTGATACATTGTGTAATTGGTTTTAATCAACCGGTGGGATGTCACTGGGGCCAAGTATGAAAAATCACACCCGATAATCTTAACAAAATTACAAATACAAAAATTAGAATGATTCCTGCTAGACAAAATAACGTTGTTATCAATTTTTACAGCAGCACAGGCAGTTCTCAGGCACACACAACCTTTATCAGTACATACGAGCACAGTTTTCTGATCAGTGACTGGATGAATTTCAAAGTGGCAAATACTCTGTTCAGCGTCTAGACACACATCTTGGGCATTAATAGTATTGTTTTCACAATGCAATAGGAAAGAAAACCCCATTAAAACCCTGTTAAAGTGTCTGCCTGCCGCGGAGGAGGAGTGAGGGATGCAAACCCAGACCCCAAACTCAATAATTCCTCCTGCGCCAACCTGTCAGCACCAGCCCACCCAGCAGCACGGACCTGCCCCGTGCGAGCCCTCCCTGGAAAACTGGCCGGGGTTTTCTCGGTGTGCCATAACCTCACGGCAAGGGAATGCGCTGCTGGGAGCCCGGCAGGCTCCGGGATGGCCGAGACGGAGCAAACCCCGCACTCAGAGCCCGGGGCGAGCGGCAGCGCCTGCAGCAGGAGCCGCTTTGCCGAGTCATCCGATCGCGGCAGTGTCCCCACCACGGCACCTGCGGCTGCCACCACCGCCAAACCCCCTCTGTGCCTTCTCCCGGCTGTTTTTGGGGTAGGATGGACCCGACAGCGCTCGGGGGCGAGCCGGGGTTTTCCTGCTCGGTGGGATGGGTGGGAGGATGCTCTCACCTCTCGGCCACGCTGCTGAGCTCATGTCTCGTCATTCCCTGAGGAATGAGCGCAGGCTGGCACTCACAGGCAGCCCTGCGCTCGGAGCAGCGGCTTTGAGCAAAGATCTGATTTTCCCCGATAGTTTCTCTCCTAATAAGGCAGTTTTCGGCACTGCTGACACATCGCAGCCTCGGGCTCGGCGGCCGGGCGGCTGGAGAAGGGGCAGCCCCTGCAAAGGTGGGGAAAAAGCTCCTCTGCCCCGATTTTCCCTGCCCTCCCCGCTGTTTTTGGAAGTTCTTGGAGCCGCTTGGCACGGCCAGGACGGGAGGGGAGGGCGCCGTGTCCTGCCTGCCCGGCGGGCCTGGGGGGCTCTGTCCCTCATCTCAGAGCCCCCCAAAACCCCAGAGGGACCTTCCCCCATTACCTGATCGTTCCTGAGGATCCACGAACTCTGAACCCCGGATCCCCCCATCCCATCCCTGCCCCACCTCGCCGAGGATCCCGCACCCACAGGACCCCCCCAGGCCCCCGGCCCCTTTCCTGCCCAGCCCGGGTGGGCTCTTACCTTCCTCCCCTGGAGCCCAGCGCCGCCGGCTCTGCGCTGCACATGGGCTTAGCATGGGGCGGAGAGGGGTTATTAATACACAGCGCTGGAAATCGGAGCAGCCGCTTCCCCCCGGCCACCGCCTGCAGTGCCAGCTGCGGCCGCTGCCTTCCTCCCTCCGCCCCGGGGAGGAGGAGGAGGAGGAGGAGGGCGGGGAAGGCCCGGCTGGCTGCATCCCTGGCAGAGGCAGCCGCAGGGACGGGCTGAGGCCAGCCCGCAGCCCCCAGCCCGCCCCGGCTGTTCCCAGCCCTGATTTATGGGCGAGTTTGGGTTTATGGCCCCTTATTTCTGTGTCACTGGCGGATCTGCAGGTGCCCGTCTGCCGGGATCCTGGGCAGGATGGGGTGGAGATAATGGGATGGGGATAATGGGATGGGGATAATGGGGTGGGATGGGGATAATGGGGTGGGGATCATGGGGTGGGATGGGATGGGGAAAATGAGGTGGGGTGGGGATCATGGGATGAGGATAATGGGATAGGATAATGGAATGGGGACCATGGGGTCCCCTGGGGACTGTGGGGTTTGGCTGCAGTGGGAAGGGAAATGCCAGAGGATGCAGCTCGGGGCCCCCAAATGCCACGGTGGGATGGAATGGATTTGTGAGGCTGCACTCCCCAGGAATTGATTATCCATGGAGTCAATCCCAATATCTCGGGGTCTTTTCCACGCCCCACAAAGCCACAAACCCCAGCAATGGCAGAGCACAGCCTCTGCTTCCTCTTCCGCCCCACAGCCGATCCCTGCCACCCTTTTCCCTCTGTTTTGGGGGTGCAGAAGGTGACATTTCCCTCTGCACAGGCCCATGATGGCTGTGGTCACACTCCAACAGCAACACCACCCTCACCCTCTTGGTTTCCCAGCTCTTCCCTCCCATGGTGCCCATCCACATTCTCCCCACTCCGTGCATCCTAAACCCACATTTATCCACCATATCGCCAACAAATATTTATCTAAACCCCCAGATTTAGATATATTTTGCCACGTGGGCATTGGTGCCTCACCCTGGGGTCACCGTTTGTCCTGGTGGTGCCCCCGAGCCTACCTCTGCCCGCTGCCTCTCCTGCCGTGCCCAGGAAGTCGGCGCTGGGCTCTCAGGAAGTTTCAGCTTTAACGTGCCCCAAAAGCCGCCCAGCAGAGCGTGTGACATCGCTGGTGCCACCCCGCCACTGCTGGCATCGTCACCTTGCCCATGGCTCGCTGGCCACGGGGCTGAAATCAGATTTAAATCTGCAGAAATCAGGTTTAAAATACCAGCGCTGGTCCATCCTTCAGGAACAGAGCTTTAAAAGGAAAAGGGAGATTTGAGTGGGGATTTTTTTTCCTCTCTCTTTTTGGATCCCGTTCCTTTTTTCAGCGCGACACACCTTCTTTTTCTCCCTCTCTATTTTCCATGAAGCGCCTCTATTTTTGACTCAATCGCAGAGGAATGCTGTTAATTCGCACAAGTTGGGTGTATAAATATCTATCTAAAGCTGTGAGTGCCAAGGGGAGAAACCTGTGGATCACACAGGGCTGGGTCCAACAGCCCTTGTAGGGCCTGGAGGGGACAATGACAGCTCCGATTGCTGAGCTGCCAAGGGCAGGGTGGGGAGTGAGGAGGCTCAGCTGTTCCCAGTAAGAGGACACCCTGGCCAAAACCCCGGCACGGGGATGTTTTGTGGATATAACCAGGCAACAGGCGGCTCCGGTGTCCCCGGTGTCCCCGGCAGGGCCGGGCAGTGCAGGGAGACAACGCGAACAACGCGGACTTTGCCCCGGTAAACAGAGCTGGAGGGGCGGCACCGGCGCTGCCAGAGGCGAGGGAAAGGCAGGAGAGATTGGAGAGAGTTGTGAGGCTGCACTCCCCGGGAATTGATTATCCGTGGAGTCAATCCCAATATCTCGGGGTCCTTTCCACGCCCCACAAAGCCACAAACCCCAGCAATGGCAGAGCACAGCCTCTGCTTCCTCTTCCGCCCCACAGCCGATCCCTGCCACCCTTTTCCCTCTGTTTTGGGGGTGCAGAAGGTGACATTTCCCTCTGCACAGGCCCATGATGGCTGTGGTCACACTCCAACAGCAACACCACCCTCACCCTCTTGGTTTCCCAGCTCTTCCCTCCCATGGTGCCCATCCACATTCTCCCCACTCCGTGCATCCTAAACCCACATTTATCCACCATATCGCCAACAAATATTTATCTAAAACCCCAAATTTAGGTATATAAAGAGTGGCTGCACCCCCTCCCTGCTGCCCTGGGGCTCTCTCTCCCTTCCTGGTGGATTTTTCCTTCCCGTCACGCTCGGCAGATCTGCCCTGAGGGCAGGGACACCAGCCTGGCACCAGCCTGGCACTGCCACGGCAGCTCCGTCCCCGTGCAGAAAAATAAAAAACCTCCTGGATTTCAGAAAAAAACCTGCTGGATTTCAGATCCTCCTGTTGGGAATGTGTAGGAGAGGAGTGTTGAAAAAACACTGAAATGTTCCAAATCAAGTGTTTCACAAGACATGCAGATACCTGGCTTCAGGTGCTTGGTAAAACGGAGGGATTGGAATCATTCTGTGCTTCTGAAATGCATCAGTGCTCTGTAAAAAGAACATTTTGTCCTGATCTTTGCACGATCTTTAGGGACAGGGTGGAAGGACCAGCCCAACTTTGGGGCTCTGGCAGCGCTGGCAGCTCCATGGAGTGTCCCACAGTGGGATTCCAGCTCCTGGTGGGGTTCCAGTAGAGGGGATTTAGGAGCGGGGCTCTGGCAGCTCCATGGAGTGTCCCACAGTGGGATTCCAGCTCGCAGTGGGATTCCAGTAGAGGGGATTTAGGAGCGGGGCTCTGGCAGTGCTGGCAGTGCCGTGGGGTGTCCCACAGTGGGATCCCAGCTCTCGGTGGGGTTCCAGCGTGGTTGGGATTTAGGAGCAGGGCTCTGGCAGCACTGTGGGGTGTCCCACAATGGGATTCCAGATCCCGGTGGCATTCCAGGTTGGAAGGGATTTAGGAGCGGGGCTCTGGCAGCGCTGTGGAGTGTCCCACAGCGGGATCCCAGCTCCCGGTAGAATTTCAGTAGGGGGGATTCAGGAGCAGGGCTCTGGCAGCGCTGTGGGGTGTCCCACAGTGGGATTCCAGCTCCCAGTGGGATTCCAGCAGAGGAGGTTTAGGAGCGGGGCTCTGGCAGTGCCGTGCCCCGGCTCGCTGTGTTTGCCGAGGGCGCGGGGTGGGGGTGCCAGGTCCGGCCCCTCGTGTGCAGGAGCCGCAATCTGGTGGCAGGGAACGTGTGATTCATCCCGGGGCCGGGAGCGCTGCCAGGGAAGGTCCCGGCTCCGGGGGCGGTGGCACCGGGTGCCCCTCCTGCCCTGCCCGGCCGGGTGAGGGGTCCCCTGCGACTCCCTGGGGGGATTCACCCAGCTTTGAGGGGTTGGGAGCCAATGTCCCCTGGTTTGCTTCACCTCGTGCCTCAGTTTCCCCAGTAAGAGTTGGACTCTGGAGAGGGAGGGAGGGGAGGTTGCCCAGCAGGGATGGAGGAGGAGGAGGAGGAGGAGGAGGAGGAGGAGTGAAACGTGGGCGTGTGCCCAGCTGGGGCAGGGATGAAAGGAGAGCCCGGAGGCGCCGTCTGCCCCGCAGGGACCTTGGCATCTGCACGGCAGCCCCGGTGCCACCGGCGCCAGCGGCTCCCGCTTATCTGGGTCCTGCTGGGTCCTCCCAGGTCCTGCCGGGTCCCTCTGGGTCCTGCCGGGTTCTTCTGGGTTCTGCTGGGTCCTGCCGGGTCCCTCTGGGTTCTTCTGGGTTCTGCTGGGTCCTGCTGGGTCCTGCTGGGTTCTGCTGGGTCCTGCTGCGTTCTGCTGGGTCCTGCTGGGTCCTGCTGGGTCCTGCTGGGTTCTGCTGGGTCCTGCTGGGTTCTGCTGGGTCCTGCTGCGTTCTGCTGGGTTCTACTGGGTCCTGCGGGGTGAGGGATGAGGAAACCTCCCAGCAGCTCCTCAGGAGACCCCGGCCCGGCCAGGGAAGCAGAGGGGTTGAGGGCGGTTCCAGCTGCGGGGATTCCCGCTCCTACATCCCGCTCGGATATCGGGATTAAACAGCCGCCCCAAGGCTATCCTGTCCCGGCAGCTCCCCCGGCACCCCCGGGTGTCACCTGTGTCGCACCCGAGGGGATTTCACACCCCAGCCGGGGCTGGCACTCGCTGTCAGCCCCATGGCGGCCGTGCCAGCCCTGGGGACAGCTCTGATGTGTCCCTGGCATCCCGCATGGCACCCAGGCTGTGCTGACATTCCCCCGGGCTTTTCCCTTCCCAGAAACGTTCAGGATGCTCCCACAGGAGCGGGAGATGCCTCTTGTGGCCGCAGTCCCTGTCACCACCATGGGTGATGCTTCTGTGCTGTGCCAGAGCTGTCCCTGTCACCACGATGGATCTGGGAAGGAAAAACCCTAATTGCTGTTTATTCTTCCCATTCCGTGTCCCCGACCCCTGAGCAAGGACACCAGTGCCTCCCTTTGCCTGTGACATTTTAAAAACCCATTTTTACAACTGAGCTGATCCACCAGCAGCCCCAACGATCGCGGCCCGGGCTCCGCGCTGGCTTTTTCCATGCCCTGGGGCAAGAACCGCGGAGCAGGAGGGGTTTGGGGCCAGCAGCTCCTGCTCGGGGCTCCGAGGGATGCGGGAGGACCTTGTCCCGGCGTTAATGAGTAATGAGGGAGCAGCCAGGGCTCCGTGTCCCCGCCAGGGCACGGAAACGGGGGCAGGGGAGGGATGAGCCCAGCCCGGCTGCAGGAGCTGCTGGGGCTGCTCAAGGGCGATGCCATCGCTGCCAGATCATGGTTTGGGTGATTTATTCTGGGTTTCACTCCCCAGGGGTCCCCATTTCACCTGGGGGACTTGGCAGAGTCTCTGCCTCGCCTGGGCCTGGTGGGAGCTGAGCTCTTGTGGGAGCTGCTGTCCCCAGGAAAATCCTGTGATCATCCTGGCCCTGCAAGTAGAAATGAATTACCCAGCTGGGGACCCTGCTGGAGCTTTCCGGGGCTCTCCATGAAGTCCTGGAATTTCTAGGGCCGGGACAACCTTCCTCTTCACCTTCCTCTTCACCTTCCTCCTGTTCTTCCCTTGCTCTGATGGGAGCTCCCCCTGCAGTGTAACCGATCCTCTCACCCTCCCTCACTCTGATTATTTGGACAATGCTCCATTACTCTGTGCAGAAATATTTTTCAAACTGGTTCTGCTGCCACACGAGGAGGAGAAAAATGAAAAATGGGATTTTTGGGGTTTTTTTTGGAGGTTAATGACTCGGAAATCTGAGGCAGCAGCAGAAAGTCAACACAAACACCTTAATTGGGGATTAGGATCTCCTCAGTGCAGCTCTGCTCGGCATGGGCCAGCAAAGCCCAGGGAGCAGTGACACTCTCAGCCCTCATCCTGGAAAGGAATCAACCCCTGGCACCATGGAGGGCACAGAAATTTCTGCCCAACTCCTTCCAGTGCTCATTTCAACCTTGAGTTTGGGTTCAGATGGGTGAAGGGGAGGGGGGATGTGAGGCAGGGACACAAAACCCAGCAAATCCCGACCTTTCCTCCCTGGATTTGCAGCCAAATCCCCATCCCTGGTCACTGCATCCTGGAAGCAGCAGGAAGCTCAGGTTTGCACAGCCCACAAGATGCAAGAGCCTGAATCCCACAGGAGATGCTGATGTGCTGGGAAGGCTGAGGGATGGAGAAGCTTCTTGCTTCAGAAACCCTTCCAGGCATTTCCAGCAGCTGGCAAACTCCTCTGGGCGTGGGGCCAGGCCCTGGGAGCGTCCGGGAAGGATGTGGCTCCAACAGAGCCAGCAGGAAACACAGAGACCCAAACCCCTGCCAGCCAGGAGTGTGGAAATGCAGCAGAAACCAGCTGGGCTCTTGTTGGGATCCTTCCCTTGGCTTTGGCACCTTCCTGTCACCGACCTGCTGCTGCTCCAGCCCAGTCCCTGCTCGTCCTGTTGTCCCCTCTCAGCTGGATCATGGAACATGGAACTGTTTGTGCTGAGAGGGAATTTAAAATTCATCTTGTTCCGACCCCCTGCCATGGGCAGGGACAACTCCCACTGTCCCAGGTGCTCCAAACCCTGTCCAGCCTGGCCTTGGGCACTGCCAGGGATCCTGGGGCTGCTCTGGGCACCTGTGCCAGGCCTGCCCACCCTCCCAGGGAAGGATTCATGTCCTGAAATCCAATCTAGATCAGATTGGAGTGGCCGTGCTCCCGAGCAACACCAGGGCAGTGAAATCCTTCCCCAGACTCCCTTTCCCAGGAGCTCTCCCAGCATCAGGCAGAGCCTGGAGAGCCACGCCAGGGGGCTGAACCCCCCCTCACCCTGTGCCATTCAATTTTCAGGAGCTGATTTGTCATTAGTAACAAGCAGCAGCACAGTGGCACAGGACGGAGCACGGTGTCCCCCTGGGCGCTGCCACTGGCGGTGACAGGGCGAGTGTCACCCCCGGGCCATCAGGTGGCGGCTGCGGGATGGGAGGGCGAGGGCAGGACACGGCTGCCAGCTCCGGCTTCTCTCCCGGGGCCAGGACCGAGATCCAGGGCCGGGATCCAGCTCCAGCCCCCCGGGATGAGCGGACACCGCCCCGGGGATGACGATGCTGGAATTCCGCGCTCGTCTCGGTGTTTCTCCGTTTCCTCCGCCTGTCTCCCGCTGATGCTCAGCCCCGCGGGGGGACCACAGAGGGTCCCAAGGGCTGGCACCGACCCCCGCTGTCCCCGCACGCAGAGCGAGGGGACAAAGCCGGGACGCACCGGGGAGCGGGCAGAGCACCCCAGGAGCTCCGGTGCCACCAAGGGGAGGCTCCCCGGTCCCCACGCCCCCGGGGCCACCTGCGGGTGACGGAGGGGCGGGGGCCGGTGCGGGCGGAGCTCCCGCAGCCCGGCCCCGCCCCGCACAGAAACTTTCCGTCGGCGCCGGGCGCTCGGCGGGAGCCCGGAGCGGGGCCGGGGCTGCAGCGGGAGCCGGGCCGAGCCGAGCCGAGCCGAGCCGAGCCGGGCGGGCCCGGCCCTATGGGCAGCGGCTGCCGGCGGTGCGGGGCGCTGCGGGGCGCTGCCCGCGGCCATGTCCGCCGGGGCTGCACCTGCGGCGGGCGGCGAGCGGGACCCGGAGCGGGGCGGCGGCGGCG
>JAWWMS010000091.1:5233749-5248831 GCA_035048045.1 Chlorospingus semifuscus
GTCTGTGCAGTCCCTGGTGCCATGGAGGGGGGCCTGTGCTGTCCCTGGTGCCATGGAGGGGGCTTTGTTGCACTCCCTGGTGCCATGGAGGGGGTTTGTTGCAGTCCCTGGTGCCATGGATGGGGTCTGTGCTGTCCCTGGTGCCATGGAGGGGGCTTTGTTGCAGTCCCTGGTGCCATGGATGGGGTCTGTGCAGTCCCTGGTGCCATGGAGGGGGGTCTGTGCTGTCCCATCCCTGTGGGCAGAGCTGGAAGGTTGGACCCTGACCCGTGGAGCCAGGAGCAGTGTCCCTGCCAGCTGCCACCACCCGTGGCCCTTTCTGGGCTCAGGCTGCCCAGAGCAGAGGGCAGGGCTCAGCTCAGCACGTGGCTGCCTGCTTTGTGCATCCTCAGCCCTTTAATTATGTCCCTTTCCCACTTGTGCTGTGAAAAGAGCTGGGGAACCTCTGCCCACCCCCACCAGCACCTTCTGGGGGGTGAGTGGGCAGCAGGGCCCATCCTGGAGCAGGTGCTGGCTCAGGCACAGCCAGGGAGCTGCTGCTGTTGGAATTCCAGAGAAGAAATCCTCCCTGAGCCCAGAGCTGCCTGGCTGGGGACACAGAGATGTCCTTCACAAGGTCAAACTGTCCCTTGGGCTGCACAGGCACTGCTGGGACCCTGTGCTGGGTGAGCCCACACTGAATCGTGCTGGAACAAACCCGTGGGGAGCTGCAGGGCAGGGGCAGAGGGTTTGGCACAAGGACACGGCTGCCTGCTGGGTAAACACTGGGTGCTGTTCACTTTTTGGGGTAAAATGCCTGTAAATGGGGGAATGGAGCTCCCCCGCTGCCCTCCATGGTGGGGACAGTGACTGGCAGTGCCACTGTGTGACCGCCTGGCATTCCTGCCCCAGCTTTCACCTGCCTCCGCAGCAGCCCTGGAGCTACTGGTTAGACTGGTCCCAGGGCTGGTTTTCCCCCAGCCCTTGTGACCGTGACGTGGCCCTGTCCCTAAGGACAAACAGCCCTGGCCCTGTCCTGTGTTCCCTGCCCGGAATGGGGCTCTCCTGGCAGGGTCCTGGGGGACACTGGGGACAGCCTGGGGTGGGGAATGTCACCCTGCTGCCTGTGCTGTGTCATAGCCAAGGTGCAAAACCTCCCAGTCCCTCCCAGTTCCTCCCAGTTGGCCGCACTGTTGTGGAAGGGAGCGACTGGTTTGAGCGCTGCTGTGCCCAGCAGGGTCCTGGGGAGTCCCAGGGGTCCAAGAGGGAGGAGCGGGGGAAATGCTGGCCCCGAGCCTGGAAGAACAGATCCCTGTGGTCTGTGCCGTGCGTGGGAGGAGGCGGGAGGGCCGGGGGCCAGAGGAGGGGCCCCTTCTTCCCTTCTCCGAGGGAGCGGTGGGCGCAGCTGGGACTGTCCCCTCCTGCCGGGGACTGTCCCCTCCTGCCGGGGACTGTCCCCTCCTGCCACCGCGCAGCCGTCCCCGGCTCAGGCTGCTCCCTGCTCTCGAGCAGCTGCGCCGGAGCGTCTTCGCCTGGCCGAGCATCCTCCCGCCCGTGCGGATGAGGACGGAGGGAGGGAGCCGGGGGCCGCCGGCATCCGCCCCGCCGGCACACACCGGGTGAGAGCGGCACAACAGGCTGAGCATCCTCGGGGGGCGGCGGAGCCCCCCAATCCCTGGGGACCAGACCCTCTCCCCCGCCACCATGGTGGTTTTCATGGGCAGGAACCTCTCCTCGCTGCTGGCTTTCTTCAAGAAGAAGGGTGAGTGAGCGGCGGGCAGGGAGGGAGGCAGGGAGCAGAGCCCTGTCCTTACACAACCCCTGCCCGCCGGGACCCCCTGGCTCAGCCCGGGCTGCTCGCCCACCGCAGCGGGCAGGGGGCTGTGCCAGCCCCGGGGGAGGGCAGGGAAGGTCACCCAGCCCTGGAGTTACCGGGATAAATCACTGCGCTCCTCTCCCCAGCACATCTGGGGGTGTCAGGCTGCCGAAATTGGGGGAGAAAAGCGGGTCAGGGACGTGATGCTGGGGGGGCTGAGGGTGTCTCGTGTCGCCTGCAGGGATCTTACAGCGGCACGGGGGATCGGGGTGGCAGCACCCGCCGTGCCGGGCGGGCCGTGCCCCGGTGCCCGCTCACACCGCGCCCCGGTGCTGGCGGAGGCAGAGGCCGGCATGGCGGCAGGGCGGGAGGCTCCATTGTTCCAGGCCTGCTCCTTTGTGTGCTGGAGACTCAGCACGGCTGCCTCGCTGCCTGGCCCTTGGGGGTGCAGGGACACGGGGGGCTCGGGGGATGAGGGGTGGTGGGTGCTGCTGGCGATGTGAGCAGCAGGTGCCCCTGGCCCCGGGGTGCCAGCCTCGATGGTTTCCTGCGCTCGCCCTTCCCTTCCTCAAGATTGTTTTTGTTTTTTTCTGGGCAGGGAGAGTTTGAGGCTTCGCTCAGGCGTGGAGCCCATAGGGCTGTGCCCACAGTGCTGCAGTGCCAGGGCTGGGTGATGCCAGGGCTGGGTGATGCCAGGGTAGCCCCTGGGTGCTGTGGTGGCTGTGGGGAGGGGGCTGCCAGGCTGGGAGTGGAGGCTCCGTGCTGCCCCAGGCGTGGCTGATGGGGTGTTCAGCATCCAGCGGGGTTTGCAGCAGGGATTTGGGTCCTCTGGGATCTCTGCTGCTGGATGTGCCTCAGTTTCCCTCTTCTGTGCCGTTCCCAGCCTGCCGGGGCATGGGGGGAGTCTCTGCTCTTGGGGTGATGAGCGAGGCCTGGGAATGACGCAATGCTCCGAAGGGAAATTCATCCTCATTCCCTCCACATTTAATCCCCTCCTGTGCTGCCCCTTCCCTGCTCAGCTTCCCCCAGCCCCACACAATTCAGGGGTGAATAACGAGGTCCTGTTACCTCGTTAGCTCCTGATGAAGCTGCTGGGGAAGGAGGGTGGTCCCACATCCAGGGAGAAAAGCAGCACAGACATCCTGACTCCGGAATATCGACCGCGATGGGATGGGATTTCTCTCGGTGTTCCAGCACCCTGTTTGGAGCTGAGCAGGATAACATCACCCTGGGGTGGCTGTCACCACCTGGCGCTGTCCCCTGTGGGGTGGGTGGCAGCGTGGCCGTGTCCCCCCAGCCCAGCTGACCCCGCTGTCCCCGCAGGCGCTGCCAAGGGCGAGGGTGAGAAGCGGCTGAGCGTGCAGTACACGGCGGGCCAGGAATGTCCCGACAACGTCTTCTTCCCCAGCACGCGGCCCCCGCACCTGGAGGAGCTGCACAACCAGGCCCAGCAGGGGCTCAAGTCCCTGCAGCACCAGGGTAGGTGTCCCCAGCTCCTGGGTGGCCTTGGGGACACGGTGGAAGGGCTGTCCCCAGCTCCTGGGTGGCCTTGGGGACACGGTGGAAGGGCTGTCCCCAGCTCCTGGCTGGCCTTGGGGACACGGTGGAAGGGCTGTCCCCAGCTCCTGGCTGGCCGGGCGGTGTGGGCGGCGCACGGCGCTGAGCAGAGTCCAGTGCTGGTGCTGGGCAGTGCAGGGGGCACTGCCAGCTCAGCAGCTGCTTCCTCTGGATCCCCTGGAGGGTTTTACCTTCTGTCTTCCCTCCACAGAGAAGCAGAAACAGACCAAAAGTGCCTGGGACCACGGGGACACCAGCAGCCTCCAGGTGAGTCCTGCCAAGTGGTGTTTCTGGGGTGAGGGGACACAGGGGGGCTCTACTGTCCTCTCTGGGTGGTGTTTGGGGACAGACAGACAACCAGCCAAGGTGGCAGGACCATGTCCAGGGGGGTTGTGGGGCTGGAACTGGCCGTGTGTCCCTTGGTGTTGTCCCCTTTGCCCCATGACGAGTTGTTTTTCCCATCCTCAGCCTTGGCACATCCTGCTCTGTCCTGTGGGGTCCCCCTGTGCCTGCATCCCTCTGTCCCCTGTCCCTTCCCCACTGGTGTCCCCTGGGAGCCCTGACTGAGGAAGGGTGACCTGATGGCATATGGAGACTGTTGGCCATACCCAGCCTGGTGCCTGCGTCCCTCCCTGGCTGCTGACGAGGGGAAACTCCCCCTCCTTTGGCAATCCCTGGGCTCTGACCCCGCTGCCAGTGCCTCACCCTGTTTGTGTTTGCTCAAGCTTCTGCCTCTGGCTGGCTCTCAGCCCCTTTAACCCCTTGGAAATGGGGCACTGGGAAAACCCCTTTAACCCCTTGGAAATGGGGGACTGGGAAAACCCCTTTAACCTCTTGGAAATGGGGGACTGGGAACCCCAGGATGGGCAGAGCCACGAGGGCAGTGAAGTTAACTTCAGGTTAACTCTGAAGTGTCTCATCCCAACCTCTGCCTGTGCCAGGGGTGCTTTGGAGGGATGGGGACACTGAGCCATGTCCAGCATGGGGCTGTTTGGGATCCTGCCTGTCCCTTTCCCTGTCCCACACCCCTCTCCCAGCCATGGCAGCCCTCCACCCCTGGAGTTTGGGGCACAGCAGGGCTGGGAGCACCCACGGAGTCACTTTGGGCTTGGCACGGGGGCAGCTCCTTCAGGTGCTCCTTGCACACCCCAGCCCCGTCTCTCCTGCCCTCGGGGGGGCTGCAGAGCCATGAGGGGTCCCAGGGGCTGCTCCCAGCCCTGCTCCTGGTGGGAGGACTCTGGATGCCGGCGTGGCTGACTCAGCCTTTGGCCCTCGGAAGAGCTTTTGTCTCACTGCAGAGTCAGTTCGCGGCGGGGAAGGGGCCTGGCCGGGGCTGGGGCAGCTCTGTCCCCTCAGCCCGGGCTCTGCTGAGCCCTCTGTGTCCCCACAGTCCTGTGCATCCTCGGAGGATGACAGCCTGTCCTTCCGGAGCCGGGCAGCCTCCTGTGCCACGGACAGCACCTCTGAGGATGCGCTCTCCATCCGCTCCGAGATGATCCAGCGCAAAGGTACCAGGCTGGGATGGGATGGGGCTGCCAGGGGGGCTGGGGAGCGTGGCAGGGAGCTGGGCTCTGCCCAAGAGCCAGCACAGGGATTTGGGGGCCCTTGGGAGAGATGAGAGCAGCTCTGGATGAGTCAGAGCGTTGGGGCTGGGTGAGGGGGATGGACAGACAGACAGACAGTGTCTCCTCCCTGCTCAGACTGTTCAGTTGGTGCCTGTTCCAGTGCCTGAGCCTGGCTTATCCCAGAGCACCTCTGGCAGTGGGAAGTGCTGGGGATACTGGGGACACTGGGGACACCCAGACCAAGGCCCCCCACACACCAGCTGCACCCTCTCACATCTCTTGCAGGTTCCACCTTCCGACCACACGACTCCTTTCCCAAGTCCTCAGAGAGGGCTGGCAAGAAGAGGAAGGAGAGGAGAACGACAGTGCTGGGCATCCCCCAGCACGTCCATAAGGAGCTGGGTAAGCTTTGGGGGGAGCAAGGGGGGATTTTTAGGATCTGTTTGCCTTCCCTTGGCATCACACTGAGGTCATCTCTCCCTGCTCCCAGGTCTCAGGAACAGCCACGGAGTTAAGGGACATCCTGAGGCAGATGGGAGAGGGCCAGCAGGCCGTGGGGACAGCCAGGCAGTGCAGCCCATGCTGAACGGGGGACAGGTGTCGGGTGATGCCATCCGCATCCCCACCATCGACGGGAAGCTGCAGCCCCTGCCCACGGCCGGCGGTGCCCGAGTCTGCCTGGGAGTGCTGGAGGAGGCAGATGCAGCCCTGCAGAAGCACATCAACAAGGTTTACTACGACGACAGCTTGCTAGGGAGGAAGACAGCAGCCAAACTGTCACCCATGATGAGGCCGAAGTCGCTGGCCGTGCCGGGCATGACCACCTACGCCAACCCCCCGGAGATGCTGGTGGGCCCCGTCATGTCCATCTCGCCCCAGGGCACCTACATGTCCAAGATCATCCCCAACGCCATCCTGCCGCCCATGGTGGACGTGGTGGCCCTGACGAGCAGCAGCGTGCGGACGCTGAGCCGCTGCAGCCTCGTGTCGTCCAGCCCGGCCTCGGTGCGCTCCCTGTCCCGCTTCTCGGAGCGCGGCCCCCGCAGCCGCGAGCCCTCCTCCTCCAGCGACAACTGGAGCCACTCGCAGTCCACGGAGACCATCGTGTCCAACAGCTCCACCATCTCCTCCCAAGGCGGCTGTGACCACCGGCAGCCCGAGGTGGGGCCGCATAGCGAGGTGGACACGGCAGCTCGCTCTGACACCGACCAAATCAGCATCTACAGCTCCGCCAGCTTCGCCAGCTCCTGCTCCAAGCCCGCTGCCGGCCTTGCTCCCACAGCCCCCGGGCTCCTGGGCGTGGGCAGCGGCCGAGCATCCCCTGCCTACAGCACGAGCAGCCAGGCGGAGGGCTCGGACACGGCCAGCCTGGCCAGCGAGCGCTCCTCCACCCGCAGCGTGTCCCTCAGGAAGATGAAGAAGCCCCCGGCCCCTCCCCGCAGGACCTACTCGCTGCACCAGAAGGCCGACGGGGAGCCCAAGGTGCTGGGGCTGCCTCCCAGGCCCGAGCGGCGGCCCCAGCGGGAGAGCAGCGCGCCCTGGTCCCCGCGGCCCGAGCCCTTCAGCCCCACGGGCGAGGATGAGGTGTTCTCCCCAGCGCTGAGCGAGACCAGCAGCCTCCGCTCCGAGAGCCTGGCGGGCGCCAGCTCCCCCGAGGCCCCTCGGGGCCGCCCTGGCGTGACGGTGGTGCTGAGGGAGCCCCAAGCTCAGGCCAAGTGGAGCTGCCCCGATGGCTCCGACCGCACCATGTCCCCCTCCAGCGGCTACTCCAGCCAGAGTGGGACGCCCACACTGCCCACCAAGGGCTTGGGACCCCCAGCTGTGTCGCCGGGCAAGTCTCAGCCCCAGAAGCCGGACCGGGTCTGCTCCCTGCAGTCGCCTGCGCTCTCCGTGTCCTCCCTCACCTCCATCTCCTCCTCGGCCTCGGACCCGACCCCTCCTGAGGTGCTGACCTCTCGCTCAGACCGGTTCATCATCCCGCCGCACCCCAAGGTTCCTGCTCCCTTCTCCCCGCCACCCACCAAGCTCCAGCAGCCCCCGGCCTCCGCCGGCCCCCTGCAGCCCTCACAAACCCCCCCAGCGCCCAGCACTGCCGGCCAGGAGCCCTCGACCAAGCCCAGCGGCAAATCCCCGCCGCCGTCACCGCCGCCTGCCTACCACCCGCCTCCCCCGCCGGCCAAGAAGGTGGAGGGGAGCCCCCAGAGCAGCAGTGAGCCCTCCACCGACACCGCCTGGCCCCCGCCACCACCGCCAACCCCCGAGGAGCACGACCTGTCCATGGCAGACTTCCCCCCTCCGGATGAATCCTATCTCTCCAGCCTGCCCGATGCCACCTCGGCCCCGGCGGGCGGGAAGACGGCGACACCGAGCGCGGGGGCCGCATCTTCACCATCTCAACAGCCAGAGCCACCCACCGGGGCTCCACAGCCTCCACACCCCGCCGAGCCCCTTCCCACGGCCCCCGTGCCCCCGCCGCCTCCGCCTCCTCTCCCGCCGCCCTCGGCTCCGGCCCTGCCGCCCCAAATCAGCCTTAAGAAGGCGGCCAACGGCCCCCGGGCGGAGGCCAAGAAGGAGCCGGTGTCGCGGAGCAAGAGCGGCCCGGCGGCCAAGGAGGACGCCAGCCTGCCCATCGTCACCCCGTCGCTGCTGCAGATGGTGCGGCTGCGCTCCGTCAGCGTGGAGCCCGGAGCCGGGGCTGGAGCCGGGGCTGGAGCCGGGGCTGGAGCCGTGCCCGAGGAGCGCCCGGCCCCTCAGAAGCCCGTCCGGCGCTCCCTGTCCAACCGGCAGCCGCCCCCCGCCCAAGACGCGGTGCCTTCCAAGCAGCTCCTCCACGCCGTGCACCTCAAGGCCGCCGCCTTGGCCTCCGCAGAGGCCGCGGAGAAGTCGCCGGGAAGCCGAGCGGCCCAGCCCGGCCCTGAGGGGCCCGCCGGGGATGGGCAGCTGTCCCCCCGGAGCAAATCGCCGGCCTCCACCGCCAGCTTCATCTTCGCCAAGAGCTCCAGGAAGCTGGTGATCGAGACGGCCTCGTCCCCCGAGGCACAGGCCGATCTGAAGAGGAACTTGGTGGCCGAGCTGATGAATTTCTCGGGGCAGCGCTCGGCAGCCCCCGCCGCTGCCGCCCCCCAAACCCAGAGGAAACCAGGCAAGATCCCCCCTCCAGTAGCCAAGAAGCCTTCGCTGGGCTCGGGGCCGGCTCCTTCCCCGAAGGCACCGGGGGCAGAGGCGTTGGGCTCCCCGGTGCTGGACGGGGATGCCAAGGCGGACGAGAGCAGGACTAAGAGCGAGCTGGAGGGGACGGAGGGCAGGAACGGCACGGAGCCGCCGGCTCAGAGCCTCCCTGCACAAGGTACGTGGGGTGGCAGCCACGGGATGATGCTGCTGGAGGTTCAGCCTCGCTGCTCAGCATCCTGAGCTCTGCATTCCCAAGGGATAAATTCCCAGTAGGGCTCCTGGGCCGTGTTCCAGCTGGGAGGCACTGGGACAGCAGGGACAGAGGCTGGTAGGGCGGTGGGAAGCTGGGATTTGGGGTGGCTGATGGGCTCTTTGCTCCTGCTTTGCAGACAGACGGGGAGAGACGGCCTGAAGGATGACACTGCAGGACTGGATCCCCCATGGACAGGAATCCAAATCTCTCAGGGACCTGGGCAGGTCAACGGACGAGTGTGGAACTGACAACTAACTTCATACAGGAAGCAAACAGCCTTAGCCTCCACGGCCTTGATGATATTTATGCAAAAATGGCGTTGGTTTCACTTTCCTAAGTACTACAGCTTTATTTTGCTTTTTTTTTACTGGACTCGAGGCCCGTGCCCAGAGCCAGCACCTCCTCCCTGCCAAGCTGATGCTCGGTGTGGGTGTGTGGAGTTGAGCAGCCACACCCAGAGGAGTTTGGGGGCCAACGACGCCGGAGCTGGGGCTGAAGACGCCGAGCTGGAGCCACTGCTGCTGGCCAGGCAGGCCCACGAGGAATGGAAGCACTTTGGACGAAGAATGGGAAGGCTTGTGGCCACGACAGCACCTGGGGAGATGAAAACAGGAACAGGAGGGGATGGAGGTGCTGGTGGGGAGGGATCAGGGCTTTGGCTCTTGATGGAAAGGCCAGAGGGGCTCGTGGTCAGCACTGGTTCTGGCCACTCACCACTGCCCAGCAGGAGGAAGGGCCTGGCTGCCCCTTGAGCTGGCCCTGGGCTCTGGAGTAGAGCCTTGATTCTGTTTCTGTAAACTCGGGTCACATTTTGATTTCTTTGATTGTAAAAAAAAACCTAAACAAAAACCAAACAAAACAACAAACCCAACCAAACCAAACTAAACCAAACCAAAAGCAACTGACCCTCTGCCGCCGAGTAGCTGCTCAGAGCTCTGTACCTGGCTGGTAAAAATGATGACAGAAGCTTGCTGCCTCCTGTTCTTCCTGGTTTATGGTTGCAGGTCCCTCCTGGTGCTGCTGAGCTCCAGGGACACTCCTGGGCTGGCTCCCAGCACCACTGCCCAATAAAACTCTGGAGCAGGGCTGGCTGCCAGCTCCCCTGGACAGACGGGCACAGCCACGTGCAGTCAGCTCGACATTTTATTGGGTTTTATGACAGACAGATGGTTCCCGAGTCAGTGTTTAAGGCCCACACCCCTCACGGGCTCAGGAGAGCCCCACAGGTGCTGCCTGGGCTGGGGGTGGAGCAGGGGACAGGGCCTGCTGGGCTGTCCCCAGCTCTGGTAGCAGCAACACAAGGTTGGAGAAGCAGCTTTTCTCTTCTGCCCTCACCACAGCAGCCACACATGGCACCCCAGCGGGCAGGGAGTCCAGTCTGTGCCACTGCTGGGTGGCCCCAAGGCCATGGGGATGAGTCACATGAGTCCCTCGGGTGTGGTGGCACCTCCAGTCAGTCCCCAGAGGCCCAGGGGGACGGATGACGGAGGCAGCTCTGGGTGAGAGGCTGCAAGTTCAGTCCCAGAGCCCCCAGGGCCGAGCACTGGTGGGGAGATGACTGGGAGGAGCCTGGCTGAGCTGCAGGAGTCAGGCAGGAGGCACCAGAGCAGCCCTGGCACTTGTTAGCTGATGCTGCCACCCCTGAGGCTTTTACAGGAAACAGTGCCCAGCTTGGTCAGGAAGTTTCTCTGCTTCCACTGCGCGACACAATCCTCAGAGATGCAGAAATCGGCCTGGGGAGCACAACAGGGAGCAGGGTCAGCCCTGGGAGCGTTCATCTCCTCCACAGTAACATCTGGGGTCACCCAGAGGTGGAGCTACAGCCACTCCCAGGCCTCACCTGCAGCTTCTCAAAGACCTTTTTCTTGGGTTTGAGCTCCTCGTCGGGCTCCCCACCCTCGTAGCCCTCCACGTAGACACGCTCTCCAGCACTGCACCCGGCTGGGGGGTCCAGGGGTTCCACTTGACGGGGCTCCCCCACACTAAGGAGAGGTGTGGAGACACCAGAGTCACCCCAGGGTGCTGCCCCTGAGGCAGGAGGGGTGCTCCAGCCCCGGGGTCCCCCGTGTCCCTCACCTGGAGGCACACAGCACCATGCCCTGCGACTCCACCCCCCTCATCTTCTGGGGTTTGAGGTTGCAGAGCAGCACCACGAGCCTGTCCTGCAGCTGCTCCTTGGGGACAAAGTGCACCAGGCCGCTGACCACGGTGCGGGGCTCGGCCTCGCCCACGTCGATCTTCTCCACGTACAGGCTGTCGGCATCTGGGTGCTGCCAGGGGGAGCAGGGGTGGGAATGGGGTGGCAGAGAAGGTGCCAGTCCCACCAGGCACACCCCAAATGTCACCACATGGCAGGGTTGCTCCCCTCTCCCCATACCTTCTCCACGCTGATCACTTTGCCCACACGGATGTCCAGCCGGGATGGGACCACGTCTTCTGGCTCCGAGTTCTTGGTTCCCTTCTCTCCAGGCTCTGCAGGGTGAAGGGAATGGTCACAGCACTCAGCACAAACCCAGGCATGTGGTCAGCCCCAAATGCAGGCCCTGGGGGGAATTCCCTGCAGGGAATTCCATCCTTGTCCCTACACCAGAGAGCAGAGTCCCTCCTGTGCTGGCTTTCCTCACCTTTCCCAATGTTCTCCATGGCTGTTTTTGAGTCTGGAGCTTCAAAACTTTTCTCTGACCTCAGTTCCTGGAGGGAGCTGTCCCAGTCAGCCCTGCATGGCCAGAGCCCCATTTCCCTGAGCTCCCGGGGTCCCACTTCCCCAGGCTCCCAGCCCCTCCTTACTGGCTTTGGATGGGGTGGGATAGGCAGCACTGCTCAGCTTCTTCAGCTCTGGGCAGTTGAATTTCTCCCTGATGGGGTCAAGCAGTTTGTTCAGGGCCACTTCCACAGAGTTCTTCAGGTCTCCAGGGTGCACAACCTGTCAGGACAAAGACGTTCCTGTCTGAGACCACAGAGACCAAACAGGGTGGGAAGATAAATCCCAAACCCTTGACCTGATTCCCCTTGGACATCAGAAGTTTCTGGATGCTTCTGCCTCCAGCCTCTGTTGGGAACAGCTGGGAAGGGTTAAAGTGCTGCTCTGCTGCAGGATGTGGCTGATGTGGTGCTGTCCTGACCTCACAGCCTTCACTCATCCTCTCCCCCAGGCTCTCCTGCCTGGGAGCATCCCACACTACCAGGCCACACTCCACACCTCCTCCCAGTGCAGAATTCCATCTCCCAGTGCTCCCAGATTGCTCCCAGGAACCTCAGGCAGAAGGTTCAGCCCCTCCCAGCACTCACCTGCTCAGCAAAATCCTTCTCCAGGGCCTCATAGGCCGTGTAGGTTTTGTTCCCTCCCCATTTCTCCTCTCGCAAGACCACAAACTCTGGGACAAAACAGGTTTTAAAGCTCAGATTAACTCAGGGCTCAGCTAAACCACCCACCCCACCCTGCCCAAGAGCAGGGGCTGGGCAGGTGGCACTCAGGGACAACCTTGCCTCAGGAGACACACTCCTGTCCCCTCCTCTTATCCACACCCCAGCATGGTGAGCCTCTAACCTGATTTGAGGGGGAAGAGGACGTGCTTGATGAAGGAGAGGACACCATTGTTCTCCACGTTCCCTGGCTCACAGAAAGCCTTCTTCAGCTTCTTCTTCACGTCCTCCTTGCGGTCCAGAAGATCAATCTTGGAGTCCTGCAGCAAGAAATTTCCTCAGCCCTCCACCCAAGCTTTTCCCCAGGAAATTCATGCTGGAGTTGCTGCACCTTCTTAGAACCCATGTGAATGGGGAGGGAGAGCTCATCTGCTCTGGGGTGGTTCCCTCTCAGCCCCCAGCCACCAAGCTGTCCCCCCAGAGCCCCCTGAGCACAGCCAGACCCAGGACCAACCTCTTCTGACGAGCTCATTTTGCTGCCTGTCAGCCCAGGAACCATGGGGTTCATCAGATGGACACGCTTGGCATAGCCCAGGGAAGGGAGGTACTGGGAAAACACAAGGAGGCAAGTCAGACCCAAGCCTGATTCAGCTTTAATTCCCAATCCCTGTTTGCTCCTGGCTCCAGGTAGCTTTGGGATCTGGGGTAACAGCACCCAGGAAGGGCAGAGTCACAGGCAGGGATGTGTGGCTGCACAGAGCACAGGAGCAGCAGCACAGAGAGCTGTGACAACAACCAAAATCCCACACACTTCTCCCAGTGGATTGGGGAGCGGCCAAGCCCTCCCTGAGGCCCCAGTCTGGCAGAAATCCCCCCATTCCTGACCTTCTCAGCAAAGGTGAAGATCTTCCTCTGATCCACCCCTCCAAACTGTGCATCCACCTTGAGATATTCCTCATCCAGCGCCTGTGGAGACACACAGAGCCTGGAGGCTGGACCAGAACAGTCCTGGCCTGTCCCTCAGCCCCTCCTGGGCCACTCCCAGCCAGGGAAAGTCAGGAACATTCCAGACTGTTTGCTCTGTGCTCAGGCCAGCCTTTGTGCCACCGCCAGCTGTGACACTGGGGTGGACAACAACGACCTTGGCACTCAGCCCCTAACACCCCCGTGGCCCTGGCTGTGCCAGCACCTCCCTGGCACCACCCCTCCCTCACCTGCAGGCCTGGGTAGAGCAAACCACTCAGCAAGGGATGCTCCACCTGCTTGACCACCTCTGCCCCGGCCTTCTTGGCATCGTGCTGCGTCACCACGGAGGAGAGGCGGTACACGTCCAGGGTGTACTCCCTGTGGGGGACAGCACTGTCACCAGGGGCATGGGGACAGCTCTGAGAGCTGCTCCTGGGCACACTGGGCATGGGGACAGCTCTGCCAGCTGCTCCTGGGCACACTGGGCACGGAGACAGCCCTGAGAGCTGCTCCTGGGCCACCACTGGGCATGGGGACAGCCCTGAGAGCTGTTCCTGGGCACACTGGGCATGGGGACAGCTCTGCCAGCTGCTCCTGGGCACACTGGGCACGGAGACAGCCCTGAGTGCTGCTCCTGGGCCACCACTGTCACCACAGGCAGAGTAGAGAAACAAAACAATTCCTGCTCCAGCTGGGGACCAAGGACAAATGATCCAAATCTCATGCCCAAGAGCACAAACAATGTGGGCTGAAGAAGGATTGGGCCTCATGGGCTAAAGCTGGAATTGGACCATTAACTGCAATATGGAAATGGAGCAGAACTTATAAAAGTGAGAGACCTCGTGACCAGGTGTCCATTTTGTGACCATTTTGGTTCATCTTGGGTGCAGCCCTGGCTGGGCTCTTGTGCTGCCCAAGATGGATCTATTGAGACCTTCTAATAAATCCCTGTTTTTAGGGATAATAACATATTATATATAATATTATTAGATACTTCTACATTTATATATTACATCTATCTATCTGTCTATCTATCTATCTAATCTATCTATCTATCTAATCTATCTATCTATCTATCTAACATATATACATATATATATTTTATATATATCTATATTTATAGATACAAAATATTAGATAATTCTAATAAATCCCTACTTTTAACGATAATACTGGATAATAATACTATATATTATTAGACACACATATATATAAAAATATATATATATAAAATATATATAATATTATATACTTCTAATAAATGCCTACTTTTAGTGATAATACTGTATTATATATAATAGTATTAGATACATATATACATATATAAAATACATAATTATTAATTAATAATAATAAATAATATATAGTAATTTTAATATATATATATATATAAAATATTAGATACTTCTAATAAATCCCTAAAGTTATTCTTGAACTCCACCCAGCCTCTGTCCCAGCCCAGCCCCCCAGAGCCCCCCTGGCTGCCCAGGACTCACTTGCTGAGCTGGTAATCGGTGCCCCGGACGAATCTGAGCTTCTCCAGGGGCACCCCGATGCTCTCCAGCATGGCTTTGATGACCTGCTCATAGTACCGGGTCCGCAGCTCCAGCAGCTCCCACGGAGCCTTCATGTTGTCCAGGTAGGCATGGAGGTCAGCAAAGAGGATTGTCACCTAGGACAGGGCACAGCGGGTCAGAGGAGCTGTCCCTGCAGGCTGCAGGTGCCACCCAGCAGGGTGGCAGTGCCCACCTCGCAGCCAGCCTTGAGGAAATCGGCGATCTTGGACATGGGCACGAAATAGGCCACGTGGGGCTTGCCCGTGGTGGCCGTGCCCCAGTAGATCTTCAGCTCCCGCTCCTTCAGGATGGACATGAGCTTCTCCTCGCCCAGCACCTCCTGCCAGGGGACAGAGCACAGGGAGCTGCAGGGACACATCCCGTGGGACACATCCCGTGGGACACATCCCGCTGGGACAAATTCCAGGGGACACATCCCGATGGGACACATCCCAGGGGACACATCCCGTGGGACACATCCCAGGGGACACATCCCAGGGGACACATCCCAGTGGGACACATCCCGCTGGGACACATCCCGTGGGACACATCCCAGGGGACACATCCCGTGGGACACATCCCGTGGGACAAATCCCAGGGGACACATCCCAGTGGGACACATCCCGTGGGACACATCCCAGGGGACACATCCCAAGGGACACACCCCGCTGGGACAAATCTCAGGGGACACATCCCGATGGGACACATCCCAGGGGACACATCCCGCTGGGACACATCCCAGGGGACACATCCCAGGGGACACATCCCGATGGGACACATCCCAGGGGACACATCCCGTGGGACACATCCCAGGGGACACATCCCGCTGGGACACATCCCAGATCGGAAGAGCGTC
>JAWWMS010000091.1:5248931-5277290 GCA_035048045.1 Chlorospingus semifuscus
CATCCCGTGGGACACATCCCAGGGGACACATCCCAGGGGACACACCCCGCTGGGACAAATCCCAGGGGACACATCCCAGTGGGACACATCCCAGGGGACACATCCCAGGGGACACACCCCGCTGGGACAAATCCCAGGGGACACATCCCAGGGGACACATCCCAGGGGACACATCCCAGGGGACACACCCCGCTGGGACACATCCCAGAGGACACATCCCAGGGGACACACCCCGCTGGGACACATCCCGTGGAACACATCCCAGGGGACACATCCCGGTGGGCCAAATCCCGGTGGGCCACATCCCGTGGGACACATCCCGTGGGACACATCCCAGGGGACACATCCCAGGGGACACATCCCGGTGGGCCAAATCCCGCTGGGACACATCCCGTGGGACACATCCCGATGGGACACATCCCGTGGGACACATCCCAGGGGACACATCCCAGGGGACACACCCCGCTGGGACAAATCCCAGGGGACACATCCCGGTGGGCCAAATCCCGGTGGGCCAAATCCCGCACGCCGGGTCCCGGGCTTGCCCTGCCTCAGATCCCCCCATCCCGGCCTCCCCACGCCCCGATCCCGCCTCATTCATCCTCTCCGACCCCAATCCTGCCCCAATCGCCCCCGCTCCAGTCTCAACCAACCCGGCCAGCCCCGATTCCTCCACCGGACCCCGGTCCATCCCCACTCGTCCCTCAGATCCAGCCCCGATTCCTCCGCCGGACCCCGGCCCAGCCCCGCTCGTTCCCCCGGCCCAGCCCCGATGCCGCCGCCCCGGCCCCATCCGCCTCCCGGTACCTGCAGGTTCCGCGTGATGAGCTGATATTTCTCCTGCGGGCCGGGCGCGGGCTCCATGGCGGCAGCTGCAGGGCACGACACGCGGTTACCGGAGCCCCGGTTGTCCCCGGTTGTCCCCGGTTCTCCCCGTTTCCCTCCCCGGTTCTCCCCGTTTCCCTCCCCGGTTCCCCGCCCGGTCCCACCGACCTGCCCCGGGTTGCATCAGCCCCGCTCGGCGCTCGACTGCCGCGCCTGAGGCCTGCCGAGCGCCGAGCTGCCGATGCGGGATGGGAGAGGGGCGGCCTCCTCCAATCAGAGAGCGCCTCGCGCGGCGAGGCGCCCGCGCTCCGCCAATCAGAGGGCGCCTCGCGCTCGTGTGGGCGTGGCCTTGGCGCCGTTAAGATGGCGGCGGGTGAGCGCCTTTCCCGCCAGGCCCGGCCGGGCCGCGGCCGCTGTTTGCCTCAGCGCAATTTAATTCTCCCTCGTTTATTTTGGGCGGTTTTACCCCTTTTTTTCCGGGGCTCGGGGAGCTCCCTGTGTTGGGGTGGGCGGGGAGGAGGAGCCGGGGGCGGGGCGGGCTGGGCCCCGCCTTGGGGCGGTGCCGTTGAGGCGCCGGTTGGGCGGTGCCGCTGAGGGACGGGCGGGTCCCTCACGGAGGCGGTGTTGGCTTCAAACCCTCGGTGAGGGGAGAGCGGGGCGGTGCTGCCTGCTGAGGCTTTAATCTGCACAGGGAAAGGCTCCAGGGTGAGCCAAGTGAGGGTTTTGGTGTTTAAAGGGGCTCCAAGGTGGATGTGGGACAAGGGCCTGAGAGGGACAGGACACAGGAATGGCTCCCACTGCCAGGGGAGAGGGGATATTGGGGAAAATTCCTCTCTGTGAGGGCGGTGAGGTCCTGGCACAGATGATGCCTTGTAAAGGCCTAAAACAGAGGCTAGACAGAATTAAAGAATAAAGTAGGGATTTATTAAACGGCCTCAATGGATCCACCTTGGGCAGCACAAGAGCCCAGCCAGGGCTACACCCAAATGAAGGATTTTGTGTGAGTGTCTCAATGACTAATCCCTTGACAGGGTTCCTCTTCCTTTGCTCAGTTTTTCCCAAGCCAAAAAGAGACTTTTTTTAAAATAATGTGTTTATTTGTATCTCTGAAGGGCGGAGGTGGGGGTTGAGACACTTGCAGGTTTTATTTCATGCCTCAGGGGCGTTCTGCAGTTTAAAGCTGTGCTTTGGGATTCCTGGGGTCTGCTGTGAGGGACTGGCAGCACTTTGGGAGGAGAGGGGGTTTCCAATCAGTGGGGTTTCCTGCTTGAGGGAACACTCAGGATGAAGGATTGGTTGGGATCTAAAACAGTCAAGAACAGAGATCACATTGTGGTGGTTTTGCTAAATTCCAGCTGAGCTCCTTTCACTGAGCACGTTGCTTTTGCTGCCAGGTTGGAGCTGACTCCTGCTGATCCCTCCTGTGGAAGGGCTGATCAAAGGCCAGCAGCAGCAGCAGCAGAGCCTGTAGAGCTGGAAGCAGAGCTGCAGGAAGGCACAGAGCCATGGCAGAGAGCTGCCCTCCCTCCCCTGGGCTCCACCAGGGCCTCAGGCAGGATCCAGCCCCCAGGGCCAAGAGGCTCTCGGATTCCACGGTGCAGGTGCAGGCCCTGCAGTCAGCCAAGAAAGCCTGCGTGCTGAGCCGTGACTGCAGCACCCCAAGCCCAGCAGGGAACGCTCTGCTCCCTTCCCCAGGCTCTGGCTGCTCCCTGTTCCTGGATGAGAGCGGGCAGGACGAGCTTGGGGCCGGTTTTGCCGTGGCCAAGTACGACGACGTGGCCATTTCCCTGGACATCAGCAGGTGCTTCGACGACAGCGAGCTGGATGATTCCCTGCTGGAGCTGTCAGGCAGTGAGAAAGGCAATTCTCCCTTTGATTACACCGAGGAGGAGATCCAGGAAATCTTGGCAGATGATTCCATGGAGGCTGAGCAGCAGCAGAACCTCCCTGGTGAAAGCCACATGAGCCAAAGTGAGAGCGGGAAGAGCGACCAGGGGATGTCACTCAGTGAGGTCACCCAGGAAGCAGAGGAGCCCCAGGAGCATCCCTCAGGCAACTCTGGGTGTGATCCTGGAGTTTTGAGTGGCCCTGCTGCTCTGGATGGGGCTCAGAGGCTGCAGCAGGAGCTGGACCTTGACCTGCAGGAGCTGCTGAGCCTGAGCCCCTTTGCTGCTGCCTGTGCTGATGAGACTCTGGAGGAAAACAACCTGGAAAGGGAAACTTTGGATGCCATGATAGATGATTGCTTGGGATATTCCACAGCTGCTGGGAGCTGCATTCCTGAGAAATCCTCAGAAAGGGTGATGCCTAAAGGCCAGGAAAGCCTGGCTCAGGATTGCCTGGGGAAATCCCTGCCCTCATCCAGCCTTCCCTGTGGCCAGGGCACAGGGGATGAGAGTCCAGCATCTGGACTTCCACCCAAAAAAGAACTTCCCAAAGCAACACTGAGCTGTTTGTCAAGGAAATCAGGCTCTCCAGAGGATGCTGAAGGGGAATCCAGAGGAGCTGAGCAGCCACCAGGCAGCACTAAAGTAAACTCCCATCTTCATTCTTGGAACTTGAATGGTTTTAATCCCATCCCTTTGGATTTATCCATGTGCACACAAGTGCTGTGTTGATACAGGGGAGGTTTTTCAAGTCGATTTTTATATAACTATAAAATCAAAATGTGCATGGAAAAGTTTTATTAGATGTTAATCCCCTTTTTCCTTCCCTTTCCAGTTAAGAGACACAGCTGTAGGCCAGAGTGGGCAGGAAGAGCCACCCAGTGGCAAGAAAAGTGGCAAAGTAATTCCTGTCCCACAGGAGGAGGAAGAAAGGTAATTTCTTAGGAAATCTGCACTTTAAAAAACCATCCCAGCTGTTTCCTCCACCACTGGGTTTATTTCTAAATTAAATCGCATTGAAATAGTGGGGAAATAATAGATATTTCACCCTGGAAGAGGGGAAACAATATCGGGAAGTGGGAAAGGAGGTGGGTGAGGCAGTTTTGGGCCGTGGTTTGCAGGCAGGAGAGGGGATGTTTGTGCCTCCCCGGCTGCTCCTCCCGGAGCCGTTCCCTGCAGGTGGCAGCAGCAGAGCGGTCGGGATGCGGCTCCTGCTCTTCCCCGCTCCTGGAGGCGCCACATCGGGGCTTTCCCCCCCTCATTCCGGGCGTTGCTGTTGTGTGAAAATGAGATTTTCCTGCTTTTGAGAGCTCCCTGCGGGTTCCCGTTGTGGTCAGCAGGGCAGTGACCGGCTGGGTGGCTCAGCTGCTTTGCTCTCGGCGTGGTTGATCTTTGGCAGCTTTACTCAAATAAATTCTTTCATCTTTTCCATCCCCAAAACAGTGCTACAAGAATGGCACATCTGCCATAGTTCTGCAGGGCTCTTTGCCCTCTCTGTGAACTGTAACCTAATTTAACAAATAACCTAAAATAAAATTAACACAATTTATTATTTTCAAGGCCAAAACAACGGAGCTGCATTTCAGAAGCACAGCCTGAGCAAAAGAGACGTTTCTCTCCAGGCTGTGCCAATCCAAGTGAGGAAAAGTGTGGCTATTACCTCAGGTAACCCCCAGGTGGGAGGGGATGAGGCTGGTGGGGAGGGAAAATTCAGCTCCTGGCTGGACTTGAGTTCTTTATTTGGAGTGTGTTTGTTTTCAGAGGGGAATAAAAAGTGCCTGGGACAATTTGTGCACTGCCACGCACAAAATTCCTGCACAGGAATCATTCTGGCTCCAGGGCTGGCTCTGAGGAGTTTTACAGATAGCTGGGAAATGTTGTGAAAGGGTTTGGTGTGGAAAATCAGAAAATCAGGAAAATACCAAAGCAGGTTTGTATTCCATGGGAAAAGCAGAGCTGAGCTCTTGTTCTGTTGGGGATTAACTTGGGCTTGTCAGTTCACAACTATCCCAGAATCAACATTGGAAACACCTCCAGAACGTGGAGTTCCCACCTTGTCACCAGCCCAGAGCACTGAGTGCCACCTCCAGGACTGCTCCACCTCCCTGAAACTCACACGGGGGCAATCCTGAGCTCAAGGGCTGACGTTTGGACTCAGACTGGGGGAATTGAGATCAAATGCTGAAATTTGGATTCAGACTGGGGGAATTGAGCTCAAATTGATGGGATTTAGACTCAGACTGGGGGAATCTTGAGCTCAAGTGCTGAAATTTGGGTTCAGACTGGGGAATCTTGAGCTCAAGTGCTGGATTTAGGCTCAGACTGGGGGAATTGAGCTCAAATGCTGAGATTTAGATTGGGGGAATCTTGAGCTCAAGTGCTGAGATTTGGACTCAGACTGGGGGAATCTTGATTTGGACTCAGACTGGGGGAATTGAACTGAAATGCTGAAATTTGGATTCAGACTGGGGGAATCTTGAGCTCAAGTGCTGAGATTTGAACTCAGAATTGAGCTCAAGAGCTGGGATTCAGACTGAGACTGTGGGAATCTTGAGCTCAAATGCTGAAATTTAGGCTCAGACTGTGAAAATTGAGCTCAAGTGCTGAGATTTGGACTCAGACTGGGGGAATTGAGCTCAAGTGCTGAGATTTGGGTTTATTTTTGACACTTTCTCTGTGTTGCCTCAGTGGTGTCATCCAAGAGCCACTGACTGTGGGGGTGTGGAAGGGAAGGTGTTTGGATTGCAGAGAGGTTTGGATTTCAGCTCCTGGGGGCTGGGGGTGGTGCCAGATCTTTTCTGGGATTCTAATAAGTTTGGATTTTAAAAACAATGACTCTTCCCTGGTCAACTCTCCCCAGTTTCTCAGTGCTAATCCCAGGGGACAACTTTAGGGATATTATTGCTACAACACTCACAGGAGAATGTACACCCCAGATTTTAACAGGTATGAGTAGAAATTAAATAAAAACAGGGAGAGAGGGAGAGGAAGAAGAGATGAAATTTAAATCCCTGACCCTTCAAAGTCGCAGCATGAGGAGTTAACCCTTGCACCACCCTTGCTGGTGTCTCACCAATGGTTCTCAGAGAGCGTTTCCCTTCCTACCAGCAGGGGAGATGGAGAGCACTGCACCCTGCCAGGATTTGGAGTACAAAACACCCCTCACACCGAACTTAGAGGCTAAATAGAATATCCCTTCAGCTCCCAGGGTTCTTGGGCTCTGACACCTTCTGGATTACAGGAGCTGGGCGTTCCTCTGGCTCTGCTCCAGCGGGGTTCCAGGTGCTTTCTGTCCCTCTTGATGCCTGGAGAAGGCTGACCCAGAAAGGAGGCTAGGCTGAGTTAAAGAATAAATTAGGGATTTATTAAAAGGCCTCAATAAATCCCTAAATTAGGGATTTATTAAAGGCCTTGGGCAGCACAAGAGCCCAGTCAGGACTGCACCCAAGATGAACCAAAATGGTCACAAAATGCACAACTGGTCATGGGGTCTCTCACTTTTATAATTTCTGCTCCATTTGCATATTGGAGTTAATTACAGCTTTAGGTTATGCAGTCCCATCCTTGTTTTTGTCTCTCAGTCCATGTTCTTTATGCTCTTGGCCCTGAAATTTGGATCATTTGTCCTTGGTCCCCAGCTGGAGCAGGAATTGTTTTGTCTGCTCTGTGCACTGAGCTCACCATCCCTTAATATGAATCCCAGAACTACACACTAAAGCAACAAATCTCAAAAATACAAATACTAAAACCTGCTGCATCAGCCTGGGATATTCTGAGACCAAAACATTCTGGTAGCTTCCAGCCACGGCTCCCTGTGGTTATTTAGAGTGTTCATGGGTGCAATAATTGCCATTTCTTGTGAGGCACAAGGAGCTGACAGTTGTGTGTGTGGAGCCTGCACTTAGGCAGGCAGCAGGAGCAGCTGCATCGCCACAGGGCTGCTTCCAGAGGATGAATCCAGCATAAGTAATGCAGAGGGGACAGGCAGGGAAAGCTAAAATGGCCTGTTTTCTCTTGCTTTCAAATTAAAAATGCAAGACGTATGTTGTGAGTCACAAAAAATCAGGCAAGGAGCTCTAAACGAGCCGGGCTGACAAGTGAAACTGAGCTCTCCTTTGCTGGGGAAGAACATTGTCTGTGATGCACACAATTTGATTTTCTTATTAGTGCAAACCTTTCTTATTGCAAATAGCTGGAGGCTTGGAACTCAGCCCGACAGGCAGCGTGGGCTGTGCCAGGCTGTGCCAGGCTGTGCCAGGCTGTGCCAGGCTGTCCCAGGTGAAAAAAGCTCCTGGGTGGGCTGGCAGTGCCCTGTGAGCTGTGCCCTGCATTGTCCTGTCTGTGCCATCTGCATGGGAAATGCTGAGTGATCCCAAGGAATGCCGAGTGAATCCCAAGGAATTCATGAAGGAAAGAAAAATCAGCAGGTTTAGAGCCAGCAAGGGAATTCCTTCTGGGAAGCTGTAACTAATATATTGCTGCTACAAATCTTCAGCTCTGCTTTGAGTTGCAAATCTCCTGGCATTTGTCTCAGGGTAATGTTTGCTTTGCTATCCCATCTTTTACGTAATCTGTCTGTTCTTCCTTGGATCCTGGCTCCTGCTGCTGTGCTGTCTGAGGGAATTCCAAGCTGGCTACAGGAGAGATTTTGTCTTTTCCCTTATCTGCACACTGCAGGAAATACAATTTTCATATAAATACAACTTCCATCTTTATCAAATCCATTTTTCATAAAAATATCTTTTATATCTTCGTATATCTCATACATATTCTTATATTGGGTGATTGAGTGCTAAAAGTCACACTGACAAGTTGGAAAAAAAATCCTTTTATATTCAGAATAAACTTCTGACATTGAGCCATCTCCAGTGTGTTGGGAGAGAACCCCGTGGCTCAGCTTGTGCTTCCTCTCATTCTGCTTTCTAGATGCTGTTAAATCCCAATATATTCATTTATTTGCAGCTTCCCCTAAGAATTTAAATGCTGCTGAGGCTGTGCTGGAGCAGATGCAAAAATGAGCTGTGATTTGAGCATCTGCTTGGCAATGGGGGGCTGATAATTGTCCACACAAGATTTCTGCCAGCTGACCATTTGTCAGTGTTTGCACTTTGTTATTGCCCTTTATCCAGCAGTAAATGGAATTATTTCCTTCCTGATGAGATCCTCCTTGGCAATTCTGGGGCTGGATCAGCTACACAGATAATGAGGCTCCTAAAACTCTTATATTTGGAGCAGAATCACAGAATGGCTTGGCTTGGAAGGGACTTGGGAATGATCCTGTTCCACCCCCTGCCATAAGCAGGGAACTTTCCACTGCTCCAGGCACCTCTGGGAAGCTGAGCTGGCTCCTGTCTGACCTCCATCCATTTTTTTTTCCCAACCAGAACTCCATCAGGAGCTCTCCTTGAGGCTTGGTGTGCTTGCTAGAGGTTTTTGATGCTTTCAGAAATTTTATCAGACTTTCTCACGACCTGGCAGAAACCTGATAAATTATTTCCTTGGATCTCCCTGGAATCAAAGGGAATGGAGGAGGAAATACCTTATAGAGAGGCACAAACCATCTGCTTTTACTGTAATAACAAAGATCAATATCTTAAAAAACCCAGACAGTGTGTTTGAGGTGATGGAAAGGGAGAGCAGTGTCAGGGAACAGATGGAGAAACAAATCTGTGAAACACAAATGAACTCTCTGCTAGCAGACTCTGCCTTGAAAGACTCTGGTCTCTTGATTGATGCTGAGCTGGCTGAGGGGAAGGAAAAACCCTGAATCTTGAAGCAGTTTTTACCTGCCCAAATTAATTTTGCTTGGATGGAGAGTGGGCAGGGAAGGTGCAGGGCTGGGGCTGTGCTGGCATAAAGGAGAGAATTCCATTTAGTGGCTGAGCTCAGGAGGGAGATTTCACTTCAAAGCAAATGAAATCCACCTCCAAACCCTACATTTCAAGAGATGTGGGATGGAGTAAGAATTGATAAAGTGGATTTCTGAGTTTATGGTGAGGGGAGTAGGAACTTCTCCAGGTTCAGAGTGGGAAATTTCTGGTCCAGGGAATTTTCTAATGGCAAAGCTGAAATAATCAGAGCTCCTGGTTCCTAAATGAGTGGAACTTGCCTGAAAACCTCATCATAAATCTGTAGTTTGGTCTTGACTGCTGTGGAAGGAATGAGGATGTGCCCAAGGAGAAAAAAGTCCCTTTTTTAAGGGTTTTAAGCACTGTCCCATGGCAGCTGAGCTTCTCCAGCCCCCTTTCCTCAGGCCAAAAGGCCTCTGAGCCCTGGGCTGGATGCTGAGGCACTGGGATAAGTTCCTCCAAATATTTGGTGGGATTAATCTGCCCCTGGGGCTTCCCCTGTGGGAGAGGAGCTCAAATCTTTTCCTGGAGTGACTCAGGGTGAGAGTTGGTCCAAGTCCTTGTCTCTCCTCAGGGTGAAAAGTGCACCCCTGGCAGCAGGAAATGTTCCCTCTGTTTTTATTACCCATTTCACCTCTGACTCAGAAGGCCAAGGGAGGGAACTGAGATGTAGGAAGGCCCAAAATCTGTAAAATAAAGTTGTGATTGCTTCTACACTTCCTGCAGACAATGGGAGCTGCTGTGTGCAGTGAGAGTTTGCCTTGGAGAACCTCCCTTCCTCCCACACAACCCGTGGATTTCTCAAGCAAAACTTCTAAAAATCCTTTCTAGAAGTATCAGTTTTTGGCAAGGACTTGTTCCTTTGGGAGAGCAGGAGCTGATCCTGCAGTTCATGAAGGAGGCTGGGATTGCTGAGGAGGGGAGCTGTGATTCACATCCCTCCCGTGGCTGCAGCATGGAAAATCTTGGAGTTTGGACTCTGGGAAGGGCAGAATTCCAGGGAATTGGCCTTTCCCTGGGCCCTGATGGAATCCAGGCCAAGCTGCTTTCATTGGAGCCCTTCTGGTCACTTGCTGAGCAGTGAAAACATAAAACTGTGCTGTGACAGAGGTGACAACCCAGTGCCAGGCAGCTGCTCCTGCTCCAAACCAGATTCTGCACAGTGATTTTACAGGAGTGACCCCCATGGCTGGATTTTGCTTGAAAACCAGGTGATTTTCCAGTTCAGAAATGTGAATTCCTGAGTTAGGCTCATCCCTGTGCATTAACAACATCAAAATAAGGCAGCAAAGTTGGATTTTTCCCAAACACAGATGGGGCAAAGCTTTGTAGCACTCTGAGGCCTGCAGATAACCAAGTCCCTTGAAGCAGTTTGGGTTTTAATCTTGTTTTTCTGAGGCTGCCTGAAGTTGGTGGGGTTTTGTCTTGCTATTTCAGGAAGTGCAAATGAGAGGATTGAAGGTGGGTGCAGCACTTTGTGAGGAAAATTTCCTTTTTTGTTTGAAGTTGAACCTTCAGCCTTTGTGGTGGGCCAGGGAGAAGGAGCTTTGCAAAGAAGGGGGTGAAGCACCAGGCAGAATTCCTGCAAGCAACTTTGATGTTCTCACTTCTCAAGGTGCCTTCTGAGGATGTGGTTTCACTTTGAAAAGCTCCTACCAAGGAAATCAGGTACCAGCTGCCAGCACCAAGGAAATGGAGATTTATTTTCAGAGCTCCTCTCATTTTGTTTTAATTTTTTTACTGACTTTTTTTTACAGAAATTCCCCAGATTTCCAACCCATCCCAGTGGGTGAGCAAGAACTTGGCCAAACCACAATTTCCAGAGAATTCCTGAGCACTTCCAGTGCAACCCCACTGGATTTTGCTGCTGAGGGGCTATGCTGGTTCTTGTTCTGCATTTAGAGGTGTTAATTGGTCTGGTTTTCAGTGGTTTGAAGTTTCATTTGTAACTCCTTCTGCAAGAGCATTTCATGAGATTTGCACTTGAGTTTATAAATATTTTGCAGCTTTTAGATGTCACTTTCTTCTTTCCTGTGCTACTGAGCAACTCCAAATGAGTTGGAGGTGGATGGGTTGATCTTCCCAATGTTCTTCTCAGGGGTGCCAGCAGGGCCTTGTGACTCCTTTAGGTATTTATAAGTGGAATTTTGGAGAGCAAATTAAGTTTATTCAGGCAGCAAATCATCTCATATTTTTATCATCGCAATCTGACTATTTTTGGAGATGCTTTTGGCCCATGTGATCTTAAAGAAATCAAAATTTCAGCTCAGCACTGAAGTTTTTTAACGTTGTGGTTCATAGATTTTAAGCTGTGACACCCAGAGTGGGACAGAACTTTGGAAAACAGACAAAGTTTCTCCCTGCCCTGAATGTGCAGTGGCTGAGACAGGGAAATGGAAGTCATTTATCCAAAGGATCAGCAGTGAAGCTTGGCTGCAAAAATCCCAGAAATCACAGAATCCAGGCAGGAAGGAGCCCATGGACAGCACTTTTGGGGCATGGCCACTGTCAGGGCTTTGTAATGTGAATTTTACCTCTGTAAATTTTATTTACAGAGAGCTTTGCTTTGAGGGAAAAGGAGAAACCCTTGGAAGCACATGGGAGTTGTCAGCACATGGTGATTCATGGATTTTAAACCACTGAACCCCACAAATTAAGTTTTTTGGAAAAGGAATCCTTTACCTGTGCTCTGGGGACAATTTCACTGATATCCATGGAATCCCAGCATGGTTTGGGTTCAGAGGGACACAAAGATCATTCAGATGATCTCAGTCAGGGCAGGGACACCTCCCACTACCCCAGTTTGCTCCAATCCCTGTCCAAGCCAGCCTTGGACGCTTCCAGGGATGGAAATTCTCAGCAAGCAGCTCCTGGTGATGCCAGGGAGGTGCTGCTGGTGGCTCCATCCCCTCGGGTTTGTGTTTTTGGGAGTGAAAACTCTGCCATGAAGCAGCTCTGCCCTTTGGGAAGGATTTAGGGCTGCAATTTTCCTTCTTTGATCCACATCTGAATGGTGGAGAGAGGAGGGAGGAAATGTGGATTAAACCTCCCTGGAAGGACAGACACAGTGTTTTTCTGTCTGTTTGCTCTTAGAGAGTAGCCAAAAGCCCTGCTGATGATTTTTGCTGGAGTAGAACCCAGTGATACCAATAAAAACTGGAATAAAACTGGCTTTGTATGAGCCCTGCATGAGCTCTGACAAAATGCATCACAATTAAAAATTTAACAGTGCTCATCAATGCATTGCAGCTGGAAAACAATGAGCCTGAAATGAAACCACTGTGTGGGGTTTTTTAATGCCTTCCTCTCAAAAACCAACCAGATCTTTCCTGTAAGGAGGAAAAAATTACATCCTCAAATGGGAAATAGTGGAAGCTGATTAAATTCTGCCTTTGGTTTGGGAGGATATTTAGGTGCAGAATGGGTCTGGATGGTATAAATAGGTTTTATTTAGGTTTTATTTATTTAGTTTTATTTTATTTAGTTGGTGGCATTAAAGGTGAGGGTTTTGTGAGTTCAAAGTGTCAAATGGCATCGGGGGGCTCTGCCATTATTGCCACTCAATAACTCTGCATCCAGCATGTCCAAACTCCAAGGAAAATGAAGATTTTTCTGGCTGCCAGCTTTGCTGCCTCCATCTGGGAATCTGAAACTCAAGCTGTGCCTTCCCCAGCTCTGTCACTAATAATGAAGATTCTTCATTTGGAACTTACTTCCCCAAAATTGAGGCTGAAGGAGAAACCAGCTCCTTTTTTCCTCCAGACGTGTGGGCTGCAGCCCCACCAAGGGAGAAAAGCATCATTTCAATGCCTGAGGTCACCAGACGAATTCAATAGCCACCAGATTTGTGGAGCAAACAGAAAATATTTTAGCATAACAAGCGCCTTGATGGGGCAGCTTTTGAACAAAAGCTGGGAAAGCTGATTGAGTTCGGTCAGCCCTGCTTCCAGACGAGGCTGTAATAGCTCATTACGCGTCGTTAGGAAGCTTTTTTTGCTGCAAATCTGGGGGAAATTACATTTGGTGGAACATATGGTGTCATCTTCAGCTCTCTCCTCGGGAAGCTCAGGCCGAGGTGCCGTGTTCTGCTGGGCAAAATGGATGTGCAGCTGTGACATTGGCTTTGCAGTGATGTCACCTCTCCCATCTTTGGCAAACGCTGCCACCAGCAGCCTGTTCCTCTCCCTTGGCATCTCCATCAGCAGCTGAGATTGTGCTAACACTTTCCTCCGTGTAGGTGTTTCCTCCTCGCTTTTTATTGAAGTGGCAGCGACTCAAAAGCGCCTCGTGTTGCCGTTTTCCCTGGGAGCAGGAGCTGTGCCGGTGCCTGGTGGCCCGGGGGAGGGGGTGACAAGTGGCTGGGGCTGTGTTGTGAGTTGGAAGGACACGCTGTGCAGGATTGTTTGCTCCACACTTCCTCCCGCGGCTCCTCTTTTTGCTAAACTCGTGGGGGAGGAATCTATTGGTTAAATTGTACTTTGTAGGCATAATATTACAGTGCTGGCAAGGAGGGAGGAGAGCGGTGCTTAGCTCCAGATACACCCTGAGTGTGCTGGCAAAGGGCTTTGTTTGCAGCTCCCTGCTCCTGTTGTGCCCCAAATCTCTGCTCTGTTGGTTCTTGGAAATCCACGGGATTCATCCCCAGCCAGCTGGGAGGGTTTTGCTTTCAGAGCTCGGCAGGGAATCGGCCTCGCTGGGATCCCTGGCACAGCAGCCCACTCCCACTTGCTGCTTTTTAGTATTTCTTGAAACCTCCCTTTTTGCAGCTCCCGCTTCCAACAATGAGTCAAAATCAGCACTCGGGGCAAAAACACGTGGGGGGAGTGGGTGGTCTGGAGGGTGGGCTGAGCTGTGGCCCAGCATGACTTCCCTCAGTGTGGATTTGGTTTATTTTTGCTTTATTGACTGTAAAACACCTCAGGAGGATCTTTTGGCAGCTGCTGATGGGAGTGAGGTCTCTGTTCTAAAGATGGGTTTAGTGGCTGACTCTCATGGGTTACAGTGGAATTTAGTACCCAGACAGCACTTAAAGCTTTGATGTTTATGACCCTCAGAACAGCAGCGTTTTAAGTAACTTTATTCTCCTCTAACCTTTTCCTAAAATGTGGATTTACTCCATCACTTCAGTTCAGAGTGGCTGGAAAATTTCCTTGAAGGGAATCACTTGGACTCAGTGGTTTGGAGTCCCTGTCTGAGCTGGATTCTGCCAGCCCACATTTGATTCTCCTCACAAATAACATTTCCTTACTCTCCAAGCTGCACTTATGGGTTATCAAATGCAGGTTATCAAAATAACCCTGGCACCTCCTGCCACATGTGAATATTGAACTCTGCCCCTCACTGACACTTTAAATTTAATTCTGCTCCACCAAATGAGTGATCACATCTCTGTCAAGAAAGAAATTGCTTAAATCTGTCCCTAGGGAACAACAACTGTGGAAAAAAAGGGATTTGGTCTGAATTCCCAAGGACAAGTGGCTTTAAAACAGCCACACAACCCCGAAAGCTGCCAAATTACCAGGCTGGATTTCCTCTGGAGCAGCTCTCTGCCCCAGGATTAGGAGAGAGCATCTCCCTTATCATTTTGCACATGCTGTACCATCTGTCCCGAATCTCCCTTTGTAGGGCTGTGCATTCCAAATGCTATTTCTTCCTTGGGAGATAACAGACGTGGCTGAAGGATTTTGTTAGGTAGGGCTGGGGTGCTATTTTTGGTGAAAGCTTTTTTAGTCCTGCAGCCAGAACCCTCCCTGGTTTTCTCCACCCAGACACTGAGAAAATATTTAATTTTGTAGATCTGTTAAAGTTTTAGGTCTGGGAAATACAAAGTTTTAGGGGGTGTGTGCTGCTCAAAAGAAGTGAATATAAAAGAATTAAATTCAGGCATTACAAGGACACAAGAGATGCCTTTAATCTTTTATTGTACATTATAAAATGTTTATTGCTCTGTCTGTATCAGAGGTGGTGACCTCTCCTTCTTGGTGATGGAAGAGTATGTTCAGGCAAAGGATCCTGGAGCCACCTTTGGGGTTGGCCTGCCTGGAAGCAGGAACATCTTCAGGAGAACTTCCCAGTGCCTTTTTCCCAACCCAGCTCTTTGGGAAAAGCTGGTGGCAGGGGAAGAGGAGAGATAGCAGCTCCTCACTGCCAGGCTGTTCCTGCTCAGGAATTCCCAACCCAGGCTCCTCCAAAGCTTCCTCAGGCCAACCTGTGTTGGCATTTGATGGAGCAATTCGGATCCTACCTCATCCCCTAAGTGCGTGTGGAGTGGTCTTGTGGAGGAGTTAAATAAACACAGATACCCCATGGCACACTACAAAGAATAAATCTTTTCCATGTCATGGTCCTGCATCTCCCAGCTTTCCAGAGCACCAGCAATCCCCAGGGATCCTGTCAGCTTGCAGACATCCAGCATTTGCTAAGAGAGAGGAGAAGCTCAGCCCTTTCCCCTCCATCCTCATCCCTTTTTGGGAAGGGCTGTCTCCAGCAGGCTCCTGCCATTCCAGCCTCAGGAGAGCAGCACAGGCAGGATGTGTAAGGAGAACCAGCCCTTCCCACACACAAACTTTACTAAAAGAAGCATTTTAAGAACTTAAGCCCTCAAAAAAAGGCCCCTCAGGCCAGAGCCTTCCACAATAAACAGCTCCTGCCCCTGGAGACCTTGCATAGCAACCATCAGGTATTTTGTCTTTTTCTGTATTTTTTTTTTTTTTTGCTGTCTGGCTACATTTTTATGGACCTTTTATCCCATTGGTGGTGGACTCAGGCCCAGCTGAAAATACCACGAAGAAAATGGTGGAAATTATCCTGGAAGCTAAAGAACAGCTTCTGGTGTCCCCTCATGTTGGTCTGTGCCTCAGCGTTCCCCGATTTTTCTGAGGTGAAGAGCACCAGTGTGAGAGAGGAGAGACAGCAGCGGTGGAGAATGTGCTGCAGCCCAGCTGGAGAACAGCCAGGGAAGTTCTCCTGGTGGAAATGGAAACTGGGGGATGTTTTTTTGTTTGAGAAACCCACCTGCAGGACGTGGTACACGACACACATCGATGAACGAAGCGAGGCCCGAGCGCGCTGCAGCCAAAATTTGGCTTCTCGGTGGTGGAGTTTGCCATGAGCTTCCCTCCATTCCTGCTCACAGAGGGATGTGCCTGATGCCTGGGACTCCTGCCAGGGATGGAGTGACAGTGAGAAAGACACAACAGAACCTTGTGCATTCCCAAAAACCAGGAAAACTGTCCCAGAGGATGGAGTGTGAGCGTGGGAGATGTTGCTCCAATCTGATTCACAGATCACTCCAGCATCGCTGATTCTTCTCCATCTTTGTTTGGGTTTGGTTTTTTTGGTTTGTTTTTTTTCAGGATTTCCCTTCCTGGCCAGATGTTTTGCAGAAACACGGATGAGGAGGTGGATGCCAGCGAGTGACAATCACGAGGTCTTGTTTTGCAAATCGCTCCGACAATGTTTCACCTCCCCAGTCAGCACGGCTCAGAGTGAGAGTGAGGCATGGAGTCCATCTCTCAGGTGTCAGGCTGTCATGCTTCAATGATGTTCACTGAGGGCTTGTTTTTTGGAAACTAGGAGAGGAAACAAAGGAAAAAACGGATGTGTAGAAGGGAAAAATCACATCAGAGCTCAGTGCAGTCTGCAGGTTGTGTTTTGTGAAAATTCTCCTTCCCACACCTTCGTGGTGATGAAAAAGGGTCAGAGTTGAGGTTTTAGGCTTGTCACTGCTTCTAAACCATCAAAAATCAGTGAACTATTTGAAATACGGAATAATTATGGTGGGAATGTGAACAGAAACATGAGGAGGAAGTTCCATTAATTGAAATAAGTTGGGATAAATTAAAGGCCTGACCTATTTACACTTCGACATTGTGTTACCATCTTTGCTCCTGCTGATTAACTCTGCAGTTAATTACAGCAGCAGTGTCCTCTTTGCCACGTGCTGCTGTGGGAGGACCCGAGGAACTCATTTTTTCCCTCCAGAGACGCTCAGATCATCCAGAAACGTGGCTTGAAATCTGATTTCTGGCGGCCACGCAGGATGCTGGAGGTGGGAGCGCGGCGCTGCCGTCCCGATCAGCGGAGCCGTGGGTGTGGAGGGTGTTCCCTGCGGGGGGAGGATTTTGAGCAGAGCTTTTTTTGGGCTGATTTAGCACAAATCGGGCACTCACCTTGCTCCGCAGCAGGCCCCCGCCCTGGTGCTCGGGTGTGCTGTTCTCCGAGGCGCTCTTGGCTTTCTCCTTGCTGTTGTTGGGCTCGTTGTCTTTGATGATATCGTATTGTCTGCAGAACAGGGCGATCACCCCTGCCGGGAGAGAGCATCAGCATCACAGCCAGGCTCAGCAGCCTGCAGAGATCACAGATCCCTCTGGCCAGCCTCGGCAGCATTCCCAGTTCCTCCCAGACCACGGCCAGGCTGCCCTCTGGCTCTTCCCTTCCCTTAATTCCATGCTAAACTAGTTAGACAGGACGACAGAAGATTAATTAGATTCCAGCCTCCCTGTTATGAAGTGTTTTAAGCTCTGCATTTGGACCTCGACCAACACCAACCCCGTGGTTCAGTGAGCACTGGAGGAGCTGCTGGAATTTCTGCCTGGTGAAAATGTGTCCTCTGCTCCTTGTCCTCCTTGTCCTCTTCTCCCTGTCCTCTGCTCCTTGTCCTCTGCTCCCTGTCCTCTCCTCCCTGTCCTCTCCTCCCTGTCCTCTGCTCCTTGTCCTCTGTTCCCTGTCCTCTCCTCCTTGTCCCCTGCTCCTTGTCCTTGCTCTTTGTCCTTTCCTCCTTGTCCTCTCCTCCTTGTCCTCTGCTCCCTGTCCCCTGCTCCCTCTCCTCTCCTCCCTGTCCCTGGAGCTGGAGCTGGCAGAGGAGAGGTTCTGAACCTTCCAGCACCTGCAAATGGGCGCCAGCACAAGCTGCGAGTGGAAATTTCCTCCCCCACAGCCCCAGGCACGTGGAGAGGGGAGCAGGGGCAGCCGTGGCACGGAAGATGACTGCAGATGTCTGTCTGAGAAGCTTTTATGTGATGTTTCCACCAAATAACCTCTCTGCCTGCACATTCCAGACACGTAGGTGAAGTGGATCCAGGCAGATGCTGCTTTTCCCTCCTTGAAAAAATCTTCCTTAATAGCAAAATATATTTAAATCTTCCAGCATCCTGCTCCATAAAACGAGCGTGGCAGTTGCCCCCAGGCTTTACTGATAAACACGGTGGCCCAAATTCTTTCTTTGGGAGTGTGGGTAAATGGCTGATTCCAGGAGAAAAGGCGTTCACATCTGCCACAGCCACTCCTTGTGTGATTTCCTTGGGTAAAACTGACACACAAAGAAGGAAAATGCCATGAAAAATTCCAGAAACACAAGAGCTGAGGCTTGGCTCAGTCCAGAGCTCTGGTTTCATTTGGATTTTCTCAAATATTGTCATACAGGACAGGTGAAAAGCTGGAAGGAGGTTTTTGTGTATTGAGACTTTTTAAAGAACCCATTTGATGTAGAGAGATTCTCCCCACACCCTTTTTGCTTTTTAAATGTAAGTAATTTGTCTGGAAGGGAAATTGTGGGATTAGCAAATTCTTTGTTCCCAGCTGATCCGAGTCTCAGATTATTCTACAGCGGGAGATGAATCAGTTGTTCAGTCACCCCATGTAATTATTCATGATTATTTTCCCTGGCAGGGCATTGAAACTGGGATGTGCACAACTAAAACATGGCATAAATGCTGAAAAAATACTGGCCTAGAGGTTCTGGAAATCTTCTAAATTCGTTTCCATTTTCATGTGATTGTTTGCTTTAGGAATAATTGCTGTCCAGTTTCTGGAGATGCAAATGAGGGGGAAAAATATTACTATACATGGATGTGATGCAGTGTCACCTGGATTCCTGCATCCCTTTCTGTGATGGGGAAATTTCTGTGGAAAATTTATAAATATAAATATAAAATTCATAAAATATAAATATATACATATATAAAATAAATATATACATAAAATAGATATAGATATAGAGACATAGATGTAGATGTAGATATAGATATAGATATAAATAGTGGGTGTGGAGAGCAAGACTCTTAAATCTCTATTTTGCCTGAGCATTGGAGTCTTATAATATCCAGAAAATTACTACAACCTGTAATATCTGAAGGACTCAAGGCATATCCTGTTGGAATTTGGATCCCTGGAAATGTTCCAGGACAGGGCTTGGAGCAACCTGCTCTGGTGGAAGGTTGGGTGGAACAAAATGATCTTTATGTCCCTTCCAACCCAAACCATTCCATGTTTCTGTGGCTGAAAGCATCATAATCAAGGCAGTCTGGGAAAAAATGAGATTACAGGATTATCCATAGGGAATTGCTTCCATCAAATCCATTTTCTGCTTGCTGGTGGACCCAACTGGAGCTGCAAAACCGAACTTGAGGTGCCCTTAGAGCTGGGAATTCTGTTTTTTGTGTGTGAGGAAAGGTTTCTCCCATGGTTTCACGTGCAGCCAGGCATTCCTGAGGATTTCCTGTGGATATTAAATTTGAGAAAGCTGGGACTGACCTGCCCACATGAACAACACCACAACAATGATGAGAACTTCCCCCGCTCGCAGCTGTTGGTTTTTCTTCGCCATCTCCTTCATTGTCACCTCATCTGCACAAGGGCAAAGAGACACCAGTGAGACCCAAAGCATGGCTTAGGAGAGCTCCTGAGCCCAGGCAGTGTGGCAGTCCTGACACTCCTTGGATTGGGATTTAGGAAGGAATTTTCCCCTGTGAGAGGGGCAGGAATGGATTTCCCAGAGAAGCTGTGGCTGCTCCATCCCTGGAATGTCCAAGGCCAGCTTGGAGAACCCTGGGATAGTGGAAATGTCCCTGCTCATGGCAGGGGTGGCACAGGATGAGTTTTATGTCCCTTCCAGCCCAAACCAGGCTGGGATTCCAGGATTTATGCTGTGACACCCTGAGAGGACAGGGCCAGGGAGGAGCAGTGGGACAGGGCACTGTTTTCTGTCCCCATGGCTGCTCTCTCTGCTGTCCCTGTCCCTGTTAGTGCCATCTGCACCTGTCCCAAAGCCTGGCATGCTCCAGCTCAGGAGATGGAGAGCCTGGCAGGATATTTTTCAGCAGAGCTCTGGGATTCAGAAAGGAGCAGAGCCTTTTTTGCAGGGCATAATTCGCCTCCTTGGCTTCAAAGCATTAAGGAGATTACAGTCCAGGCCCCCAGGAAAGGAGCAGTGCTCCTCTTAGTGCTTCCAGATAAACAGAATTCTGGATTTACAGCCTCCAAATCAGTTTAATAAAGAGAGTCAAGGACTCACATCCTCAGAAGCACGGCCAAAAGCCCTGGAACAGGCTGGGCCCTCAGCAGGCAGGGGGGACCTGGGTGTCCCCACAGCCCTGTGCTTCCAGGCCCTCTTTGGAGCAGGATTTTTGCTGACAGAAAACCCTCAAGAGCCTGGCTTTGTTAAAAAGGAACAAATGAAGGAGTTGCCAGTGAGGAATTGCCTGATTTTCTCCCTGGAGATTATAAAAACCCAGCTGGATGTGATCCTGGACAACCTGCTCTGCTTGACCCTGCCTGGGTGAGGTCCCTTCCAAGCTCATCTTTCTGTGATTTGGCAGAAACATTGAAAATACAAGAAAAGTGGGATCCTCTGGGTGTTTTTTTCCCTGAAACCCAAGCTCAGGAGGTGCTGTGGTCCCACAAGTGCCCTGTGAGCACAGTGGGATTTCTCATGAGTTCCCAGGCTGGCCAGGAACTCCCCCTGGCATTCTCCACTTGTAGGGAGCAGGACACAGAGCTGCAAACCTCCTCCTCCTCCTCCTCTTCACTTTGTTAAATCTCATCTGAGATGGGAGAAGGAGCAGCCACCTCCAGCAGCACCTCCCTGGCACCCTGTGCCCCCTCAGCACATCCTGAGAGGACACTCAGCCCCATGAGTGTTTATCTCACAGGGTTTATCTATTTATCACCTATTTATTCTCCCAGCTCCTCTCACCACACAGGATCCTGGTTCCTCTCTGCAGAGCCCTGTGTTCCCAGGAGCCACGTAGGAACTCACCCACACTTGCCTTTATTTTTAGAGGCTAGTTTCTCAGCTTCCCTGGGGGTCTTGAAGAGGACTGGCTCACTGGCAGGGCTCTGGCCTTGGATGCTGATGGCCTGGACATGCACAATGTACTCAGTGTCCTCCTCTAGGTCCCAGAGGGCACAGGAGCGGGTGGTGGTGTTCACCTCCTGGATGAAGCGCAGCATCCGCACGTCCTTCTTCTGGAAGCCGAGAGAGGAGAGCACAGAGTGGTGGAGAGGCTTCTCCACGTGCATTTGTTGTCCCCTAAGGCCACTGATTGCTGCCCTGCCCACCACGTGGATGTGGAGGAACCATCAGGATCCTTCCCTCTCTGCAGCTGCTGCTGCAAAGGGGATGGGGGAGCCAAATCCCCTGCGGGACCACGAGGGACAGGACGAGAGGAATGGGCTTAAACTGCAGCAAGAGGATTTGGGAACCAGCTGGGGGGAGATGGACATGGCTGGAAGTGGGTGATTCTAGCACGGTACCTGCTGGGAAATTGCAAATCCAATGACAACTTCGTCTTCCAGGACATCCCAAGTGACCACGGCCGAGTTGGCTTTCAGGTGTTTGACTGTGACATTTACTGGAGCCGAAGGGCTGTCTGCAAGGAGGGAGAGCAGAGCCTTGACAGGGACAGGACACACAGCAAGGGCAAGGAAAGGAGTGGGGAAGGACCTTCCTCAGGATCTGTTTTGGATTTGTGACCTGGAAAACGCAGAAACTCCAGATCTTAATTCCCAGGGTGGAGCTAGGAGATGTCAGCTGAGAATACGAGTTAAATTCAACACAGGTTCCAGCTGATAGAGGGGAAATTTAAGTTAAATATAGGGAATAAATCCTTCCCTGAGAGGTTGTCCAGAGAAGCTGTGGCTGCCCCTGGATCCCTGGAAGTGTCCAAAACCAGGTTGGAGCAACCTGGGACAGTGCAAAGCATCCCTGCCCACGGCAGGGGTGGGACTGGCTGATCCTCTGTCCCTTCCAACCCAAACCATTCCACGACTCCATGTGTGAAATACCCAACCCTTGGGAAGAATTTATTGACCACCACAGCCAAGCCCTGAGCAGCTCATTCATGCCATCCTCCCCAGGCACATTTTCCCTGTCACAGCCTGACAGTGACAGCTGGGAGGAAATTCCAGCTCTGCCATGGACGTGTGCACTCTGAATGCTCCTCAAAGCATTGGAATGGAATGACTGTGAGAGTTTATTTTCTTTTTCCCTGGCAGAAAATGTTCCTTACAATGTTTTGTGGCTGATGTCAGAGCACATCCAGAGCGCATCCACTTGGAGCTGGTGGATATTGTAATGTGGAAAGGGCAGGCCAGGAGAGCAGGAGCCTGAGGCTCTGTGTTTATTCCCAGTTCCAGATCCCAGCTGAACTTCCAGCAGGATCCTCCCAGCCTTGCCAAGGAGAGCTGCACAACCTCCCCAGGAGCCTCTTCCCAAGGGAGCTGCTCAGTCCAAAGCCCTTCCTGGCATCTCAAGGGAAGGTTTTCCCTCCTAGGCTTGGCACAGCTCTTCCAGCTGGACTCTGTTCCCACTCTGGTGAAATTTTATTCACAATCTTCAGCTTTGCTCTGAACCCAAAGCAGTGAATGCTCTGAGTAGCCCCAGGAGGTCAGTAGGGTGAGGAAGAATCATTTTATTCCAATTTTTATGAGAAATTAATCCTTTTATTTCATTATAACCACCCCTTTGTGGCTAGTACAAGAGGGGTGCACTTGTGCCAATCTCCAGTGACATTTGTTGGATTTATGGCCATTCCCAGGCGCCTGGATGGAGCTGAAAATATTCAAGCTGTGGTGTCAGTGTCTGACATCACTCCTGGTGAATGTTCCCCCTGGGAACAGAGCACAGAATTCCCCAGCTGAAGGTCACTTGGCACAGTGATCCCTGTTCCTTTCACAGCCAGCAGGTTGAGCCTTAGGAATGTGAAATGTCTGGAGAAGCCATTCGAGCCAGACTGATTCTCAGTGAGGAAAAAAGTCACTGAATGGCTGAACTCACACAAATTTAGGACTGATTCTCAGTGAGGAAAACAGTCACTGAATGGCTGAATTCACACCAATCTAGGACTGATTCTCAGCAAGGAAAAAAGTCACTGGATGGCTGAATTCACACAAATTTAGGACTGATTCTCAGTAAGAAAAGAATTCACTGAATGGCTGAACTCCCACAAATTTAGGATTAATTCTCAGTAAATGTCCTGGGTTGACTATATGATGCTTTTATCCCCAATCATCTCGTTCTGTTTGTGCTGAATAATAAGTTTTGCACCTTTAGGACGTGTTCCAGAGAGTGAAGGGGGGAGAAAAAAAGTCACTGAATGGCTGAATTCACACAAATTTAGGACTGATTCTCAGTAAGGAAAAAAGTCACTGAATGGCTGAATTCACACAAATTCAGGACTGATTCTCAGAAGAAAAGTCACTGAATGGCTGAATTCCCACAAATTTAGGACTTCAGGAGGAGCAGCAAGTCTGTGATTCCACAGAGGGATGTCATTCCTCTCTGGACTAACAATGGAGTCGGTGTTGACCCAAAGCATTCTCATCTCTGCCCTCATGGAATGAGGCAGAATTCCCCATCCATCCTCTTGGAGGCTGGGATCCCTCACCATCCTCACCCTCCCTGCAGCAGCAGTGCCAGTGGCAAGCCGAGGAAGGAGACAAATCATCCTCCCCATGCTGGAATCGAAGTCCCTTCCAAAGCCGGCTGTGACACGAGGAAGGGACGTGGGTCTGCAGCTCTTCACCTTCCCCTGTGACTGAAGCAACAAAAGTCGAGTCTAATTTTAGGAAGGGGCGGTCAGCAGACAGGGATGTGCACGGGGAAGGTCTGTGAGTCATGCCTGATGAATTTGCTGGAACATACGGAGGACATGACGGAGTTGAGGGACGGGAGACAAAACATTCTCCAGCTGCAGCCGAGCACTCGGCCCTTCCCGGCTTGCAGAGCTCAATCCCTCCCTGGTTGTCTTCCCTGGGTATTTTTAGGAGCTAAATTTTAATATTTTTTTTAGGAGCTACCACTGATTTAGCCAGCTTCAGTTGGAGGAGGGCTTTGAAAAGAGATGAATTAACCCCACAGGAACAGAGAGCAGAGATCACGGAGAAAAAAGCCGGGAAAAGGGAACAGAACTCGGAGTGTTCAGGTCCCCTTTGAAATTTGTGACCTTGAGGGAGGCACAGCATAAAAAGTGTCCGAGTTTCCTGATGGCATAAGATGTGGGGGAGTTGGGAGGACCTTGAAGAGCAAAAATCTCTCCTGGGAAGTGGTGGGAGAGGGTGGAGAGCTGTGAGGCAGGAGGGAAGCACTCGGCAAAGCTTGAAGCCTCCAAAAATGGAATCTGGATGGAGGTGAGGGAGAAATCCCCTGGAGTGGGTGGTCAGGAACATTCTAGAACCTTTCTTTGTAGGAATACCTGAGAGAGGGATGGGGTAGTGAAGTCAGCAGTTCTAAAATTCAGCAGATCCCAATGTGCCTTCCCTTGCACTGCTACACCCAAATCAGTGGTGTCAAACCAGCATAAAAACACTAAAAAGATAATTAAACCATGTTTGACAGAAATATAAACCCAGGAAAATGAATTTCCTGCTCCCAGAACTGCAGGGATAATTCGGAACCAACATTTTTCATCCATGAGGTTGCTTTTCTCCCTGCTCCCAAGAGATGAAATGATGAGATCACGACTTCCTAAGACCTAAAACACTGTTCCAAGATATTCCTCAGGACTTTTGGCTCCCTGGCCCTGTTGCAGCTCTTTGTCAGTGCCAGCCTGGCTGAGATCAGGTGGCAAAGGTGCAATTCCTGTCATTTCCCAGCTGGCTGCAGGGAGTCAGCAGCTCCAGCAGGGCCTCGAGGTGCCAAATCCGAATTTTTGTTTCCTTCTAGAGTCATGTGCAACTCCTGGAAACTTTGCTTCTGTGCCTGTGGCAGCCAGGAAAGCTGCTGGTGTTCTGGGAGTGGGCACAGAGGGTGGGAATGCTGCAGGGATGGCAGGGAATGGCTTGTGGATCAAGGTTTTTATTTTTGTGCCTGTTTATTCCAGAGCTGCTGAGGGCAGCACATTCCTTGTCTGCTCCGTTAGGGAATGGTGCAAGATTCCTGGTTTAGCACTTTAACTTCGTTCCAGTGCAGGATGCTGGAGCAAATCCCACCCTCCAAACTGGCAGAGGATATTTACCCAAATTTAGATGGAAAAAAATATTCTCATTTTCACATCAGCAGAAAATCACCCCATCCCTCATTAAGGGAAACCCTGATGACTTCAGCTGAAATTTTGACTTTTAAACGTGAATAGCAGCTTAAAACCAGAGGATTTCTAAAACCCCATCTGGTTTCCTTCCCACAGAGTCAGGAATCTCCCATGCCCCAGGCCCGTGTGTCCCAGCCCTCCCCGATTCCGCCGCACCTGGGGCCCCTTTGGCAGGAGCAGGTCGGAGCCTCCGCTGTGCACCAAGAAATCCTGAGCCCTGGAGATGATCCTGCGTCCCTCCCCCGTGCTGAGAACCCCTCCCAGCCTTCCATTAAACGTTTTCCTCGTTATTGTTGGACTTTAATTGGAGAGAGAGCCCCACACACGATTTACAGCTGGTTATGGGCACAAGTGGCACGAGGAAGAGGAGCCCTCCTGCTTCCCTGTGAGTTGGATCCCTCATGGGAGTTTTGGCATGGGTGGGAGGGGTGGGGAAAAGAGCAGGGCAAAGTTTTGTTCCATCCCACTGCTGCTGTCACCTGGGAATGGGGAGGGTGCTGAATGTTGGGGTGTCCAAACCTTGGGGTGTCTGGTAGGATCAGGGCCACAGCAGCATCACTGAAGGAAAGGAGGAACCTGTGGGAATGTCACATCCTTGGGGTCACCTCGGGCCAGCCAAGTCCAGAATGCCACAGGTCTGGATTAAAGTTTATTTCTGGATTTATCTCTTCACCCAAGGGGTCCCCAAAACCCCCTGAATTCACCTCTCCCATGGAGGTGCTTGGAATTGCATCCTTCCCGAGGCTGTGCTGTATTCCCAGCATTTCCCAATTCCCTCAGCTCCTCTCCCAAGCAGCTCCTTCCCTGCTGGGAAGGGTTTGAGCTGCCTCAGAGCCCCAGGGACACGGTCTGGTGAGCTGAGGCTCTGAAGGAGCTCATTCCCTGCGTTCCTGCTGCCCCTTCCTGCAGCAAGCAGTGAATCCCAGCCTCAATTGCCAGCATCTCCTGATTTCTGCAGCACAACCTTCCCTGGAGATGCAGGAGATGAAAGGACACGATCCCTAAAACCCATGTGATGTTTTTTACCCTTTCCCTGAGTGTGGATTCACACAGAGCTGCTGTTGCTGCTTTCTCTGTGCTCTCCCAGCATGGATCCCATGCGTGGCTGTAATTGCTTGTGGGTTTTATGGGGTGTGTGGGAAGGGCTGGCACATGGCTCAGCATTCCCAAGGGTTTTAATGAAGGGAGCCCCAGGGGGATGTGTGGGAGCAGGGATCATTCCTGCTCCCAGCCCCACGGGAAGCGGAGCTGTTTGCTAAGATCCAGAGATTTCAAAGAGCACAGAGGCCAACTGGTGGTTCTTGAGCTGGGAAAGAGGCAATTATTCCCTGCTGACCATTCAGTTCCCTATAAAAATGGGATATTAATAGGCCCCCAGCCCCCTCCTGCCCACCCCTTGGCTCTGGGGCTGATTCCTCAGGAAGCAGCTGTCCAAACGTGCTGGAAATGCTGCCAGGATTGTGGAGCCTTTTCAGGGAGCACAGAGGCTGTGGCCAGCCAGCCATTGGGAATTCCTTGGGGCTGAAGGAAGGAATATTTCTACCCTGGAGAGTCCCAGAGACAGGCAGGATTCTCTCAGGTCTCCCCAATGCCACAATTTGGGTTTAAATGCTGCCAACTCAGAGCAGACTCATTCCCATCATGGCATTTTTGCATTTTTTATCCAGGATCTAAATATCCACAGAGACCTGGGTGCCACAGGCTTTTCTAGCTCCTCTTATCCCACACCTTTGTAATATCAGAACAATCAACCAGGGTGAGGAAGCCTGGCAATTTCCTGGATGCTGACACCAGACCTCTCCCAGGATTTTGCTGCCTGCTCCCAGCCCAGCTCTGCTCCTGTATCCCACTTTTTACTGCACACATAAAGGTTTGCAGCTTCATTGCTCAACACATTCCTGCTTTTAACTGAATTATACTCGATCCAGGCCCTAATTCAGCCTTTGGGCACTTCATAAAACCAGCAAGAGTTTGTTTAGCAACGAACATCCAAAGGGAGAGGACGGATCCAGGAGCAGCACGTGCATGGCACTGCAAGCACATCTCTCTGGGAGGAATCTCCCTTTCCCACAAGCAGAATCCCAGCAGGAAACAGCATTTGGAAGAGGATGGCTCAACCTTGGCTGCCTCTCACAGCCCCATCCCTGCTGAGAGCCTGACACCAGGGTGAGAAACCTCCCCATCCCAATTAAATCCCTCCCACGCCGAGCACAGCAATCAATAAAGTCCCTACGCCATCCCCAGCCAGGCAGGAATCTCCCCGGCCTCTGGGGTGGAGGGAGAGGCTGCAATGGGCTGGATTGTTGTTTCCAAACTGCTGAGAGACCTTTCGCTGCTCTCCTGAGCCTGCTGAGCTTGTTGCTCACCCTGATCCAGGGGTGATCCCAGCTCCTCGGGGAGCACATCCAGCTCGAACAGCACCTGGAGTCAGATTGGAGCCTTTGCTTTGCTCTCATTCCCCCCACAGGGCTGGGGGCTGCCTGGGGAGCGGTGAGGCTGGTTTGAAGTGGCTTCAGAATCCAGCCAGGGGGGTTTGGCACCTTTTTGGGCAGCTGAGGTGGGGCTCCTCAAACTGGAGCTCGTCCTGGTTCCAAGGGCTGGCAGAACGAGGTTTTACCTGAGCTGTGTCACCTCTGCTCTCCATCTGACAAAAATAAACCTGACCTGAGCTGCTCCATGGGCTGGCACCTCGCAGTGAGGCTGTTTGCAAGTCACAGGGGCTGTGGCCTATTTCGGGGTCTCCCATCATCACCCCACTGCTCTTTGAGCCCTCAGCAGTGCCCCGAGCCCAGCCCAGCTCCCCTCTCTTCAGCCTAATGAGGAGGGGACAAAATTAAATCCTATTCCTGACTTTTCAACCATCCTGGGTTTCCTCAGGGACCTTCTGGAGCAGTGGGAGTGATGGGAGGGCATCACCCACCCAGGTGGGATTTGGGGTTGCCAAGGAGCATTGGTGTGAAGATCATTTCTCAGCCACCTCATCCTCCTGCTTCTGCTTCCCCTCCTCACTCACCTTGGCATCACCTTGGCAAAAACTGGTCCTGCCTGGCCAAAATCTCTGAATTCAGAGCAGGGCCTGTGCTCAGTGCCACCCACCAGCCCTTGGCCTGGCATTGCCAGGGGGGAATTTGCACCAGTCCCTCCTGGAAATGGCAACTTTAATCTCTCATGACAGGAATTATTTTAAACCCACTCACACAAGGGGGACAAACCCTGGAGCCTCCATCCCTGCCTGGGAATGATTTCCTCCCCGTGGGCTTTTCCAATGACTCTGGGCTCATGTGCCTTGGTGGCCTTGTGGGGGCTGGGGACACAGAGCTGGCACGGTGGTGACGCTGCCACTACCTCTGTGTGACCTTGGGAAAATCACCCTGTGCCTTCATCCCTGGAAAACAGGGACAGCACAAAGCCTCTGCCTCACCTGGGTGCAGGGAGAGCCCGTCAGGACCCCTGGCATGGATGGCACAGGAGGGGGAGGCAGTGAGGGTGCAT
>JAWWMS010000091.1:5301044-5317295 GCA_035048045.1 Chlorospingus semifuscus
GGCATGGCATGGCATGGCATGGCATGGCATGGCATGGCATGGCATGGCATGGCATGGCATGGCATGGCATGGCATGCTCCTGGCTCTGGAGTATCTCCCTGGTGCCAGCTGCTTTTTGGGATGCTCAGCATCTTGCAGGACACGAGCAAACCTGGCCACAGCAGAAGCAGCAAGATCAAAGTGAAATCTTGAGGAGGAGCACCCATGGAGAGCTAAGGAAGAGTTTGTCCTGCCCTTCAGAGAGCAGATGCACCAGGCAGAGCTCTGGTACGGGCTTGGATTTCTGCAAGGAGAACAGAGTGAGGCACTGGCCTGGTTTCCAGGAAAGGAGAACAGTGTGTCACAGAGGAGGCATTGAAAAGACCTGAGGCTTCTGCCTCAGCTTTCAGTCTTACTCCTGCAGACACGTGGGTGCTGGGGAGTTCAAAAGGCTGAATTGGAGCTGTCCTGCAGCTGGCACAGGACAGGAAGCCGTGGGCTCCTCCTGCAGAGCTGCTGGAGCAGACACCACAGAGGGTGTCCCCGTGTCTGCTGGAGATCCCTGCTCAGCTCACATCAGTCCCTGCAGCACTGACCTTCGCAGTGGGACTGTGGAATCCAAGGGGGGCAGGAAGGCTTTGGTACAAGGCACCATCTCCAGTGCCCAGAGCCCCCAAAGACACTGGCAGCCCATCAGCAACATCTCAAAACCTCACAGGATCTCTGACATCCTCTCCAGCATCCCACAGCACAGGTAGGGCTGGGCACACCACACGTTTCCTCCAGCTGACCCACCCATTTCCCATTTTCTGCAGACATGACAACTAGTGAGTTAATCCTGCAGGCCATAAACTAAGCTGTATTAGCAGACACCATCTGTCCTTTTTCATTTGCTGATGCACGACCTATTTTGCTGTGTAGTGGAGCAGGCACTGCAGTTTTGGGGCTTGCATGTTGCAGTGTCCCTGTTGCCAGGGCATAATCCACTGCTCACAGGGACCTGCTGGTGGGAGAAAGCTCCAGTGAGCTGGGCACCACTGGGACCTGCTGGTAGGAGAAAGCTCCAGTGAACTGGGCACCACTGGGACCTGCTGCCATGGGCAGGTGGTGGATGAAGCCTGTCCCAGTGGCTGCCTGGCCTCCAAGGAGGTTTGGGCTTCAATCTCACAAAGCACCTGGAAGGGGAATGGTCTCAGCAGAACTTCCAACGACAAGAGCACAAACTGCCCTCAGCAGGGTCTTCTCTGCCCTCAGCAGGGTCTTCTGAAGTCCCTTCAGCAATGGCCACATCCACATTCCCTCACTGTCAGGAGGTCATGGAGAGACCTGAATTCTCATCCCAAACTGGAGTTTATGGAACAGGCTCAGCACTCCAGTCACTCTGCTCTGGCCTGGGGTAATTAGTGTGCTTTATAGAGCTGAGCAATGGCAATCACACCAGGATAGGGAAAGAGAGGAAGAGAACTCTTCCTTTATCCCTCTGCTCATGCCTTGGAGCAGTGTGGTGACCCTTGTCTGGGTACAGAAGTACAGATACTGTGAAAGGTCATAAAACCATCAGGATTTTCCAAGCCAGTTATTATTTGACTTTACCAGCTCTCGAGGCAATTCCAAAGGTTAGTCCCTTGTTGAAAGAAGCCTCCTGAATTTACCAACTTTCAGTTTAACTCAGCGCTGGTGGCAGGAATTTTCCCTGAGTTCTGAAACAAAAAGCCAGGAAATTCTGTGGATGTGTGCTAAGGAGTCAGGAGGGAGCTGGGAGCTAACACACTCATCTGTTCCTCAGAGCCATCATGATCAGTGGTCACTGACCTCTGGACTCCCAAAATCTGCCAGAGAATTTTCAGCTTCCTGCCTCACTGCACATAAGAGGAAGGCAGAGTGGAAGGAATTATTCAGACTGGCCTTAGCCAGACCACTCTTCTCTGACTTAGCTCACTTGTATTATTTGGGTTTTCCAAAGGACTCCCAAGCTCCTGGCTAGGATGTGGCCCAAGCCCACCCCCTTCTGTGCCATCAGTGTCCTCTGAGTATCCAGCACTGCCAGGAAGCTGGCCTGGAGTCATTCCCCTTTCCTGCTAGTTCAGCTCTTTTCTCTTAGAAACTGGCTTAAGCTCTGAACCCTGGGGTTTCCCACCCTGAAATCTATGATAACTCCTGCACAGTGTCACTGCCTGCAGAGGTGTTTGACCCTCAGCTTCCAGCAGCAAGCCCTGCTATCTCCTTCCTGCCTTCCCTAAGCTTTTCTCAGTGTTCCTTTGTGCTGTTGACACTGCACCAGGTGTGAAATAATGTTCCACAACATGCCCTGGTGTTCCTGCAAGCTCTGCCTCCCCATCCTGCACTGGGAAGAGGAGAGCTGGTGTCAGGATCTCTGTGCTAGGACAGACTGACAGTTTGGGGTGTAAATTAAATCCCAACTGTGTGGGACTGATCCCAACTTTTCTTCTGTCTCTCTCTGAGCTTTGGGAGGAGGACTGGCTCAAGAATTGTATTGATCTCAGTCCAGGAACAAATATTCCCTTTCCACAGGCCACAGCCTCCCTCTCCCGTGTGTCATGTGAGGAAGAGGAGCAGGGAAGGGCAGTGCTTTGCCAAGACTAGAGCGTACCCAAAACTGTGACTGCTGTCAGGAGCTGGGAAGGGGAAGAAAGAGCCCATGTGGTCAGCCCTGGAAAGGGCAGTTCCTGCTGAGAACTGCCTGGGGAACAGTCCCATTTTCATAACCAGCAACAGCTGTGAAAAGGGGAAAGAACAGCGATTCTGGACCCTGCCAGCAGCACCTCTTGCCTGCAGCCAGGCTGGGGGAGCAGGGAGAGCTCCCAGCACAGCCCTCTGGCCCTACAGCAAGGAAAACGTTTGTCATTTTCCAGAGGGCTGAGCCAGCATTAACCAGGTGGGGAATGTGTGAGCCTCTCTCTGAACATGTGCTTGCTCAGGGTTCCCTTGTCTCAGCTGAGATCTTTCCCTTGGCTGCCAGGCCCCTGTCCCCAGCTCAGTCCAGGGCTGTTCCCCTGTGCTCTGTTCTCTGCAGCACAAGGTGGGCAAAGGGAGAGGGGAGCTGTCTTTCATTCCTGGGCTGCCATGGAAAGGCAAATGGGGTTTGTTCTGTTGGGTTTTGCTGCTGACCCACGCCTTCCTTCCCCCAACCTCATGCAGTGACCACAAGCCCATTCTCTCTAACTTCAAGCACAACCCACCTTTACCACAACCAGGAAATTCCTCTTCTCCCTCCCTCCTCTCCCTCAGCCCTTCACCACCATGAGAACACTCATCCCTCACTGGGGCTTGTCATCTGTGGGCTGTCTTAACCAGTGCTGGAGCAAACTGCCCCCTGTGCTGCCTCAGGCTGGGCTGTGCACAGCAGAAAATTGAGCAGGAGGTTTCTGGGGCGATCAGTGTGCACTGAGACCTCAAACGCTTCTCTGAAATCAGGCCCTGCTGTTGCTCCAGAGCATCCTTCTGACAGGGAGGCAGCAGCCTCTCATCTGCCCAGCCCTGCCATCCCTTTTCCCCTGAGCACCAGGAAAAGTCCAGTGCCTGACACTGAAACAGCAGTAGCTGCCAAGAGCCTCTCAGCTGCCTCTGAGTTACAGAATCCCTCCCTGCAGGCTCTCAGGAGGAGCTGTCAGCAAAACCAGCCCTATTTAACCAAAGCAGAGACAGCCTTGCTTTACATGGCCTCCCTCTGCCTTTCCCTGCTCCCCTGGAATTGGGCATTTTTTGGGAAAAGCCTCTCAGGGCAGCACCAGCTCCTGTGCTTCTCCCTGGATGTGAAGCTCAGCTCAGCAGCACCCAGGGGTTCACACAGCTCTGGGTGCTGCTCCAGCTATTCCCTCTCCCTTCCACGGATCTCCTGCAGGATGCACAGCCCAGCACCCAGGGGTGCTCCCCATCCCCAGGACGGTGCCCTCAGCATGGGATGAGCAGCGAAATCGCAGCTGGAAAATCTGGCAGAGGACGTGGAGCAGAGCCCTGTCCCCGGGCTAAGCACCAAGAATGCCTCTTTCCCATCCAACACGCCAAGGCTCTGAGCCCTGCCAAACCCCAGTGTTTGTTCCTGCCTTTGGCAAGCAAGGGATGGCAACAAAAGCATGTGCGAGGCAGAAGGAGTTCAGTGAAGGAGGGAAGTGGCTTTCTCTTGGGTCTCTGTGACCTTTTCTGGTTTGGAAAGAACAGAGATGTGCAGAGATGCTCACAATGCACAGCAAGGCTGTTTCCACTGGCCCAGCAGCAGAACAAACCTCGTGGCCTCCTTCAGTCACAAGAAACTGGAGCCCAGAGCCACAGCCCAGCCTTTGGCTGCCGGGGTGGAAGCAGGAATCCAGCTCCTGGGAGGTGGTGCCTTTGCCTGTTTGCAAGGAAAATTTATGTGCAGCCATGGAACCTCACTGTGTGCCTTGTCTTCCAGCCCTGCTTCTCTGGGATACAGCTCCTGCTGTGGGATGGGAACAATTTTTCTTCAGCTTGCAGCAGCTGAGCCAAGTTGTTTTGGAGTCCGTGGCCTGGGAGTTGTGTCAGCAGTGCCCTTGGCCATGAGGATCCCATTGACTCTCACCTCTCTCCTTGGAGGAGCAAGCACAGAGAAGGAGCTGTTGGGGCAGGGCCAAGAGAAGAGCTGAGACTGAATGACTCCAGTGATTTTTCCGTGTGTTTCCAGTCCTCACGGCTCAACCTCAGAGAGAAAAAGTGGTGCTGGCAGGAGGGAAGAAGAGGAGCGGGGTTCTGTGCAGGTAAATCAGGAATGCACCTCCATCCTTCAACAGCTGAGAGTCAGGAGCAGGTTTATAGCAAAGATAGAAAAGCTGATTTGGCCAGAGGGATAATATTTCTGTTGGGAACCAGGGAACTATTGATTACTCAAGTAACCTCAACTATTTAACAAACAGCTACCTCAGCAGAAAGAAATTTCAGCCTGGCTTTAGGGAGAGGATGGAGGGTCTCCAGGGTGGCAGGAATGTGAATTCCCACTCTCCTTGACTCTCCTTGCTGCACTGCTGCCCTGCCTGCTCCCAGTGGCACTAGATAAGGAGTGAAAACAAACACCAGGTAGGTGCCTGTGAGTGCCCCAACAAAGGAAGGGGAAAATCACTGCAGTGGAGTGGAGGCCAAGATAGCCTGTGAAATAGGCAGGATTAAAATGTCTCACAGGACCTGGCTCAGCTCCCAGGGCCTTCTCTGGACGCTGGCACAAAGGCAGCTCCTCCTGATGCTCCAGGTCTCTGCAGAGGCTCACAGATCCATAGCACTTTTCCCAGGAGGGAGCACGAGTTCCCAGTTAATGTGTTTCTGTATTTTTGTGTGCCTGGCAGTGACAGCCTGTGGTGGGGGCTGAGCACACAGGTGACAGAGCATGGCTGTGGGGACAGGGTCACACCAAGGCACTGGGAGCATGGCAGAGCCTCAGCTGCTGCAGCTGATGTGCAGATGCCAGGCTTTGTAATATTCACATGATCGTCCCTTTTGCAGTGTAGGCAAGAATGGGGGAAAGCAGGGAGAGCCAGCTGAGCCATGGAGAAGGTCAAGGACTAGGAGGGGGTGACTTGGCCTTTCTGTTTGTGAGAGGTCCTGGTGCCATTCCTGCACTGAATTTTGAATAACCTTGAAAAAAAATCAAGTTGGAACATGACTTTGAAGCAGTCCTGCTGCTGGTCATGCAGAACCACAACCTGGGGAATGAAACTGCAGAAGAACAGCAGTGTTAACTCCTCCCTGCACCCTTCCCAAGCCAGCCCAGGGAGCCCAGCTCAGGCTGTGCCCAGTGAGGTCCCCCTTGGGGCACAGGGGCCCATCCCCAGCTGGCTCCCTCCCAGCACAGCTGCCCTGGGCAGAGCTGAGGGCTGGCACAGAGCAGCTGATGGGCCCTCCCCACTCCGCCTGCCCATGCCAGAGGCTTGGGATGCAGCTGGCCCTGCAGCCACCTGGGTGACAGCACTGCCTGTCACCCTCCCAGCGTGGGGCTGCCACCCCTTGCCCCCAGAGAAGCCCCACAGAGCAGCACAGGCTGTTGCTGTTGGCACTTTCCATCCCATAAGCAGCAGTGTGGCCACATGGGCCACTCCCAGGTGGTCCCAGTAGACCCAGCATGTGTGCCTTGGTGGGGAGGGATTGTGCCTCACACAGTAATTGCTTCCCTAATTAAAGCATATTTATCCTTCTTGTTGCAATTACACCTCAAGCATTCCTCTGTGGTCCCACTGGGTCACAGCCCCCAGCCCTTTAAATGCCTTGGGAAATGTGTTGGTTCAACAAAATGGTCGTGACAGGAGCATTGGCCTCTCCCCGTTCTTGAGTTTCAAGCAAGGTCTCTACTTTTGCCTCTTCCATCTCCACTGGTTTCTGACACCCACAGGGGTCACCGGCTCTGAGCTTTTGACCCCAGCTGTGTTTCCCTCAGTCAGGCACACACTGAGAATCCTGACAGGCCAGAATCAGGTCAGCACACATGAGTGAGGTGCTCACAAACTCATTTTCTAGTTTGCTAAGGCTGTGTAACCCGAGTGTGGGTGTAGAGTCCCTACACCCCACTGCTATGGGATCCCACAAGCAGCAGGGAACCAGCCCAACTCTTGGATTAAGAAAAACATGAAATTCCCCCCAGGAGCACGGGTCAGCACAGCACACAGGTACTGCTGGGCAGAGGTGACTGTCACCCTCGCTCCCTCTACTAACAAAACAGATCCCATTATGCAACCCTTGTGCTAAAAGGCAACACGACACCCAGAGAGGCTTCAAGGACTTGGTTGTTTTGCCTTCCAGGTCTGCAATCCCCAGGATCCACATGCAGAGAGCTGCTGGCAGTGCCCATGCACCTGGCTGCCTTCCCCAGAACTATTGCACAGGCAGGGAAGTGCTGAGGCTGCTGGGGATGTGCAGTTTAGGATTCCCACCACAAACGCGCTGCTGGGCTCGGTCCCAGTGCACCAGCTCTGCTCTAAGATAAATGCAGCTCAGGGGATGGAGTCTCAAACTTCTGATTAATTTCATCAATGAGAAATTGATGAAATTAATCCCCAGGGAGAACTCTGCTCCCCTTCTCCAGCCAGGGGGACCAGGGCTGCTCTCCAGCCCCTCTATCCTGTTCTGGAAGTGCAGGTACTCCTGGCTCTTCCCAGTACAGCCCCAGTGCCACACACGCTGCTGTCCTGGGGGGAAGCATCTGCACCAGCTCCTGCACCAGCCAGCTGGGCTCTGACCTGCCCTCACTGTCCCACAGCCAAGCCCTGCTGTGCCAGGCTGTTCAGGCATTGTGTAATATTCCCGCTGCCCAGGAGCCATCCCCCCGAGAGATGCCGAGGCAGGCGCTGATCCCACAGCAGCTCGCAGAGCCCCCCCGCCCCGCTGCCATCCCTTACCTGTCCCCGGAGCCCAGTCCGGTGCCGGCTCTCCCCTCCGCAGTCTCCCCGCTCTCCCTTTCCCACTCCCGTTCCCTCTGCGCCACCTCCCCGCGTGATGTCAGCGCAGCCCGGCCCCCGCAGCCTCCCCAGCGCTCCCTCCACGCCACGCAGCCGCCCATCGCATCCCGCTGCTGCTGCTGCTGCTTCCCTGCCCAGCGTTGCCACAGCGACAGCAGGGGAATCCCATCCTCTGCTCCTCCACCTCCCAGGGCCTCGCTTGGTATCACCCACTGCAGCGGGAAGGACAGGGCGACAGCAGGGGACAGCAGCCACTGATGGCTTTGTGGTTCCACAAACCTGGAAGGGAAGGGAGAGAGAGCAGAGGGAGCCAGGGGAAGCAGGCTCAGAGCAAACACGCTCTCATCTTACCTGCAGCAGTTCCACCCCTGTCCCCTGAGCTCTGCCCACCTTCCCACTCCCTCCATCAGTTCTTTGTTCTCAGCCCCACGTGTTCCTCTGCTCCTTCAGGGCTGTGCACATCAGCACCGTGATGGCACCAAGTCCCCACAGACATCTCTGCAGCAGCTTCTCCTCACCCCCACATCAAGGTCAGAGATCAGGTTATTGATCAGAAACTCAAGCCCAGCTCCAAACCAGACCATCAGGAGTCGGTGGGTTCATTACCACCAACCACAGACCCACAGTGAAAGGTTTTCCTGCAATGCCTGTCTCCAATGGTTTCATTGGGAAGGGAGAAGGGCAGATACATTTTTAGGACTGCAGCACATTTTTAATGGAAAGAGATGGCCCAGGGCTTTCATCCCTCCCCCCATTCAAGATGCTGTTTCTTTTCAGCAGAAATGTTGCTGCATTAGAGAACAGGTCACTTCCTCTATCAGTGAGAATTCAGTGTCCTATTTGATGCTGGTCCTTGTGCTATAAATAGGAATTTTCCCCTTTTATAGTTGCTGAATAATTGTGTGTATGAAATATGAACACAGTTTTCAAAAGAGTGCCTGATAAGCAGCTTGCTGGAACGAAATGGTTGAGCAGAAGGAATTTACAGCACCTGCAGAGCATCGTGTGCTGTGGAAAACATTCAAGGTCAGCCTGAGAGAGACAGGTCACAGCACAGATCCAGCTCCAGAGGAGCCAGGCTTGAGCACACAGACTCCCCACTGCAGCCTCCCCACAGCTCCCCAACAATCCATTTCATGCTCCACACTCAGGTAGGGATCAAACGGAGGCAGCCCAGCTCAGAGGAGCCAGGATTCCTCCATCCCGCAGACCAGAAAGCCAGGAGGAGCAGGCAGAACAGGTTTTTAAAACAGCAGGCAAGAAGCAGAGGACACAATCCCAGACAAGGAGGAAGAGCACAGTTTAACAGCCACCATCAAAAGGAACAAGGGAAGAACACCACAAAGGCCAGAGAGGCACAAGAATGGTAATGGGAGGTACAGAGAGGTAATGAAAACACCTGAGCACAGAGACAGAATGGAGGAGCCCAATTATGCTGGAAAACCAATAATTTCTGCAGGAAATGGGTACATGCAGCCCAACCCGTTCTGAACACATGCAGGGCTGCAAGAATTATGGATAAACAGCAAACCTCCATCAGTCCATCAGGAACAGCCTCCTCTGGGATACCACAGAGGGTCAGAGTCCCTGTGGAGGCAGGAGAAAGGGAGGCCAGGAAATGCTCTCATTCCCTGCATTAGGACAGAATTTTCCCTGTGAATTTAGAGAGAGGGAGGGATGCAGCAAAGTATGAAAGGCAGAACAGAAGACACAATAATGTGGCTTCCAGTTGCTGCAGGAGGAGAGAAGGAAATAACATCAGTTCCTCCACACACTGGAGATTCAAAGGGAGGAGGAAAAAAAGGGATTACATCAGTTCAAATGCTGCAAGGAGCTCTGGACAGAGAGGATACACAGGGGCTCGGTGCTTTCAGCCTCACACAGGAAGAAACAGGAGAGAGAACCAGCAAAAAAACCACCATTGCTATGGTGATCTAAAGCATTGGACACACTCAGCAAGGAGAAGAGATAAAAGGAATTACAAGCCACATTTCCAGCTGCACAGAACATCCTTGAGATAGGATCAGGCCCCAGGATCCACCCAGCTCAATTGTTAGTTGATGCTGTCATCTGCCTCCTCATCCTCCACGCTGTCTGCAGGTCAAAGAGGACACAGCACAGATACAAATGTAAAGGGGTTATTTTATTATTGATTCAGAGGTTAGACAAGGCACCATTTGATCTAAAAAGAAATGCAAAAAAACTCCCCCAATTAAGTGTTATTTTTGCAGGCAATTAAGAAAAGTCTCTTTTGCATTTCTTCAGCATTGTGTGAATTCCAGCTTGGTCATGATCACAGAAAAGCCACCCCATTCCCAAGTAAGGCAGGTTTGGACTAGAGCCACAGCCCCTCTGTTCAGCAGCAGAGAATCCTTGAGAAGTCTTTATGCCAGGGTTTAGGAATGCAGCAGAACAAGAAAAACAGAACTTCCAGGAAAAGACCAGGCATCTCTTTTTCCTTTCCATTTCACACATGATGATGAATCATTTGTTCCTTTTGGTCCTTGCTGATAGGAAGCAACTTTAGAAAAAAATCACAGCAAACCTTTCAGTGGCCTCAGAGTACCAAGAGCCCACGAGACAAGCCCTGAAAGTCCTGGAGAAGCCTGGAGTAACATCTAGCCCTGCCCTCCAACAGGTCAAGGACCTGCAGCTGATGACTGAGAGATGTTTCCCTCTCCACAATTGTTTTGCCTCCACAAACATGATTTCTAAGGAGAAGGTCGCCTCCTCTTCACAATGATTCTGCCAAATAAGAAATCCAACCAAAACCCAACCAAATCAGCCCCCCAACCCCTTGTTTGCCACCTCCTTCCCCCCCTCCCATCAATCATACCCCCCTCCCAGCTGCCCTCCCTGCACCCAGGGAAGGGCTGCAATGGGTGATGTAGCAGAGTGTGCAGCGTTTGGTGGTGTCTCATCTGCTTGATGGAGTCACTCAGCTGGAATAAATGGGAACAGAGAGAAAAAAAAAATATTTAGGGAAAAACAAACAAACAAAATTAAGCATGGTTTATGGTAAAAAAAAAACAAAAACCCAAACAAAGGCTGGTGAGCTGGATGTGAAGAGAGCACAAGGGAGGAAAGGAATGAAGAGTGGGGGAACATCTTGCTCTTGCTGTAGAGTAAAACCTTGACCAAATCCAGGAATGCCAACTGGCTGGGAACCCTTCCCAGAGTGTAGGGAGCTGCAGCTCTCCCTTTGGCTCTCAAATAAGAGCTGCTTCCACACGACTTCTTCAGTCACCAAGATGCCAGGGCAGCTGTAACCCACACACTTTCCCACTCTCTCGGGCACACCAGTCCTATCCTAAATGCTGTCCCAGCAAACCAACTCCAGGTTACCCTTCCACAGGAAACCCAGAGACAGAGCAAGGGCTGTCTGGGAGTCCCAGGGGACAACAGGCTGCTGGCAAAACCAGCCCTGTTTACTGTCAGAGCCTTTCTCCTCAGTCACGTGCTTGCTAGAGCAACAAGTCCACTGCTTTTGGTTTCCAGTTTGCTGGAAGGGAAGAGGTTCTGTCCCTGGAAAGGATGTGTGAGGACAGAGAGGGGATTGTCAGGCAAAAGAGAAGTTATAAAGGAAAAGAGCAAGGGATTCCTGAGGATTAAACATCTGCTCTGGCCACAGAGCTCACAGCAGCTCAGTGCACAGGATGGAGTGGGCCATCCCCAGGGAGAGAGAGAGAGGAGGACACTCAGTAACAATCAGTAAACACACATGGAATGCCAAAGGACAAAGTTTCATCTGAGCCAATCCATGTTTACAGCACAGTCCTCTAGGAAGGGTTGGAATCCCTCATGGCCAAAGGTCAGTGCCAGCCCTGCAGTGTCACCACACAGCAGCACAATGCCCTGGAAAGGCTCTGAGCACACACAGTGTCCTCAAACACAGTCTGCTGGAGCTGCTGGGTTTGCTCAAGAAACAGGAACATTTCCATGAGCTCAGTGAAGGTCGTTAGCTCAAGGGCACATGGAGCCAGTGCTTAATAACGCTGTCTCTCGAGCCTTGAGAAGTCATTTGTTTTGCAATAAGGCTTTATTATATTTAGACTTTGGGATCAGGAGAAGCTCAATGCATCTTCCTCTGCTTGGTCAAAACCAAGGCAAGAGTGAAGAGTTAAAACCCAAGTCCTTTTCTTATCCTCAGGACATCCCAACCTGCCACACAGTAACCGTCAGACTCTGACCACAGATTTCACATTAAAAAGAAGCATCTCACTAATCTGCTATAAATCCCACAAATAAATAAAGGTTGAAACCCCCCATCAAGTGCCATCAGAATAGGAACCTGCTACCCCACAGGGAAAAAAACACATACAAGGAGAACACATCATCATCCAGCCCCAGGAGCAGCCAGGTTGTCCCTCAGGCTGCTCTCACACAAACAGAGCAACCCCAGGTTTCAATCCTGCAGCTTCACATCTCCTAGGAAATACTTCTCCCACATCCCCAACCTTCTCCAAGGCCCCTGTGGGGTAGCTGGGAGGAGCTGGAAGGACAGTTCCTTTCGGAGAGGAGCATTTCTAGGATGAAACAAAGGCTTTTTCACCCAAAGGAGTGCAGAGCCCATTTCAGGCAGCTGGAGCCTGGGCTCGCTGCGGCCTCTAGAGGCCAAAAATCCCAACATCTACACACAGACTGACATTCACATATAGCCACATCGAGACCGTTAACAGCTCGTTTAATTAAATTAGAGAATTAGCACAGCCCTGCCTTGGGCTGCATCACCTCATCCCTTCCCCTTCTACTCTGCTCAGCTCTTCACCCTCCTTGGCCCCAGAGAGACAGAACAGAGAAAGAGAGAGGAAAAAAAATAAAAGGAGAACCCCATCCTGGGATGGAGCTTTAAATGAACATAACCAGGTCTTTACATGTTGCTTTGGTGAAGGCTGCCAGGATGCTGGCAAACACCACGTCGGGGGACTGGGAGGCATCCACGGCCGTATGGATCCCTCTCTTGCTGTAGTAGGACACCAGGGGGGAGGTCTGGGTGTGGTAGGACTTCAGCCGCGTTTTCAGGGCCGTTTCGTTATCGTCCGAGCGCCGGATCAGGGGCTCTCCAGTGACCTGGGAGAAGCAAGGGGACATTCTCCAGCCAGCTGCAGCCTGGCATGCTCCCCCCTTCTCTCCCTGCTCCCCTCCTCCTCCAGGGTGGTGCTGCAGAGGAGATGGAGTGAACCCAGAGCAGCCAGAACAAGTCCCAGAGCAGTCACTGAAGAGAGAAGGGCTCAGCACTGTGGTTGTTTTCCCCACACACCACTCTGCTTGCTAAAAGGCAAGGCACCAGCTACAGCTGCTCCCCAGGATGGAAACCAGTCACAATTTGAGCTCTGCAGACTGGCCATGCCCTTCATCCAATCCATCCATCCATCCCTCCAGGCCTCGCTCCCCGCAGCGCCGTCGGCTCAGGCTGCCCAAGCTGCTCCCCACGCTCCCCAGAAAGCCAGGACAGGAAGGTACAAGAGAAGGAAAGAAATGAGTTTTTCCAAGGAGAGACTGCAAAGCATCAGCTAAACCCAAAGCAAGGTAAGCTGCAGCCTTGGGAGCTCACATACATCGTCCTTCATGTGCTCTTTCGGGGGTCTGAACTCCTCGTGATACGAGCGGCCGCTCGCTGGGTGAATCAGCCTGAGACAGAAAAGAAGTGTCAGCAAAGCAGCTGGTCAGGACAAGATCTCCTGAACCTGCCACTCATCAGCACAGAAACATCTGCCACAGCACCACCATTAGCCTTTCAGTTGTAAGAAAATTCTCTCCAGTTATTTCTGTACCAAGGGCCTCTTCAGTTTGGAAAAGCAGCTGTGCTGGGAGATGGAGAAGGGGAGGTTTACATCCTGCTCTGCTGGGAAAGGGGTCTGGAAAACAGGGCAAGAGAACACACTCCTGACCCTGGAGGAAGTTTACTGGTACCCAAATGTATTCAGTGTCCTGTGTAAGGGAGCAATTACAGCTTTGGAGAAGGAGGAACTTAGAGCAAGCTGAGATTTCCTATAGAAATCCCTGATTTATGGGGCAAGGAAGGGGCTCTGCTCAAGGCTGGCCCAGGCATAGGGCAGAAATAGAGACCAGCAGCACAGCTAGCCCTAAGCACCATGAGGACAACCTGGGATCTGAAATGAGGATGCTCTTCCACAGACTAGGAAATCCCAACCCAAGCCCCGAGCACCGGGAGAGGAGGATTTACCGTCCTGTGATCCTCCGGATCAGCAGCGAGTCGGGGATGCTGAACTCAATGACGGAGTCGAGCTTCTCTTTCCTCTTCTCCAGGAGCTCATCCAGCTGCAACAGCAAACACCCACCTCAGAGGGGCTGAGGGAGCAGGGACCCCCGGGTCTGGGGGAAGGGGGAGCTGGAGCAGCCCCCAAGCAGGGGCTCCCATACCATCTCTGCCTGTTTCACTGTGCGCGGGAAGCCGTCCAGGAGGAAGCCGTTCTTGCAGGGAGGGGAGTCCAGGTTGTTCTCAATCAGCTCCACCACCATCTCATCGCTCACCTGCAGAGATGAGACAGGTATGTTGTCAGGAGAGACACCCTGAATTTACACACAGCTGTGCCCATGTGGACAGGGTGGGATTTTTGGCGTTGTCCTGTGCAGGGCCAAGGGCTGGGCTCAAAAATTCTGGTGTGTCCCTTTCAATTCTTGTGTGTCAGGATATTCTGTGATTCCATAATTCATGTCAATGCTCAGGCTGCCTGTTCAGACCTGCCCACATCAGGGCAGCACTCCCTGCAACACCAGGACATGGGTAATGCCACATTTCACTCCAGGGACACTCCAGCCTACGCAGGGACTTGGACCAGCACTGTAACCACACTGTTACAAAGGTTACTGTATTACAAGGAACGCTGTCAGCTCCGACTCCTTAGATTATTTTTTTTTAACCAATTCACAATACAAAGTATCAACATAACCTTGATTTCCTGTTACTTTGCACCTTCACCTACACATCCACCTCGGGAGGCAGGCCCGGGCAGGAAGGGCAGAGTTGCTCATTGACTCCCATAAACCTCATCCCAAGGTAAAAGCCCAAGAGTTGCTGACAAGCTCTGGCTTCACTGCATAGTTTTTTCCCCATCTAACAATCTCAGCATACCACTGGGATTAGTGCCTTTTCCACACCGCAGCACTCACAGATGCTGCAGCCCCAACAATAGCAGTTTATTTGGGAGCAGCTCTGTTTTCTCCAGCACACACAGCTGGGACCCAGCAGGATTGGGGACCTGGCTGTCACAACACACAAACAACAACCATACAGGCAGGGGAAGTAAGCAACAAGTCACTCCTGTGCCTTCCTGATTACACCCTATGGAGAAAATAAGATCCTGAGCATAAAGCCCATCCTGAAATGCTGGGGTGCTCCCAGCTGAGTTATCAGAGCTGCTGGATGTGCCCGTGGAGCAGCCTGGAGCTGCCTGCCACACACAAACACACGTGGCAGATACCACCAGCCTGGCCAGATAACGGCCCTATCTTTCATAACCAGCTGGGTATTGCAGGCTTGGTGTTGCAATGAGCTCTGAGCAGAAGTCAGATAAGGCTGCTCTCCCCATCTGGGGCCTGCAGATTCTCCCTGGGGTGTTAGGAGCCTGTGGCAGCCACAGGGATGCTCGAGATCTGCCCCACACTAGGGCAAGTCACTGCAATTTGTGGCTCCTTGAGTTCCCCTGAGATATTTCAGTCGTTAGGATGAGATAATGAGACCCTCAGAAAATGAATGTCAGAGATTCTAACTCGTGTCCCTTGAGAATCCAAAGTGTCTCACACAGCATAAAGCCCATCCTACCACAGCAACACCTTTAGGTCCATTTTCACCTTATAGTTACAGGTGAATTGAGCTTATGCAAGAGCTGGGATGCAGATGAACCCTGTGAAGTGATACCTGGAGCTCAGGTATCAAGTGAAGAGACACAGGAGCCTCAAAGCCTGGCTGTAACATCCTGCAGCTCCAAGGATACACTGTGACCTCAGTGTTCAGGAGCCAGAAAATTACCAGCCAGATTGCACCCCCTAAAAAATAAAAACAACCCAGGGCCACAAGCTGCTGGTAAGCAAACAGTAATTTTGAATAGGAAGGATGTTTGTATAGGATGCTTCTCCTGCAGGGTGATGGAAGGAAAGCCCCCACCCCATCCTTACCCTCACCCTGCAATCTGCCTTCACCCTGCAATCTGCATTCCTACACTAATTAAAGAATCCTAATTAGGAGCTGGATTTTGTCTGCTCTCATTCCAGATGCCGCCAGCCTGTATCCCCTCCCAGCCCATTCCCCGGGACCCACCAGCTTCCCCGAATCCATCGTCTCCTTGAGCCGCTTGCCCAGCTCGGAGCCCGAGGCCACCATGGCCCGCAGCATGTCGCCGGTAGCCAGGTGACACACGCAGTAGGTCTCGGCCAGCTTCGGGGCCTGCGGGAGAGGACAGAGGTGAGACCGAAGCTCGGAGGCTGCGGATCCCCGGCCGGCGGGGCCTCGTCCCCCTGTCCGGACAGTCGTTGACCGGCCCGCACGTGGCCAGGCCCGGCACGGAGCCCCGGAGCTCAGCGACACCCGCTCCGATCCGGGACAAAGGGATCGGGGACAAAGAGCCGCGGCGAGCGAGGCCCTGGAGGCGGGACAGAACCGAGCCCCTCCGGAAGGGAGAGCCGGGCCCACACGGACACAGCGCACCCCGCGATCCCTCAGCGGGCAGCCCAAGGCCGGACACCCGCGTCCCTCCAGGCGGGGGTCGCACGCTGAGTGCCGGCAGCGGGGAAGGTCCCGCCGGCCGGTGCCGCCCGCATCGCCCTCACCTGCGTGCCCTTGCCGGCGCCGGGCGGGCCCAGCAGCACGGCGCGGATGCCGTGGCGGATCCCCGCG
>JAWWMS010000091.1:5348731-5370413 GCA_035048045.1 Chlorospingus semifuscus
TATTCCATCCTGCTGCCTGTGAGATATTGGGGATATTCCATCCTACTGTCTGTGGGATATTTGGGATATTCCATCCTGCTGCCTGTGAGATATTGGGGATATTCCATCCTACTGTCTGTGGGATATTTGGGATATTCCATCCTACTGTCTGTGGGATATTTGGGATATTCCATCCTGCTGCTTGTGGGATATTGGGGATATTCCATCCTGCTGCCCGTGGGATATTGGGGATATTCCATCCTGCTGCCTGTGGGATATTGGGGGATATTTCATCCTGCTGCTTGTGGGATATTGGGGATATTCCATCCCTGTGGGATATTTGGGATATTCCGTCCTGGCTGGCTGTTTTTTGGGATGTCCCAGCATCCCCCCAGCTCTGGGGTGGCAGCACTGGGGACATCCAGGGGTGACACAGGGGATTTCAGTGCAGGTTTTAGTGCAGGCACCTCCAGACGCTGCTACCCGTGGGATATTGGGGATATTCCATCCTGCTGCTTCTGGGATATTAGGGATATTCCATCCTGCTGCCTGTGGGGTATTGGGGATATTCCATCCCTGGGGGATATTTGGGATATTCCATCCTGGCTGGCTGTTTTTTGGGATGTCCCAGCATCCCCCCAGCTCTGGCATGGCAGCACTGGGGACATCCAGGGGTGACACAGGGGATTTCAATGCAGGTTTTAGTGCAGGCACCTCCAGACGCTGCTGCCCGTGGGATATTGGGGATATTCCATCCTGCTGCCCCGGTGATATTTGGGATATTCCATCCTGCTGCCCTGGGGATATTTGGGATATTCCATCCCCGGGGATATTTGGGATATTCCATCCCGGCCCCGGCTGTTTTTTGGGATGCCTCTCATTCCTGCAGTTGCTGTGCTGGGAGATCTGGGATTCCTGGATGTTTCAGGAGCTGGGGGGGCTCCCCTGACTCTCCCCCCTCTCTGGAGCCAGCTGGAGGATCCTCCCTCCTCATCCTCCCTCCTGCAGGAATTCCTGGCGTTCCCGGCAGAGGGGAGAGGAGCTGGGATGCCTGGGGATGGGATCTGGTGGCGTCAGAGCCGCTTCCCATTAACCCCTTCAGGGCTGGAGGAGGGGAGTGTCCTTCTCGCCATCAGGGCAGGGTTTGGGGGAGCTCAGTGGGGTCTGGGGTGAATTCCTCCCATCTCCCTCCTGCTGTTGGCATTTTGGAGCAGCTGCCTGCCATCCTGGAGGGTCTGCTCTCTCCCCTTTGCCAGGAAGGGAAAGATGGTGATAAATAAATTGGGATCTCACTGTCCCCCTGTAATGGGCTCAACTCTCTGTGCCTGTTTGGGGCTGTTGGATAGAAAGGACCTGATGTCCCCTCCTGTCCCCTCCCACCCTTCCTTCTCACAGCCCCTTTGTCAGCAAGGATCAGGATTTATTTTTTTTTTGCCCTTTTTTTTCTTTTCTTCCTTTAGAGGAAAATTCCATTGTGCTATTTTTAGTGGTGACAACTTGGCTTCTCCCAACAACTTTTATTCTGCTGCTGACGGGCGCAGGGGAGGATGGCTGGGAATGGCCATGTGGTGCCAGGGATGCAGAGGGCACCAGGATGGCTGGGAATGGTCCTGACATGCCAGGGATGCCAGGGATGCAGATGCCAGGGAGGGTTGGGAATGGCCCTGAGATGCCAGGGATGCAGATGCCAGGGATGCAGAGGGCACCAGGAACCTCCAGCTCCTAAATCCAGGCTCTTCCTGAGGGCTGGATGAGCTCCTGGATCAGCTCCTTGCTGGGAGCTGAGGATGTCCCCTCCATCCCCAGGGTGTTGGGGTAACCAGAGTGTGCAGGAGGCCCCTCACCAGTGCCCCCCTTTCCAACTGGGAGCTCCCAGGGGCATTTTTGGCTCCCTGGTCCCAGCTGTCAGGGGCACAAGCAGCAACTGGCCTGCTGGGTTTGCTCTGCTCCCCGTGCAAAGTGATACCCCCGGCATGTGTCTGTCCCTGGAGAAGTGGCTGTCTGTCCTGGAGCTGTGGAGGAGGTGGACACAGGGCTGCTTCCATGAGTGTTTTGTTTTTATTAATATTTTTATGGATAATTTGCTGTGGGTTGCTCGGGGGATGCATCTCAACCCAGTGAAGGAGCCAGGGTTTCATGTGCTTGAGGATGAGGGGAATCTCCTTTCTACCCTGAGTTTCAGGGAGCTTCCCCCTGGTTTTTGGGTGAAGATTTGGCTCCTGCAGCACATCCTTGCTCTGGTTCTCTCCCCTTCCTCTGGCAAAGCTGAAATGCTGTGTGGCAGCCCAGGCAGGATGATCCTGCACCGTGTGGTGGGTCTTGCTCAATCTGCTGGGATCTTTCCAGAGAGGGAATGGGGAGAGCAGGATCTACCTCCATGACAGCACGTTTCAACACTACTGCTGATGATTATATTACTGTAATTATCATCGTCATTATTATCTCTATTATTTGATTTAACAGAAGTCCTGGTCTGTGCCTGGTGGACACCAGTCCTGAAGGGCAGCAATGAGCAGGTCAGGCACTTGGATCCATCCCCCTTGGATGGCTCCGGGCTGGTTCCTGCTGCCAAAAATTCCTTTAAAACCAGTAAATCTCCTTTTGAGCTTGGTAAGCCCCTTGCAGCCAGGGGAGGTGAACATGTGGCAGTGTCGGGGCGCAGAGACGGGAGGGATCTGCTCCCCATCTGCTCCTGCCTCTCACCTGGCCCATTTTCCAACACTTTATGCCACTTTTCTGATGGCTGGGTGGCTTTTCCCACCAGGATGGGAACCCATCTCCCCCTGCCTTAAATCCCATTGGTTTTTGTTTTTTTCCTTCCCCTCCCAATTCCCTCGAGCACTCTCCCTGCTGCAAATATCCCCAGGACACACAATCTCTGCAGGGGCTGGGAAGGGGATGCCGGGGGGCCCTGCTGGTGCAGGGCAGTTGTTTGGCTCATTTGCACAAAAGGGGGGTGGCCTCAGCCCTGGGAGGCTTTCATCAAATAAGGAAACATTGCCAGTGGTCAAAGGGCAGAGGAGTCCAGCAGGAATGCTGGGCTGGGGACAGTGCCTGGAGCCGCTGGGTGCCCCGATGCCGCCCAGCTGAGCAGCAGAAGATGAACTTGGAGAAGTACAAGAAGTTCCTGGATGGACTGGGCACCCTCAGAGGTATTTGTGACCCAGGGGCAGGGGGAGGCTGAGCAGATGGGTGCCACCATCTGCCATCGATCCCTGACTGAGGCAGGGCCAGGGGGAGCTGCTCCCAGGGCTCCTGCACTTCCCTCTTTTGTCCCTTCTGCCTTTGGAGCTCTGGGGCAGCTCAGGGAGCCTGGGGAAGCTGCTTGGCAAATAACTGGGAAGTTTTGAGCTGAAATTGCTGCTCCAGGGGAGAGCAGGCTGCTGTTGCCACGGGCTGGGGGCTGATTCTGCTCTGCTGAGCGCGTTTTCACCGTTTGGCTGCGGGTGCATGGTGGCACCCGGGTACAGATTGCTGTTTTCCCACTTTCCTTCTTTCTAAAGCTCTTTCCCGGTGCTGTGCCCTCTCAGGCTGTCCCTGGAGAGGCAGCTGGGACACCCGATCGTGCAGGGCTGGCCGCTGGCAGGTGGCTGGAGGCACGCAGCCCTTGTCCCACGGTCACCAGCAGCGAGCCCGGGCTGTGGGAGAGCAGCTCAGCTTACCTGCAGCTCTGAGAATGCTTTCTCTCCCCTTTCTTTCTCTATTGTTTTTATCCTCCCTGCTGTCAGAGGAGCTTTTTTTTTCCTCTGGAATTCCCAGCCAGCCTCAGGAGTTCTGCTAGGGGGAGAGGAGAGGGGAGCAGCCGGCACCTGGAATGCCGTTCCTGTCACCCAACAATGCTGTCATTGACTTGCCCCTTTTCACAGCAAGGCCTCGGCTGGGCTTTACCAGCTGATCCCATTGTATAACAAAGGTGAATCAATTCCATGTTTAATTTAGCAGGGAGCCAAGGGAGTTGTCACCAGCGGGCTGGCACTGTCCCCACCCTCCCGTGCTGCCGTGAAGGGTTAATCCCACAGCTCTGTGCTGACAGCTGCCCTGAGTTATGGAGTCTGGGAGGAATATAATTCACTTTCTTGTGCTGCCCTGGTGTCCATCATGCATTTTTCCTGAGCCTCGCTGCAGCTGGCACTGGGAATCAATGTAAGAGGAGCCCTGAGTGGCCATGTGCTGCCTGGGTGTGGTGGCAGCTCTGTGCCCTCCATCTCCAGCCCCTTGGCAGCCAGAGCAGGGATGGCTGCTGGGTTTGGCTGTGGGTTTGGGTGCCATTGAGCCCCACTGTGTGTTTTGGGGCTGCTGCTGAAGCTTTCCCAGCCCCATTTCCAGCTGCAGCTCGGTGAGCTCCCGTTGTGCCGCCAGAGTGAGGTGCAGGCGGCCAAGATGACATTATTAATCGTGTTTACAAGGTGACTGCTTGCAGGAGCTGAGCTGGCAGCCTTCCCCTCTCCAGGTGCTGCCCAGAGCCCTGCTGGGAGCCTTGGCTCCTGTGCTGGCTCCACATCCCAGAGCTCGTGGCACTTTCCGTCCCTCCAGCCCGGAACAAGGACATGGGAACATGGGTGGCACGTCCCTGAGAAGCCAAATCTGTGGGTTTTGGTGTGTTTTGCTGCCTCTGGAGCCAGTGATGACGACTTTGTCTGTCACCAGCTGTGTTTACCACAGCCCTTTGTGGTTTTAGTTCAGTGGGGTGGAGGCTGGAAGTGTCCAACCTGGTCTGGTGGAAGGTGTTCCTGCCCGTGGGGCTGAAATGGCCTTTAAGGTCCCTTCCAACCAAACCAGGCTGGGATTCTCTGCTTGGAGGAGGCCAAATGCTGCTTGAACCAGCACAGTTTGAGCCCTTTCATGCTGCTGGGGGGCTTCCCAGTGCATCCAAGCACAAAAGGGGTGCCCACAGGGAATGTTTGGCTCTGTGGTGCTCACTGGCGAGGGGATGCTGTGCCGTGCATCCTGCTGTCACTGCTTGGCATTGCCATGGATCTAAGTGTGCTCCCAGCACTGAGAACAGCCAGCCCAGCCTGCCCTTGAGCTTCAGGGCTGGCCAGAGCTGCAGGAAAACAAGGTTTTATTGCTGGAGAGGTTTCTTTTCCCTTCTCCCCCCTCATCTCTATTCATCTCCCCGGGGAGGTGGAGGCAGCAGCGGATATTGGAGCTGGGAGTGTTTCATATGTAAATGCTCGTGTGTGTAAGTGCAGGCCCCTGACCCCCGGCTCCGTGCCAGCATCCATCCCTGTCAGCCCTCCAAGGGGCTTGGAGAGCATCCCAAGCTGGGATGGGGCAGGAGGGCCCTGCCAGATCCCTGTCCCCATGCCGGGGACAAAGGACCCTGCCCCGGTGGGTGTGGGGTCACCCAGACTTTCCACACAGTTTCCATCTTGAGTTTCCCAGGGCGGCGTTGGTCACGGCCCTGAGATGACCAGATCCTTTGGGCTTGGCTGAGGAAAGCCATTAGATTACAAATTTATTGCTGGGTTAATTTTACCAGCGAGCCCGGGGCCGGCTGGTTTCGCTTTCTGCGGAGTTTTGTTGTTTACTTGGTGGCCGGCTCAAACCTGGCATCTCCTGGGCCCTGGCCGTGCATTGCCAGCTAATCTGGCTCCATCTGACCTTGGAGCTGCCACGTGCTTTCCCCAAGGGAACCAAGCTCAGATTTTCCCCTGTGACCGAGGAGTGGGTCCGTGTCACCTCACTGTGCCACGTGTGCCCGCAGTGAGGAATTTTGCAGCTCCGCTGAGTTTCTGCTGTTAAAAAGGAGAGATTTGGGTGTTAGGCACTGCCCTGAGGGATGTGTGGGGTCAGAGGAGGAGGCAGGAGCAGCATCCTGCCCTGCTGTGTGCCACAGTGGTGCCACAGCTCGTCCCCTTGTCACCGTTTGCTTTCGTCCCATCGTGTGGTGGCTTCCCCGAGGAGCAGACGGGGCCGCCCAAGGTGGCCGGGTGTGATAAGAGATCCAGGGCCAACATCTTCCCTGGGTGGAGGCCCTGGTGAGTTTTGGCTCTGCCAGCCCTGTGTATGAGGAGGATGGGGCTGGTGTCTCCTGGGAAAGGGTGAGGGACACTTTTCCAGCACGGCCACCCATTGAGCTGTCCCCTGCCAGGCAGGGACACTCACAGGCTGTGCCCTCACTGAGGATCTCTGCTGATTTACAGCTTTCCCACCACTGCTGTGTGGTGCCAGGGATGGTTTTAGCCCCAGAGAGGTCCGGCTCAGCCCTGCTGAGGGAATCTGCTGGGCCTGGGCCAGGCTGGAGGGGTCCGGCGGATCTGGGGCTTGAACGGAGCGGCCAGAGCAGTGTTAGCAACTGGATTATTTCATTTGCTTTTTAACAGGGATTAAGTTTCTCTGCAGGAGAGCGGGTCTCTAGGGAACAGAAGTTTTGGGCTCCTGCCTCCCCCTTTTTTTTAATCCTACATTTCTCTGTGCTGCTGCACGCCAAGGCCAACTGGCCGGGAGCTGGCGGGAGCAGCTGGGATGAAGCATCACTTCAGGGCACAGCACAGCCATGACCTGGGGTGTGATTGAGCTGGGATGGACCAGGACGAGGCCCTGGGTGCTGTGGGGAGGCAGCTGGGTGGGTGCTGTGCTCCTCAGACCCCCCTCTCCAGAGCAGGGTGCTGGGGCTGGCTGGCACAACAAGCCGCCGCTGCTTCTCCCGCCTCCCGGCCGGCGCTAATCAGGTTTCACACTGCTTAGTTTGGGACATCTAATGAGATCAGGGCTCAAGGTTGCTGCCTGCCCTCCATCTGCAGAGGAAGAGGAGGGAATCGGCTGCTTCCTTCTCTTTGACCTCCATTTCTCAGAGCAGGCTTTGCACATCTCCGGCTCCACCACTGCCGTCCTTGTGTTCGCGGCCTGGCGAGGTTGGGGAGACCCTGAGCTGATTTTTGGGGCTCGCCTGGGGACCCACAACTTCCTAACAGCACTTTGGGCAGAAGGTGCTGTTTTGGGCTGCCTTTTGGGGCTCACCTGGGGAGCTGCAGGCAGAAAAAAGCAGGGGACCCACAACTTTTTAACAGCACCTTTATTTGTGGGGAGCAGGATGAAGCCACCGTGAGAGCTGGTGGCCATACCCAGGGCACAGCCCGGCCCTGACCCCCCTGGCCCCAACACCCCCATTGTGTGGGGCCTGTGCAAACACAGCAGCCCCCAAACAAAGCCCAGCCAGTTCCCACTAGCCCAACATTTGCCTGTTTGCCCCGCTGCCAGGCAGCCTCTGCTTGGCGTTGGAATAACGAGAGCCTCTCTGCGGAGACACCGGCTCTTTTGTTAGCTGGCAGAAAAGGAGTTTTGATGCCGGCCATCCCTCCGCCCCCCGGCTTTCCTGCTCCCTAAGCTGCTGCTGTGGGAAGTGCAAAGCTTGGACTTGAGCTGCTGGGGATGATCCCAGTGCTTCCACTCTGATGTGACTCCCCCGAGCAGCTCCTCACCCTGAGCAGCCACAGCACAGCGGGGTCTGCCTCCTCCAAGAGAGGGGCTGAGGTCTGAGACTTCATTTGGGGGATTTTTCCAGCATTTGGGGGATTTTTCCAGCATTCAGGGCATTCCTGCTGTGGGAAGTGCAAAGCTTGGACTTGAGGGATGATCCCAGTACTGTGGCTCCCATCCAGCTCCCCACTGCTCCCCCGAGCAGCTCTGCACCCTGAGCAGCCACAGTACAGCAGGGTCTGCCTCCTCCAAGAGGGGCTGGGGTCTGAGACCTAATTTGGGGGATTTTTCCAGCATTTGGGGGATTTTCCCAGCGTTTGTGGGATTTTCCAGCATTCAGAGCGTTCCTGCTGCTCGGCTCCTGCGCAGGCAGCGGGTGCAGGATTTGGGATTTGGGTTTTGGGTTGCTCTCCTGTGCTTCTCCCCTCTGCTGGCGTTTCCATCTCTGATGAAGAGGTTTTTTTCGTGATTTGTTTTTTCGTGGCTTTCTCCCCTCACTGCCGGGGTGTGCTGGGAATTCCTGAGCTGCTGTTTACCCAGCCGTGGAGAGGAGACGGCGGCGGCTCTGTGGAGGTGTCCCCGTGGCCGGAGGGGCAGGGAGGGACCCGGAGATGGCATCGCCTTCCTCCTCCTCCCCCGGCCTGGGAAAGGAGCCACCTCTCGTGTCAGCACAGGCCCCTGGGAAGGCGTGCAGACCTGTGTGTCCTCTTGCACGTGGGTGTGCGAGCAAGCCTTCCTCTGCCCAGGGCTGGTGCTGCTCCCTCCTGAAAACACCACGCTGTTTTCTGCTGGAACAACTTTTGCTGTTCTCTCCTTGTGCATCCCCATCCTCTTCACTCCCAGCATTTCCACGTGCACCCAGGATGGCTCCATGTGCAGCTTTGATCTCTGTCCCCAAAGCCTGTCCCTGTTCCCTCCTGCCCTCCCCATGCAGGACGATGCCACCGAGTCCGTGCCAGCTCCAGTGCTTTCCGTGAATTTCATGGCATCACTCAGCGAGCAGGAGCTGCCAGCGTCCTCGGAGGGGTGACAAGGCAGGGGAGGCTTCCCAGAAGTGGGAAGCGATGAAATAATGCCTGAGCTGCTGCGTCAGCAGGATCCCAGCAGCCTTGGGATGGGAGGTTTGTCATGCTGGGAAAGCAGCGGTGAGATCACCCCCCTCCAGCATGACGCTCATCCCGGGCTGCAGGGAGGGTTCCAAAGGGCAGGCAGTGCTGGGAAGAGTTGGATTGAGATGTGTCCAGGCTGGATTTGTGTGCGCGTGGCTCTTGGGCAAGGGATCTGTGTTAGGGACACAGGGAGAGCTGGGAATGAGATCTGTCCAGGCTGGATTTGTGTGCATGTGGCTCATGGGCAAGGGTCTGTGTTAGGGACACAGGGAGAGTTCCAAAGGCCAGGAGTGCTGGGGAGAGTTGGGAATGAGATGTGTCCAGGCTGGATTTGTGTGCTCGTGGCTCATGGGCGAGGTTCTGCTGGGCACAGGGAGCTGGGATCACTCTGGGGGATGCATGGAGGTTTGGACACCCTGCTGGAAGTGCTGCTGGCTCTGGATGCCCCAGGAAAGGTGCTGAATCTGGGGCATCAAAATGTGAGCCCCACCGAGGAAAGGAAGGTGATGCCTTGGAAATGCCAACTGCTCTTCCTGCAGGAAATGTGGGAGTCTCTTCCTGATCCTGCTGTGTGGGGAATGGTCTCCTCCTGAGTTATTTTTGGGGTTCTCCTGTTGGCTCTGTCCATCTCAGTGGAGCTGGTCCCTTTGGATGGCCCCCGTTGGGATGTCACATTCCTGTAGACCCCATAACTCCTGTGTGTGCTGGGGATTTGCCCTCCAGCCTGGCAGCAGGAGTTCATGCTGCTGGGGAATGATTAAGTCATGAGCAGGTGGCCTCCAGCTCAGCTGTTTGCCTTTGCAGGATGAAAGCCACAGGAATGATGTTTGCTTCCAGCCCTGCCTCGAACCTTCTTATCCCTGCCCTCCATTTCTGTATCCCACAGCAATGGGGTCTTAGGGTGCTTTCCCACATCCCCCCAATGCAGCACTGCCAGCCCTGCTGTGGGAAGGGAAGTCTTGTCTTTTTAGAAAGATATTATTCTAATTTTGGTGCCCAGACGTCTGCTGCAAAAGGGAACATCTCCGTTCTTATCAGCGGAGCTTCCTTTCGCTCAGTTCTGATTTTACCACTGATGGTGCCTGGGGGGGTTTCAGGGTTTCCTCCCTTCCCTTTCTCTCTCCCCTTGTTTTGCTGACCTTTGGAAGCTCCTCTGTGAGACATTTGCAGGCAAATATTGATTTGTGCTGCTCTCACGGTGCATACTGGGGGGAGTGGTGCAGCACAGCCCCCAGCCCTGGGCGGGATGGAGCTGCTCTGCTTAATCCAGATGAACCCCAGCTTGAGCTCCACTATTCCTGTGTAAAAGGGGAACAGTGGAGGGATCCTCAGAGCCAAAATCCCTGTTTGCACAAACCCCTGTGTTTGGGACGTTGGTTTTGCAGGGCCACAAGAGCTTTGCTCTCTGTCTTTCCATAGTTTTTGCCGCACTGGAATTGGGTGGTGATGCCCAGTGCTGGAATTGGGTGTTGATGCCCAGGGGCCAGCACGGGACCCCGTGGGCTTTTCCCTGTCCCTCCCATCAGGAATGTGGCCGCGGGGGGATGATGAAAGCCAGAAGGAAATGTTGAAGGTGGGGAATGTGCCCGCTGTGCCAGGAGCCGGCTGGCGAGGGCTCCCCGGCCGTGCCCGCACACGCTCCGGGTGATTCACCAGGAGGGCAGGGGTGGGGAGCAGGAGCCCGGGAGAGCTGGGCAGCGTCGGGAGCTGTGACCTGCCTCGTTCCACCTTGTTTTTAATAGCCCGGATCAGAAGAAACGTCATCTTTGTTCTGGCTTTCCTTTCCCAAGGCTGCTGGCGCCGCGGGCAGGGTGGAGCGGGGCGCTGCCCGTGCTTGCCAGGCACAGCGGGCACGTGCGGCAGCCAGGGATGGGCCTTGCTGAGCTGGCTGTCTGTCTGTCTGTCTGTCTGTCCGCAGCTGCCTTTGCTGTGGTTTGCCAGGAGGGTGTGATGCTGCGGAGGGGGGGAAGAATGATCTCAGCTGGGCTATGGAGGGGGGGATGCGCTGCATCCCCTGGATGTGCTGCATCCCCTGCATGTGCTCTGTCCCCTGGATGTGCTTCATGCCCTGGATGTGCTCCATCCCCTGGTTAAGGGTTAGGAGCTGTGTTTGTTCCAGCCCTGTGCCCCCAGACAGCCCCTCTGGAAGTCCAGACAGACTCCTGCCCCATGGTGATGCTATCTCGACCCACCTGCCCCATGGTGATGCTATCTCGACCCACCTGCCCCATGGTGATGCTATCTCAACCCACCTGCCCCTGGGTGATGCTGTCTTGACCCACCTGCCCCTGGGTGATGCTGTCTTTGATTTATCAGCGCACTCCTGATCCAAATCCTGGACTCTCCTTCCCCTCCTGCTGGTCGATTTTTAGCTGCTGCCGTAACTGACTGAGATTTGCTCCTAAAGCTCCCAGAAAGGAGGAAAAAACAGCAGAAAGGGGAAAAGCTTTGCTGAGGAAGCACGGCAGGAAACCTGGCTCCTGTCCTGCAGTCACGAGTTTGTGCGTGCTCAGCACTGCTGCTGGACAGGCCCTTTACCTGCTGTGGGGACTGGGGTGCTGCTGGGCAGGGTGGGGTGACCCTGGTGACCCTTTGGGGTAGAGAAGCCCTCCAGGATATTCCCAGCTGCTCCCATTTTTCCTGCTGCAGGCAATAGAGGGGCTTCGCTGGGTTAGGCTGGGGGGCACTGGCAGCACCCCCACCCACCTGGGCACAGGTAGGGCCCCACAGCAATGCTTCACCCCAGCTCAGTGCTGCAGGGTGCCAGCTCTGTCTCTGTCACAGCCATGCCCACTCCAGCGTTTCCACAGTGCCACCTGGCTGCCACCTCCCCGGGCTGGGACATGGAGCTCACGGAGCTTTTGCTGCCTTCTACGAGGTCCCAGCAGCCAGGGCATGAAGGAGCAGCCCAGAGGCTTTGCCCACAGCGATGCCAGGGTGCCTCCATGCCCTGAGCGGTGCCAGGGCACGGGGCTGTGCCCGCTTCCTGCCCAGCAGCTTCCCTGGTCATATAAGGAGATGCCGGGGCCGGGAGCTGAGGCGGGAGCTGATCTCTGTCGCCTGAGCATTACTCACTGGGGAGGCACATGGAGGGGGGAGGAACAGCCCAGGACACCCAGAGCTTGCCATGACTCAGCTCCAGGCAAGGGGAGCGAGGGGAGGCAGGATCTGAGTCCCCCCAGCTGCCCCATGGGGTACCCTAAACCCAGGTGGGGGCAGTACCCTAAAGCCAGTGCTGGGGTCCCACCATTCTGAGTGGTACAAAATGCTGCCCAAGGCACTCTGTGCAGCAAGGGGGTGCCCTGCAAGGTGCAGACCCCGCTGTGGGAGGGCAGGGCCTCTCCCCTCCCCAAATTCCTGCGTGGGCAGGAGATGCGTCCTCTCCCCACCCCTTTCCTTTTCGGGCAAAGCCGCCTTGCAAGGAACTAAAAATGAGCTGTTTGTGTTTTGGGTGCTCGGGGTGGTTTCCATGGCAGGGAGGGGGGGTGTGGGAGCTGGTGGCTGCATCCGGGGCTGGGTGGTCCCCAGAGCTTGGCAGAGTCATCCCAAAACTCAGCGTTGGTTCCTGACACCCCGGGTCAGGCACCTCCTTCCTGCCCTGTCAGCTTCCTGCAGTGGGGGAAGGAAAGTGGGGTGATGGGGTTAAACTTGGGGGATTTGGGATCACAGGAATCCCCAGGGTGTCCTGATGCAGCAGAGGGATGTATTGATATAAATATCAATACATGTATATTCATATATACATGTATATAAAAATGCATGTGTATATACATATATATTTATATATACATATATATGTATGATATATAGATATCAATACATTGATATTTATATATATCATACATATTGATATAAATATACATTTATATAAATATATTCAAAAATTCGGCTTGGTGATCCTTGTGGGTCTTTTCCAAGTCAGGCCATTCTGCGATTCCACCAAATTCTATTTATATGCACAAAAAGAAAGAAAAAACATATATTTACATACAATTATATATATTTTAAGAATTTCTTTCACCCAAAGCCTTCTCCAGCTGCAGCAGCTGGCAGCACTCAGTGCATTTTACCATCCCCTCTGTGCAGGAAACACCCGGGAAGCCCAAGAGCAGCTGAGCCCCCATGGTTGCAGCTGGGGTGAGGGGATGTGGGAAACCAGCTCCAGCTCCCTGCACCCTTTTCCTGTGGCACATCCCAGCTCCATCACGTCACCAGCTCCCATCTGCCTTGCAGGAGCCTCTTTGCCCCTCTCAGGCTGGACCAGGGGCCCATTTATGGTGGCCTCGTGCCTGCCTCGTGGTGGTGGGTCATTCCTCCTGCAGCTTTAACAGAAAGCAGAGCTCTTTGGGGGAAAACTATGCCAGGATATTTTTCATCCAGGCAGGGATGGAGCTCTGGAGAATATATTGCAACAGCGCCGAGCCCCGGGGTAATTCTGTATTTTTTTTATCACCCATCTTGTTGTCCCAAAAGATGTGGGGGCTGCAGGAACCCCAGTGAACGATGCAATTACAGGATTATGGGATGGTTGGATTGAAGTGACCTTAAAGATCATCTCATTCCATCCCCTCTGCCATCCAGGGTGCTCTTCCACCATCCCAGGGTGCTCCAAGCCCTGTCCAACCTGGCCTTGGACATTTCCAGGGGTCCAGGGGCAGCCACAGCTGCTCTGGGCAAACTGTGCCAGGTTTTGGAATGTTTCAGGCAGTGTTTGGGTCTATGAGGTTTTGCTTGATATGGTTTTCTTTGTGTGCCTGACTAGCTTGTGGTTGTTGGGTTTGGGGAACTGTAATTTACACTCAGGGTTGTAAATATCACATAAATTTCTGTTTGCATCTGGATGAAACCCTGGAGCAGGGTTGGAGCAGGATGGGGAGCAGGACTTGTGGGATGATGTCTGGTGCTGCATCTCCTGGTCAGTAACTCCTGAGCTGGGATTCCTGGCTCTCCCACCAGTAAATCCTGAGCCAGGCTGATGCTCTGCAGCTCTGTCTGTGCCACCCTCACCTGAACAACAACCCCCTCTTGTCTGAGCCCTGGGGAGACAGAAACAGCGAAAAACGCGCCTTTAATTCCGCACAGCCTCCATCCAAGAGCCACTTTCTCCCCGTGGAGCTGGCAGTGAGGGGCTGTGAGATCAATCCAGCCTTTGTGGGAGCCTCCCCAGCCCGTTTGCCTGTGGTCACAGGGGCGGAGGGGCCGGGCGGGCACCGGCTGCTCTCGGTTTCCCCGCGCCGTTCCTGGCACCGCCGGCAGCGGAAGCGTTTCCGAACAGAACCGAAACCCCGAGTAACGCCCAACACCGCGGTGCAAACCGTTAGTAAACGGGGCTGGGCTGCACCGTCTGCCATGCTGAGGGCAGGCAGAGCACCCAGCCACGGGAAGGGTGGGGGAGTGCACAAACCTCTGGGGTTGGAGCATCTTTGGGGTGTTTTCTCACAGTGGGGTGTTCTTACATTATTCAGAGCATCCAGGGAGGGTGATGGGGGTATACTTGTAGTCCTCAACCCCCAGAAGGCCAAATTTTGTCACTCTCCCACCTAGCCATAAGAAGGATGGGGAAGTGCACAAACCTTTGCTGTTGGAGCATCTTTTGGGGTGTTTCCTCACGGTGGGGTGTTCTGATGTTATTCAGAGCATCCAGGGAGGGTTGATGGGGATGTGCTTGTGCTCCTCAACCCCCAGAAAGCCAAATTTTGTCACCGTTGCTGGGCTGAGTTTCCTGCAGACAAACAGGGCTGGATCCAGCCCGGGATCCCCTGGAATTGCTGTCTCCATGTCCCGGCTGTGCTTGGCACCTCCGGCTGCTGCTGGCAGGGGACGCTGCTGACTGTCACCCATCCGGGGGGGGGTCACTGAGGATTTGTGCCTGTCCCAAACCCCCTTTGGTGAACTCAGGGGCGTTGTGGCGATGCCTCCACGGCAGCTGCCGCCGCCGATATCCCCTCGGCTGCGGCTCCCTCGCAGCGGGGCTGGGAATGGATATTGAGGAGATGACGTTCAAGCGGGGAAGGGAAGGAGGGGGGGAACCACAGCGAAGTTTGGCCGCGAGAACTCCGAGGAAAGATGTTTGAGGCGGCCTGACGCTCGCTTTTCTCCCTTTACCCGCCCCCTCTTGGAGCTCCCAAATCTCCCAGTCCCAGCGGCGCTGGCTGTCCCAAAGCCCTGCCAAGCTCCGGGCACAGGACACAGGCCAGAGGCGCACGCAGGAAGTTTTGGAAGTTTCTGCTCAGCCCCCATCCACCCATCCATCCATCCCCTCACCCTCCCGGCGATGCTGGGCTCCAGCAGGAGAAGGAAACTCGAAGCCAGGATTGGGTTAAGAGGCCGGGAATAGGAAGCGATGCCTCTCTCGGAGAGCTCCTATCTGCCACCCGCTGCCTTTGTCCTCAGCCACGTCCTGGGCATCGCCGGCGTCCTGTACTGGAGGAGCCGGAGCAGGGAAGGTAGGGCAGGGAAAGGGGGGTGTTTGGGGGGGCACGGAGTGCTAAAATGGCCGGCATGACCTGGCACGGGTTGTTGTCCCTCCCCAGGAGCCGTGGCAGCGACAGGGACAGGCGTGGCTGTGGGGAGGAGGGAGGAGGACACGGCCATGGGGAGCGCTCAGTGGGCTCTGAACCCAGATGGGGCTCTGAACCCAAATGGGGAGGGATGACAGAGTTCGAGAGCCTAAATTTGGCCTCACCACCCATTCCCGGCCTGTGTGGGGCTGGGGGTGAGTGGGATGAGGGGGGATGAAGCTGCTTTTTGTCTGGCACAATCCCACCACACGTGGCTGGGGTTCTGCCTTCCCTGTCCGCGACAGCGGCGTCTCCGTCACCCCCCAGCACCGGCAAGAAACAACCCCGGGAGCTTCTCCCGGAGCTGGCACGGCCTCTCCGAGCAGCTGGGGCTGACCCTGCCTCAGTTTCCCAAAATAGGGCCCGCACATGACTGCTCAAGGAGGGCAAGGATTCATTTCAGGGGTGTGGGATAGCTCCAGGCCCCAGACGGGGATTCGGTAACGCCTTCTCTCCGTCCCGACCTCTTCTTCCCCCTGGGATTTGTTTGTTTTGATTCCTCGCTCTTTCTCTCCAGCCGTGCTTGTTCTCGCCGTGCCTCCGTATGGGGCCCTTTCCCCGCGTCCATGACCGATTCCCTCTTTATTCCCTCTTTTCTTTCCCTTTTCTTTCCATGCAAAGGGGCGGGACCGAGCAGCCGGGCAGCGCCTGCAGGATTTTCCCTGGATGCTGCTTTTTGGGATCCGCTTTTCCTTCCTCCCTCTGAGCTGCACTGGGGGAGAGGGAGGTTGAGAGGGAGTTGCACAAATGTCATGTAGAATGCGCCCTGTCACCCACTAAACCCAGCCTTGCTGCAATTCCTCCCGCTTAAATAATCTCCATGGCTGGGCACTGTTGTCCAGGGATGTTTTTGGGGACTTCTTAGGGGAGTTTTTGGGATTTATCTCTTCCCCATGCTGACCTGCTGCTTCATCCTACTTGGAGGGACGTTCCACCCCAAACCTACCTCTTTTTGAAAAAATCTTGGAGTCAGTGTTGCAAGCAGCAAATATATTCAAAACTTGTTTTATTTCACTGCTTTTCTCCAGAAAAGTGAAGGTAAAGCCCAATCCTGGAAGACCCCCACCCCCAAATTCGTCCTTTTTGAAAAAAATCCTGGAGTCAGTGTTGCAAGCAGCAAGTATATTCAAAACTTGGAGTTTTTTTTTCACTGCTTTTTCCCAGAAAAGTGAAGGTAAAGCCCAATTCTCGAAGATCAGGATAATTTTGCAGCAGTTTTTTTGATCTGTAACGCTCTGCTGAGCATCTGCCCTCCTCTCCTTTGCATCACCACATCTCAGGTGTCTCCCTCATTAATTATCTGGGTGTTGGATACTTTTCCACCGCAGGTATCTCCTGTGCATTCTTCCAGGCTGAATCAGGCTCCGTTTCCTCTCCCTGGGTGGAAGGCTCTGTAAATCCTGCCCTCTTGGCTCTGTTGTCATGATGGATTATGTCAGCTCTCAAGTTGGCAGCCAGCATGTTTTAAATACCTCGTGCTCCTCAGCCAGCCAGATTTTTTTTTGCATATCCCCCCTCTCAAAAGTGCCAGGTTCAAAAAGCCCCCTGCACATTCTCGTTCTTTGCTTGTTTTGAAGGGGAAACTCTGGGTTTAAATGCTTAAAAATTTGGAAAATTTTGGCTTTTTAAAGTAACCAACCCCTCCTTTAGGCCATGGTTGGCTCATATTTAATCCTGCTTTCACATTGGGCGTGGGCTTGGAGATATCCTTGAGATCTCTGTGAGATCAGTGCCCTGTTTGATGTCTCCTGTGTTCCTTTGGATTTAACAACAGGAGGAAGTTTGGGAATCACTTCCCAACTTTATTCCAGGAGCTGATGGACAGCACAAAACCCTTCTGGTTCCCTCCCAAGGATGGCAAAGGGCCATCCTGGTTCCATCCCAAGGATGGCAAAGGGCCATCCTGGTTCCATCCCAAGGATGGCAAAGGGAGCACCATGGGTTGGTGGGATGGAGGATGCCACACCAGGGTTGGGATTAGGGATGGTTCCTGGCCAGGCACCTTTGATCCTGCTGGTTCCTGGGCTCTGGCAGCAGCCTGAGGCAGGAGGAGGCACACAGGGATGGAGTGGGACAGTGGCACAGGCTGGTGATGATGGAGGAGAGATCTGTGGGGAGCAGCAGCTCCTGGCCGGACGTGTTGGGAGCTGCTGGGGACAGGCAGGCTGCCAGGACAGGGGTTGCTGCAGGCAAATGGGGTGGGAATTGTCTGTGCAGGGCCTTCTGGTGGGGCTGGGGGGGTTCTCTGGCACCCAGCACTTATGGAAGCCATCCCTGTGACGATGGAAGGTGCGTGGGGATGCTGAGCTCCAGCGGGATGGGGAGTGGGAGTTTTTCTGTCTGTGCTCAGCTGGTGCCTCAGCAGCTGTGGGGCAGGAGGGATTTCCCTGTTTCCTTGCACTTGGTGAAAGGAAAACCTCCCCAGGCCTCCCCTTCCCCTTGAGCAGCCACCAATGCTCCCTGAGCCTCTGTGGAGGATTTGTGCCTCAGTGTCCCTGTTCCTTTGGGTTCCTTTGGGATCCCCATTTTTGGGGATGCAGTGAGCTGAGCTCTGATGAGCAGTGTTAAGAGAGGAGATGGGGAGGGAATTTAACCACGTGTGATCCTGTTCATGGCCTCTGTTTGCTGCTGATGCTCCTCCCTGTGAGGGACCTGAGGCTCTGCAGTCCCTTTTCCTGCCACTAGCTTGTCTTTGGAGTGGCACAGATTTTCCTTTCCTTTTCCCTGCAATCTTCCCTCTCTCCCTGCCCTACCTGAATGCCATGCCTCTGCTGACTGTCCCTGGATGGTGACAGGGTGGATTTTTGGTGGCTGAGACCAGCAAACCTCTGCTGGACCAGGGAGAGAACGAGCATGGCGGGGGGATTGCAACAAGTTATTTGTCAGGGTGACTCTGGAAAAGATTAGCTGGGCAGAGATAAGCTTGCAATGCCTTAATATTGTTAGTAAGCAGTAACCAGCATTATTATTAGCTCAGCTGATAGCACGGGCCCCGGGGCTGGGGAGGTTTAATCTGGTGAGAGCCTGGGAACCACCTAGAGGAGGTGAATCAGGGCAAAAAAGAGAGGAAAACCCCCAATTTCTGCAGGACATGGGAACAGGGATCTCGTGGAGCAGCCTTTGGGCTGTGGGCACTGCTGGGATGCAGCGCTGGAGTGACAGTGGGACCCGGTGACACCCATGGTGACACCCATGGTGACATCCACGGTGGCATCCATCCCTCCTCTGTCCCGTGCGATGCTGGGGGGCAGCGGCGCGGCTCCTCTCGCCCTCCAGGCCGGCAGAAGGGCTGCAGGGGGATTATATTTAGAAGAAGAGGAAGAGAGGCGCTGATAAGGCGGCCCCCGTTATCTCCCCGCGTGCCGAGCTCCGGGACCGGGACATGATTTGGGCACAAGCCTCGGGCTGGCGGGAGAGAACAGCCCGGCATTGTCCCTCCCGTCCCTGGTGCGATTAACTGGAAAACAAGAGGAGGAAAAACAAGCCAGGAGCCGGCCCAGCAGGCAGGGCAGTGCCCGGCTCTGCGGGACCAGCCCGGTCCCGTATCCCGGTCCCGCACCCCGCTCTCGCACCCCGCTCTCGCACCCCGCTCTCGCACCCCGCTCTCGCATCCCGGTCCCGCATCCCGGTCCCGCATCCCGGTCCCGCATCCCGATCCCGCATCCCGGTCCCGCATCCCGGTCCCGCATCCCGGTCCCGCATCCCGGTCCCGCATCCCGCTCCCGCATCCCGCTCCCGCATCCCGCTCCCGCATCCCGCTCCCGGCTGCGGGAGCCGCTCCGCGCTCGGCATCGCTTCATCCCCACGAACCGGAGGGAGCAGCAGCTCTGCCCGTCGCTGCTGGGGGTGCTCCGAGCTGCCCTGCCGGGTTCGGGAGGGTTCTGCGGAGCCGGGAGCAGCCGGGAGCGGAGCGAGGTCGGTCGGCGGCGATGGCGCGGAGGAGGAACGGGCTCTGCCCGCTCTGCCGGGGGCACCGGGGGTAGGAAGTGGCTCGGTGGGAGGAGCCGTGGCCCTGAACTCATCCGTCCGCACCCGCCGGGGTCGGGCTCGGCCAGCGGGAGGTGCCGGCTGGGGACCCTTGCCCCGGTGCTGCGGTTTGCTTCGCCATCCCGGGCCGGGACCATGGAGAGGCGGCTCCTGGCCGGGGAGAAGCGGCGGCTCAGCGCCTGCCTGGTGTGCCGGATGTGCTGCATCGGTCAGTACCCCCTGCGTGTCCGGGGACACGGGCTCCGTCCGTCCCCACGGGCTCCATCCATCCCCGGTGGGCGCTGGAGTGGGGAAGGGATGCGATACTGCGGATCTGGAGGAGTCTGGTGAAGGAAAATTCCTAAAAAACAAAAGTGGGATTGACACAGCTTCCCCTGCCTGGGGATATGGACTCTATCCATCCCCAGTGGGCACCAGAGTGGGGAAGGGATGTGATATTGCTGCTCTGGAGGGGTCTGGAGCAGGAAAATCCCTAAAAACAGAAGTGGGGTGACAGAGCTTCCCTGGAGCTGGGAAGGGACGTGACACCGCGGATCTGGAGTGGTCTGGTGCAGGAAATTCCCTAAAAACAAAAATGGGGTGACACAGCTTCCCCAGAGTTGGGAAGGGATATGATATTGCTGCTCTGGAGGGGTCTGGTGAAGAGAAATCCCTGAAAACAAAAATGGGGTGACACAGCTTCTTAGGCTGGCACCGGCAGCCCCGAGGCTCCTGCAGCCGTGCCAAGGCTGGAGCCTGGCAGGGTGGGAAGGGAGGGTGGATGTGGCTCTGCCCACGGGTGGTTTTTGGCTCCTGGTTCCGCGCCGTGGCCTGGGGACGGAGGGGGACACGGGGAGGGGACGCCTGTGTCACCCTGTGCCACGTGTTTGGGGGAAGCCGCGGGGTGGGTGAGGAAGAGGAAGCGCCGTTGGGTGGTGCTTTGCAGCCTGCGTGGATGGAGACATGGGGAGGTTTTCCCGGGGGTCTCTGGGGCTCTGCAGGGACCCCCAGGGACCCCCCCAATCCCAGGAGGGGGTTCTGGGGCTGTCCTGGGGAGCTTGGCCTGGGAAATGTTGGTTTTGTTTTCCTTTTGCTCGATTTTTGACTTAAAAGCAAAGCAAGGGGTGCTGCTTGCTGGTAGACCCTGATGTCAGAGATGTGTTTTGGGTGAGCAGGGCTCATCCTTTCCCAAAAATCCATGGGCTGGAGATGCAGTGCTTGGGGTTGTGTGCCGTGGGTTGGTGCTGGGGATCTCTTTGTGTTAAATCCTGCTGGACACAGCGCTGCCCTGAGCCCCCCTCGCTGCCTGGGGAGCTGAGTGGGAACCCCTGCCTGTGGGACCATCTCATTTTGCCTGTTTGCTGTGGTTTTCCTCTGGTGTTATTTTCTCACGGAGCAAAAAGCCTCTCTAGAGCTCCCCCATCGCTGTTGGCATCACCACAAATCTCCCATCTTGTCCCCCTGGCACCCCTGGGGGTGGCACCCACATTGTCACCCTGTCCTGGCAGCACTCAGAGCTCCCAGTGCCCGGCCAGGGCTGAGCTGTGGGACAGAAATAAACATTAAATCCTGGCAATCCAATGAACCAAAAATACAGGGGCAGAATAAGCTGCTAATTGCACGCCGGGCCAGGACCCGTTATGGGACATCTGGGGGTTTATGTAACACCATAAAACCTTCCAGGAGTGGGCAGGGGAGGAGGGACACCTTCCTAAAATCGGGCAAACCCCCCCTGTGCTGCCTCTGGAGGGGTGAGCAGTCACAGAGAGGGTGAATTCTGCTTGTCCCCATCCCAGTCATCCACGCTGCTTTCCTTGAGCATCCTTATTCTCAGCAGAGAAAAAGAAAAGGTGTGTTTGGTTCTGGCTGGCATTTCCCTGCCCTGGGGGCGTTCTGGAGCCTCCTGGACGGCCCCATCCCGCAGCACTCCCTGAATAAGCTGCCTCTGTTCCCCGTGCCCTGCGCTGGCACCGCCGGCGATGCCGCTGTCTCTTCCCCTCATTTCAAAGCCGTTTGAGTTTCTGCATGAGAACCACTGACCAAGAGCTGCCTTTGTCTCCTTTTGACAGATGAACGGGACAGAGTCCAAAAGAAAACCTTCACTAAATGGGTCAATAAACACTTGATGAAGGTAAGAGTCACGGATTTTGTTGTAAAGCCACCGAAATGAGCATCCCTCTGCCTGTTGCAGCTCAGGGCTGGCAGATAAATGACTTTTTAAGGGTTTTAAAGTTTTTTTTTAATGCCAGCACTGTTTGTTTTGAGTGTTCATGTGAGTCAGAGCAGAGCAGGATGTGCTGGAAATGTGCTGGAGCCTTTGGAGGGCACTGTAGCATCACCACAGATCCCTTTTATTGCCTTTCCCTCCTGGGCACCTGATCCTTGATTAACACGAGGTTTGTGCATCCTGGGGGAAAGGAGGGGATCCTGAATCCCCCCTCTCATCCCCTAGCCAGGAAAAAAGGTCATTTTTGTCCTTTGAAGGATGCTCAAGATGCAAAGTTTGTTAAGCAGGATTAACGTGGCACCACGAGGTGCTTCCTGCTTTCTTGGTTAATGCTGGGTGGGTTTTGATTAATTCTCCATTTGCCAAAAAAAAAAAAAAAAAAAAAAGAAAAAAGGAGGGAAAAAAAAGAAAAAAAGAAG